>OX596028.1:96977280-97364183 GCA_951394125.1 Epistrophe eligans
GAGTCTACGAACAGTAAAGCAGTTTGGCTATAGGACACAAATCGGACCTCCTGCCGCGTGTGATCCGAAGAAGACGGTGGTCGCAAGCCGAATTTCACCCAACGGAATTTAGATTTTAAGATATTATGTATTGTAGATAATTATATCGTAAACTGTCATGTAGTTTATAAATGTATAGTATTCCACATAAATTTAATAAAAAATATGGTGTGGCGGCCCAGTGCTCCACTGGCAACTCGGGACCGCCAAGATTTAAAAAGGTAGAGTATATTGGTAACCTATGTAAAATTTCATAGATTTAGCATCTTTTCTTTTTTTAAACATTTTCAATAAACTCACCAATTGCAGTTATATACACTGTTTAAATTTTTGTTGATTGTTTTATTTAATTGAAAATCTCTGTTTTTTTTAATTTTCAAACAAAAAATACAAAAATGGGATTAATCTTTGCAAACAAACACTGCAAATGAATAAACGCACCATGTAAGTATGTATAAAGTATAAAAGTAAGTCTTGTCTTTCACGATTTGTAGTGACAAAAAAAAATTTATATTTTAAAATTTTCGAAAAATCGGACATCGAATTTGGTCAACCGGCGCGTCGAGGCGCCGAGGATATTGCATTGTTGTTAGTGTACAACAACTAAAGAAAGAATCATAAACGCAACGAAAAGCAACCCTGATTATATGAAGCAAAAAAAAAGACTCAATTTGTGTGAGCAACAGAAGCATCAGGCGAGGCCGCGAATGCGAGGGTATCATTATCATTACGTTGTGAATGCAGGTGGGTTTTTTTCCATTTGGCCAGGCGTAATTCGTAATTTGCCTTGTTTTGGTTTTTCGTTGTTTCTGTCTACTCAAGCAAGAATCACTCAGCGATCGTAGCGACGCTGCCGGCAGAGTTTTACAAAACTGCTTCTCGCAATGTTGATTTTTCAAATGTAGACTCAATGGTATTGATCAAAAATTTAAAACATTATTAAGCAATATGTGAAATGTAATTTAATTAATAAGTAAAAATGTGAAGTAATTGAACTGAGCGACTGGAAAAAATTGCCGGGCCCAACAGGTGAAGATAACTTCATCTTTTTTGAAGGATTAAGCAATATTAAAAATAGGGGCAGGGCAATGGAAGCGAAGCAATGCAAAAATGAGCCGAGTGAAAGGCTGAAGATAAAATTTTGAAGTTAAGTCGTTTTTTGATTTACTCTTCCTCTTCCTCTGACATCTTTTTCCTTTTTTGCTAAACTTCCTGATTCCACTCAGTAGCGCAGTAGGTAGGTACGTAACGCATTTCTTTTCTGCATACCTACTGAAAAATTATGAGGGCAATTCATTTTATAAGGACAATCAAGTTAAAAAAAAATTGAACAGGAAATAGCAATCATAGCATTACCATGATAAAGAAAACAAAAAAAGGGGGGTAATTATTCTGCTTTTCTGTCGAACATAAACCTACCTAATAAAAAAATAAAATATGTAGATATGTACATAGGTAGGTACCTACAAACAAATTATTTTTAAAAAAAGGGTTTTTCTCAAAACGTAGGCATAGAAACTTTAATATTAATAACGGGTGATTTTTTAGCTGGTTTGGTTTTGGCAACACTGGTTTTGACAGCTGACGTGTGTTTAGTACCTTGTGTCACTGTCAAACAGCTTCAGTTTGGTTTGCAATTTAACCATGGATCGTCTTACAAATGAACAACGCTTGCAAATTATTGAATTTTACTATCAAAATTCGTGCTCGGTTCGAAATGTTCATCGCGCGCTGCTTCCATTTTATGGTCGGCATTCTCGACCTTCTGAGCAGTCTATTCGGAAGATTGTGACCAAATTTCGCACCAAATTTACTTTGTTGGACATTAAACCACCAACACGTTTACGTACTGTGCGTAGTGAAGAAAATATTGCGGCCGTATCAGCTAGTGTGACAGAAGACCGCGAAATGTCGATTCGGCGCCGTTCCCAGCAGTTAGGCCTTTGTTACAGCACTACGTGGAAAATTTTTCGGAAGGATTTGGGCGTAAAGCCTTTTAAGATACAGCTGGTGCAAGAACTAAAGCCAGCCGACCTACCACAACGCCGAATTTTTGGTGAAGGGGCTCTTGGAAAGCTGGCCGAGGATCCGCTTTTTTATCGAAAAATTGTGTTCAGCGATGAGGCTCATTTTTGGTTGAATGGGTACGTAAATAAGCAAAATTGCCGCATTTGGAGTGAAGATCAGCCAGAAGCATTGCAACAGCTACCAATGCATCCCGAAAAAGCCACTGTTTGGTGCGGTTTATGGGCCGGCGGCATTATTGGGCCATATTTCTTCAAAGATGATGCGAATCGCAGCGTTACTGTCAATGGTGAACGCTACCGAGCGATGATAAGAAACTTTTTTTTGCCCGAAATGGAAGTTCTTGACTTGCATGATATGTGGTTTCAACAAGACGGTGCCACATGCCACACAGCACGCGAAACAATGGCGCAATTGCGAGGCGAGTTTGGTGAACAGTTAATTTCACGTTTCGGGCCGGTCAATTGGCCGCCTAGATCGTGCGATTTGACACCATTAGATTATTTTTTGTGGGGGTATGTCAAGGCTAATGTCTATAGGGACAAGCCCGCTTCGATTGACGCACTGGAAGCCAACATCCATGCATTCATTCGTGAGATACCGGCCGATATGTGTGAAAGAGTATGCCAAAATTGGACTCAGCGGATGGGCTACCTGAGACGCAGCCGCGGTCAACATTTGCATGAAATTATCTTTAAACATTAAATTGCAAGGTTCAAACTATCGATTCAAATAAATATTTCATTCATTTTTTCGAATTTTTTGTGTTTTTTTTTTTTTAAAGTTCTAAACCTCTTAAAAAATCACCCATTATTTTAATAATAATATTTTAATAATATAATATACCTAAATTAGAGCTATTTTGCGAAGCAACGCGAACACGGTTCTGCTAGTACCTACAAAATATTCCGTGCGAGACCGGGCGCACCAGCTAGTTATAAAAACGGTTTGTTTTGTGAAATTTTTATTTGCTTTGAATAATTACCCTAGAATTTTAACTTATTATTATAGCCCGAAATAAATTTTCTTTTATCGGATTCATAATTTTGATTATTTTATTAACTTTGAATATTGTTTTCTGTACTTGTTGGTTGAACGCCAGCCTTTGTGTATTTTGTCTATAGAAATTTGTATACTCAGTATAAGTATTTTAACTTAGTATTCACTCCCGAAGTCATATTTCGGTTAAAGACTCCTAACATTTACTTGATGGAAAGTGCGATTTGAACAAAAAACAATCCCAAGTCCCAATTTCCAGTCAAATGGTGAAAAATAAAAGTTTCGATATTTTGAATTGTCTTAGGATTTTCTTTGTACCCAGCAGCGTTTTGAAATATTTAACAATTTAATTCAAAAACATTGTATATACATATATTTTTATTATTCATTTATTTTATTTGATGGCATTTCATTATTTGTTTATTTTTTTTATTAATTTTTTGTTTGCGTGTTCATTTATCATAGGACAGAGAGCTTTCGTTCAGAACTTAAGTGGTAAAGCAAATAAAATGTATTATGAAATAAAAAAAAAAAGAAAACTAAAATAATAATAATAAAATAAGAAAACATAATATTATTCTGCATTGTGTATGGAAATAAAATAAAAAAAAAAAGTCAACTAGATTTATATAATTCAAAAGTCTTCTTAATATTGATACCCACTACCGTCATTTTCACCATTTTGTCCGCCGGCACCGAAAGCACTGCCGGAGCCTTGCTCGTATGAGTATCCGTTGCTACCACCGTTGCCATTACCATTGCCATTACGTCCATTTCCGTTACGCTTTCCATTGCCATTGCCATTACCATTTCGACCATTGCCATTTGGTCGTCCACTTGCGTAACCATTTGAACTTAGATCTTGTCCACTTGGTCGACCGTTTGAGTAGCCATTTCCATTGCTATCTTGTCGTTTTTTGATTTACTCTTCCTCTTCCTCTGACATCTTTTTCCTTTTTTGCTAAACTTCCTGATTCCACTCAGTAGCGCAGTAGGTAGGTACGTAACGCATTTCTTTTCTGCATACCTACTGAAAAATTATGAGGGCAATTCATTTTATAAGGACAATCAAGTTAAAAAAAAATTGAACAGGAAATAGCAATCATAGCATTACCATGATAAAGAAAACAAAAAAAGGGGGGTAATTATTCTGCTTTTCTGTCGAACATAAACCTACCTAATAAAAAAATAAAATATGTAGATATGTACATAGGTTGGTACCTACAAACAAATTATTTTTAAAAAAAGGGTTTTTCTCAAAACGTAGGCATAGAAACTTTAATATTAATAACGGGTGATTTTTTAGCTGGTTTGGTTTTGGCAACACTGGTTTTGACAGCTGACGTGTGTTTAGTACCTTGTGTCACTGTCAAACAGCTTCAGTTTGGTTTGCAATTTAACCATGGATCGTCTTACAAATGAACAACGCTTGCAAATTATTGAATTTTACTATCAAAATTCGTGCTCGGTTCGAAATGTTCATCGCGCGCTGCTTCCATTTTATGGTCGGCATTCTCGACCTTCTGAGCAGTCTATTCGGAAGATTGTGACCAAATTTCGCACCAAATTTACTTTGTTGGACATTAAACCACCAACACGTTTACGTACTGTGCGTAGTGAAGAAAATATTGCGGCCGTATCAGCTAGTGTGACAGAAGACCGCGAAATGTCGATTCGGCGCCGTTCCCAGCAGTTAGGCCTTTGTTACAGCACTACGTGGAAAATTTTGCGGAAGGATTTGGGCGTAAAGCCTTTTAAGATACAGCTGGTGCAAGAACTAAAGCCAGCCGACCTACCACAACGCCGAATTTTTGGTGAAGGGGCTCTTGGAAAGCTGGCCGAGGATCCGCTTTTTTATCGAAAAATTGTGTTCAGCGATGAGGCTCATTTTTGGTTGAATGGGTACGTAAATAAGCAAAATTGCCGCATTTGGAGTGAAGATCAGCCAGAAGCATTGCAACAGCTACCAATGCATCCCGAAAAAGCCACTGTTTGGTGCGGTTTATGGGCCGGCGGCATTATTGGGCCATATTTCTTCAAAGATGATGCGAATCGCAGCGTTACTGTCAATGGTGAACGCTACCGAGCGATGATAAGAAACTTTTTTTTGCCCGAAATGGAAGTTCTTGACTTGCATGATATGTGGTTTCAACAAGACGGTGCCACATGCCACACAGCACGCGAAACAATGGCGCAATTGCGAGGCGAGTTTGGTGAACAGTTAATTTCACGTTTCGGGCCGGTCAATTGGCCGCCTAGATCGTGCGATTTGACACCATTAGATTATTTTTTGTGGGGGTATGTCAAGGCTAATGTCTATAGGGACAAGCCCGCTTCGATTGACGCACTGGAAGCCAACATCCATGCATTCATTCGTGAGATACCGGCCGATATGTGTGAAAGAGTATGCCAAAATTGGACTCAGCGGATGGGCTACCTGAGACGCAGCCGCGGTCAACATTTGCATGAAATTATCTTTAAACATTAAATTGCAAGGTTCAAACTATCGATTCAAATAAATATTTCATTCATTTTTTCGAATTTTTTGTGTTTTTTTTTTTTTTAAAGTTCTAAACCTCTTAAAAAATCACCCATTATTTTAATAATAATATTTTAATAATATAATATACCTAAATTAGAGCTATTTTGCGAAGCAACGCGAACACGGTTCTGCTAGTACCTACAAAATATTCCGTGCGAGACCGGGCGCACCAGCTAGTTATAAAAACGGTTTGTTTTGTGAAATTTTTATTTGCTTTGAATAATTACCCTAGAATTTTAACTTATTATTATAGCCCGAAATAAATTTTCTTTTATCGGATTCATAATTTTGATTATTTTATTAACTTTGAATATTGTTTTCTGTACTTGTTGGTTGAACGCCAGCCTTTGTGTATTTTGTCTATAGAAATTTGTATACTCAGTATAAGTATTTTAACTTAGTATTCACTCCCGAAGTCATATTTCGGTTAAAGACTCCTAACATTTACTTGATGGAAAGTGCGATTTGAACAAAAAACAATCCCAAGTCCCAATTTCCAGTCAAATGGTGAAAAATAAAAGTTTCGATATTTTGAATTGTCTTAGGATTTTCTTTGTACCCAGCAGCGTTTTGAAATATTTAACAATTTAATTCAAAAACATTGTATATACATATATTTTTATTATTCATTTATTTTATTTGATGGCATTTCATTATTTGTTTATTTTTTTTATTAATTTTTTGTTTGCGTGTTCATTTATCATAGGACAGAGAGCTTTCGTTCAGAACTTAAGTGGTAAAGCAAATAAAATGTATTATGAAATAAAAAAAAAAAGAAAACTAAAATAATAATAATAAAATAAGAAAACATAATATTATTCTGCATTGTGTATGGAAATAAAATAAAAAAAAAAAGTCAACTAGATTTATATAATTCAAAAGTCTTCTTAATATTGATACCCACTACCGTCATTTTCACCATTTTGTCCGCCGGCACCGAAAGCACTGCCGGAGCCTTGCTCGTATGAGTATCCGTTGCTACCACCGTTGCCATTACCATTGCCATTACGTCCATTTCCGTTACGCTTTCCATTGCCATTGCCATTACCATTTCGACCATTGCCATTTGGTCGTCCACTTGCGTAACCATTTGAACTTAGATCTTGTCCACTTGGTCGACCGTTTGAGTAGCCATTTCCATTGCTATCTTGACCATTGCCGTTTCCATTGGGCTCACCGCTTGAATAACCATTTGATCCTAAGTCTTGTCCACTTGATCGGCCATTTGAATAGCCTAGCCCATTAGATCCACCAACATTTCGGCTGTATCCGTTTGCATTGCCATTGTCATTGCCATGTCCATGTCCATGTCCATGTCCATTACCATTTCCATTTCCATTTCCATTTCCATTTCCATTTCCATGTCCATGTCCATGTCCATGTCCATGTCCATGTCCATGTCCATGTCCATTACCATTTCCATTTCCATTTCCATTTCCATTTTCATTTCCATTTCCATTTCCATTTCCATTTTCATTTCCATTTCCATTTGGTCTTCCACTCGAGTAACCTTGAGCTCCTAAATCTTGTCCGCCTCCATTGTGTCCATTACCCGGTTGATTGTAGGCATAACCATCAGCACCTCCAGCTCCATCTGGTCTGCTATCGCCACCGCCTTCTATAGCATCACCTTCATAACGGATCTGTGGTCGATAGCCACCTTGGTCAGCTTCGTATTCGACAATCTGAAAAGAAAATAGAAAGAGAAAAGTGCCCACCCCACAGGATGTTAAGCTTCAGCGCAAACCCTTTTAAAAAAACACCTTTGCCGTCTCTTACTTGCTTCCTTCCATCTGGCAATAGAACATTGTACTGACCAGTTGCTAAATCTCCATCGCGCATCTCCGAATGCCCAAACGACAAACCACTTAGTGCATCCTCAACTTCATAGCTAAATTCATATTTAGCTGGTTCCTATATATAACGGTAGTTTTTGTTTTTGTGTATTAATTATGACAGTTAAAGTTTCTATTTATGAAATAAATTTTGTGTATCTTTTGGATGTACTGTTCTGTTCTGAGGCATGAGTGGAAGGAGCCAAGTAAGATAGAGATTTAAGTAGTTTTCTATGTTTTCTATGTTTTTTTTTCACAACTACAACTAAGCGTAGAAGATTATGGTTAGCGAGTATATTAGGAGTCTAGTTTGAACTTACATTGTTTCCGTTATCACCCCCTGCACCATGACCTCCATTGCCGCCTTGAGAATAATCATAACCATCAGCTCCACCGTGACCGCCGGCGCCGTTGCGATGGCCGTTACCATTTCCGTTTCCATTTCCATTACGACCGTGTCCTGGCGCTAGATATTCTGAGCTTGGTCCAGCTCCTGGAGCTCCATAGGTATCAGATGGTCTTCCTCCGTTTCCCCCATGTCCGTGGTCATTTCCGTTGCGACCATTTCCAGATGCTGGTGGTCCATAACTATCAGATGGTCGTTGGGTGTCACCATTTCCTCCGTTTCCGTTCGAGGGTGCTCCGTACGATTCCGATGGCCGTTGTGCTCCGTTATCATTAGAAGGAGGTCCATATGAGTCAGATGGTCTACCGCCATGAGAACCAAATCCACCATTCCCATTTTGACCAGGGGCACCATAAGTCGATGAAGGTTTTCCTCCTCCATTGCCGTTCTTTCCGTTATGTCCGGGAACTCCATAAGTCGATGATGGTCTAGATCCACCGTTGCCATTTTGCCCCGGTGCTCCATAGGTAGATGATGGTCGTTCGACACCGTTTCCATTTTGTCCTGGTGCTCCATAAGTGGATGATGGTCTTCTTCCGCCATTTCCATTTTGTCCCGGGGCTCCATTGGTATCAGATGGAGTTCCACCTCCATTCGAACTACCATTGCCGTTTCCTCCAGATCCCGGAGCTCCATAACTAGAAGAAGGCCGCTGACTTGAACCATTACCATTACCATTAGAACCACCTCCTCTCCTGGGTGGTCCATAAGAGTCTGAGGGTGGCAGGTATGAATTAACTGGTGGTTCAGGACGGGCCAACACCGTTGACACTATCAGCATAAGGCACACAATCTTCAAATTAAAGAAAAAAGTAGGCATTATTAAATATCCAAAGTGATGTCTTTACGGCATTAACAAACCTTAAGCATTGTTAACCCAAAATAAACGGAACTATTTAAGCAATAATAAGAACTTGAAACTGACTTATTTTTTATTTTTTTTCGTCAAATATTATTTAAACGTTGATTTGGGCTTTAAGAAGGTATATTGCTATAATTTATAAATGTCCTTTCTTGCTTTGTGTGACGGCTAATCGTAACAACCAAGATCGAAATCCAAATTCTGACTGATTTTTAGATTGAACATGTACCACTATTTATACGACTAGAGACCTAGATGTCTTTTTCGGTGCCCATCATCAAATGCTCAAATGCATTTGTATATCTTTTTTTTTGGTTTTGTTTTTTTGTTGTCTAATTCACTTTTCACGATTCTTGTGAAGATGCACACATTAGGTACATACCTTTTCAATATTATAAGAGAGGAAAGATGGCACGTTGCTTCTTATTCGATTCAACTTGAGTTTCGGTTTTCTGATTCCAAGCTGAAGACGCTGCCGCAGCCGCCACCACCTCCACCAACATTCGCTTTAGATACAAAAAAACAAACTCATTGAATGAAGGTGAAACAAAAACGAATGCACATATCAGCTAGCTTTAAGAGATACTGGGCCAAAACTTCGTGTGAATGTGTGGGGAGAAAGACACAATCTTTGAGAAAAAATCGTGCACAGCTGGGACGATGTAGCTTGTTGGCTTGTTACTTCATCTTCATCCCAAATCCGAGAATGCATTCATGGAGCGCGCGGTGCATTACATATAGTACGAGTATATGGGACCATCATCATCATCAGATCGTTACAAAAACCATTTTCTCACCTTCAACAATCCATCTGCCAAATGTGTGTTACCAATTATTCCATACAGAAAAGAATCAAAAGAATCTTCAAAGAGACGGCTCTGTCTGTCTGGGCCAAATAGTTACACCAAATAATACCTACAACCTAGAAAATGAAAAGGATGTAGAGTGATGCGCTGTGGTTGCCGATTATCTGATTATGCAAACTGTCTGAAGGATGTTTTAACCACGCGTTGAACATATAGATAGATAGATATGTTGATAGTTTAAATTGTTTCGATTAAGATACATGCGCACGCGCGCATTCATTTATTCTGCATATAAGGAGGTTAATTTGTTCGCTGGTGACCTCTTGATGCATTTTGGGTTAGATACGCGGCGGAATGCTTCTGCTGGTTCAGTTTTTTTTTTTAATTTGTACGGTACCTATATGAAAGGTATTTCTTAAGGTTTATAATTAAAGTTGGGTTTTACAAGTGCGCGCACAATGAAACTTATTTGTATCTATCTATGTAATTTGAAACTAGGTGCGAAGTTATTGTTATTGTTATTGTTATTGTTATTGTTATTGTTATTGTTATTGTTATTGTTATTGTTATTGTTATTGTTATTGTTATTGTTATTGTTATTGTTATTGTTATTGTTATTGTTATTGTTATTGTTATTGTTATTGTTATTGTTATTGTTATTGTTATTGTTATTGTTATTGTTATTGTTATTGTTATTGTTATTGTTATTGTTATTGTTATTGTTATTGTTATTGTTATTGTTATTGTTATTGTTATTGTTATTGTTATTGTTATTGTTATTGTTATTGTTATTGTTATTGTTATTGTTATTGTTATTGTTATTGTTATTGTTATTGTTATTGTTATTGTTATTGTTATTGTTATTGTTATTGTTATTGTTATTGTTATTGTTATTGTTATTGTTATTGTTATTGTTATTGTTATTGTTATTGTTATTGTTATTGTTATTGTTATTGTTATTGTTATTGTTATTGTTATTGTTATTGTTATTGTTATTGTTATTGTTATTGTTATTGTTATTGTTATTGTTATTGTTATTGTTATTGTTATTGTTATTGTTATTGTTATTGTTATTGTTATTGTTATTGTTATTGTTATTGTTATTGTTATTGTTATTGTTATTGTTATTGTTATTGTTATTGTTATTGTTATTGTTATTGTTATTGTTATTGTTATTGTTATTGTTATTGTTATTGTTATTGTTATTGTTATTGTTATTGTTATTGTTATTGTTATTGTTATTGTTATTGTTATTGTTATTGTTATTGTTATTGTTATTGTTATTGTTATTGTTATTGTTATTGTTATTGTTATTGTTATTGTTATTGTTATTGTTATTGTTATTGTTATTGTTATTGTTATTGTTATTGTTATTGTTATTGTTATTGTTATTGTTATTGTTATTGTTATTGTTATTGTTATTGTTATTGTTATTGTTATTGTTATTGTTATTGTTATTGTTATTGTTATTGTTATTGTTATTGTTATTGTTATTGTTATTGTTATTGTTATTGTTATTGTTATTGTTATTGTTATTGTTATTGTTATTGTTATTGTTATTGTTATTGTTATTGTTATTGTTATTGTTATTGTTATTGTTATTGTTATTGTTATTGTTATTGTTATTGTTATTGTTATTGTTATTGTTATTGTTATTGTTATTGTTATTGTTATTGTTATTGTTATTGTTATTGTTATTGTTATTGTTATTGTTATTGTTATTGTTATTGTTATTGTTATTGTTATTGTTATTGTTATTGTTATTGTTATTGTTATTGTTATTGTTATTGTTATTGTTATTGTTATTGTTATTGTTATTGTTATTGTTATTGTTATTGTTATTGTTATTGTTATTGTTATTGTTATTGTTATTGTTATTGTTATTGTTATTGTTATTGTTATTGTTATTGTTATTGTTATTGTTATTGTTATTGTTATTGTTATTGTTATTGTTATTGTTATTGTTATTGTTATTGTTATTGTTATTGTTATTGTTATTGTTATTGTTATTGTTATTGTTATTGTTATTGTTATTGTTATTGTTATTGTTATTGTTATTGTTATTGTTATTGTTATTGTTATTGTTATTGTTATTGTTATTGTTATTGTTATTGTTATTGTTATTGTTATTGTTATTGTTATTGTTATTGTTATTGTTATTGTTATTGTTATTGTTATTGTTATTGTTATTGTTATTGTTATTGTTATTGTTATTGTTATTGTTATTGTTATTGTTATTGTTATTGTTATTGTTATTGTTATTGTTATTGTTATTGTTATTGTTATTGTTATTGTTATTGTTATTGTTATTGTTATTGTTATTGTTATTGTTATTGTTATTGTTATTGTTATTGTTATTGTTATTGTTATTGTTATTGTTATTGTTATTGTTATTGTTATTGTTATTGTTATTGTTATTGTTATTGTTATTGTTATTGTTATTGTTATTGTTATTGTTATTGTTATTGTTATTGTTATTGTTATTGTTATTGTTATTGTTATTGTTATTGTTATTGTTATTGTTATTGTTATTGTTATTGTTATTGTTATTGTTATTGTTATTGTTATTGTTATTGTTATTGTTATTGTTATTGTTATTGTTATTGTTATTGTTATTGTTATTGTTATTGTTATTGTTATTGTTATTGTTATTGTTATTGTTATTGTTATTGTTATTGTTATTGTTATTGTTATTGTTATTGTTATTGTTATTGTTATTGTTATTGTTATTGTTATTGTTATTGTTATTGTTATTGTTATTGTTATTGTTATTGTTATTGTTATTGTTATTGTTATTGTTATTGTTATTGTTATTGTTATTGTTATTGTTATTGTTATTGTTATTGTTATTGTTATTGTTATTGTTATTGTTATTGTTATTGTTATTGTTATTGTTATTGTTATTGTTATTGTTATTGTTATTGTTATTGTTATTGTTATTGTTATTGTTATTGTTATTGTTATTGTTATTGTTATTGTTATTGTTATTGTTATTGTTATTGTTATTGTTATTGTTATTGTTATTGTTATTGTTATTGTTATTGTTATTGTTATTGTTATTGTTATTGTTATTGTTATTGTTATTGTTATTGTTATTGTTATTGTTATTGTTATTGTTATTGTTATTGTTATTGTTATTGTTATTGTTATTGTTATTGTTATTGTTATTGTTATTGTTATTGTTATTGTTATTGTTATTGTTATTGTTATTGTTATTGTTATTGTTATTGTTATTGTTATTGTTATTGTTATTGTTATTGTTATTGTTATTGTTATTGTTATTGTTATTGTTATTGTTATTGTTATTGTTATTGTTATTGTTATTGTTATTGTTATTGTTATTGTTATTGTTATTGTTATTGTTATTGTTATTGTTATTGTTATTGTTATTGTTATTGTTATTGTTATTGTTATTGTTATTGTTATTGTTATTGTTATTGTTATTGTTATTGTTATTGTTATTGTTATTGTTATTGTTATTGTTATTGTTATTGTTATTGTTATTGTTATTGTTATTGTTATTGTTATTGTTATTGTTATTGTTATTGTTATTGTTATTGTTATTGTTATTGTTATTGTTATTGTTATTGTTATTGTTATTGTTATTGTTATTGTTATTGTTATTGTTATTGTTATTGTTATTGTTATTGTTATTGTTATTGTTATTGTTATTGTTATTGTTATTGTTATTGTTATTGTTATTGTTATTGTTATTGTTATTGTTATTGTTATTGTTATTGTTATTGTTATTGTTATTGTTATTGTTATTGTTATTGTTATTGTTATTGTTATTGTTATTGTTATTGTTATTGTTATTGTTATTGTTATTGTTATTGTTATTGTTATTGTTATTGTTATTGTTATTGTTATTGTTATTGTTATTGTTATTGTTATTGTTATTGTTATTGTTATTGTTATTGTTATTGTTATTGTTATTGTTATTGTTATTGTTATTGTTATTGTTATTGTTATTGTTATTGTTATTGTTATTGTTATTGTTATTGTTATTGTTATTGTTATTGTTATTGTTATTGTTATTGTTATTGTTATTGTTATTGTTATTGTTATTGTTATTGTTATTGTTATTGTTATTGTTATTGTTATTGTTATTGTTATTGTTATTGTTATTGTTATTGTTATTGTTATTGTTATTGTTATTGTTATTGTTATTGTTATTGTTATTGTTATTGTTATTGTTATTGTTATTGTTATTGTTATTGTTATTGTTATTGTTATTGTTATTGTTATTGTTATTGTTATTGTTATTGTTATTGTTATTGTTATTGTTATTGTTATTGTTATTGTTATTGTTATTGTTATTGTTATTGTTATTGTTATTGTTATTGTTATTGTTATTGTTATTGTTATTGTTATTGTTATTGTTATTGTTATTGTTATTGTTATTGTTATTGTTATTGTTATTGTTATTGTTATTGTTATTGTTATTGTTATTGTTATTGTTATTGTTATTGTTATTGTTATTGTTATTGTTATTGTTATTGTTATTGTTATTGTTATTGTTATTGTTATTGTTATTGTTATTGTTATTGTTATTGTTATTGTTATTGTTATTGTTATTGTTATTGTTATTGTTATTGTTATTGTTATTGTTATTGTTATTGTTATTGTTATTGTTATTGTTATTGTTATTGTTATTGTTATTGTTATTGTTATTGTTATTGTTATTGTTATTGTTATTGTTATTGTTATTGTTATTGTTATTGTTATTGTTATTGTTATTGTTATTGTTATTGTTATTGTTATTGTTATTGTTATTGTTATTGTTATTGTTATTGTTATTGTTATTGTTATTGTTATTGTTATTGTTATTGTTATTGTTATTGTTATTGTTATTGTTATTGTTATTGTTATTGTTATTGTTATTGTTATTGTTATTGTTATTGTTATTGTTATTGTTATTGTTATTGTTATTGTTATTGTTATTGTTATTGTTATTGTTATTGTTATTGTTATTGTTATTGTTATTGTTATTGTTATTGTTATTGTTATTGTTATTGTTATTGTTATTGTTATTGTTATTGTTATTGTTATTGTTATTGTTATTGTTATTGTTATTGTTATTGTTATTGTTATTGTTATTGTTATTGTTATTGTTATTGTTATTGTTATTGTTATTGTTATTGTTATTGTTATTGTTATTGTTATTGTTATTGTTATTGTTATTGTTATTGTTATTGTTATTGTTATTGTTATTGTTATTGTTATTGTTATTGTTATTGTTATTGTTATTGTTATTGTTATTGTTATTGTTATTGTTATTGTTATTGTTATTGTTATTGTTATTGTTATTGTTATTGTTATTGTTATTGTTATTGTTATTGTTATTGTTATTGTTATTGTTATTGTTATTGTTATTGTTATTGTTATTGTTATTGTTATTGTTATTGTTATTGTTATTGTTATTGTTATTGTTATTGTTATTGTTATTGTTATTGTTATTGTTATTGTTATTGTTATTGTTATTGTTATTGTTATTGTTATTGTTATTGTTATTGTTATTGTTATTGTTATTGTTATTGTTATTGTTATTGTTATTGTTATTGTTATTGTTATTGTTATTGTTATTGTTATTGTTATTGTTATTGTTATTGTTATTGTTATTGTTATTGTTATTGTTATTGTTATTGTTATTGTTATTGTTATTGTTATTGTTATTGTTATTGTTATTGTTATTGTTATTGTTATTGTTATTGTTATTGTTATTGTTATTGTTATTGTTATTGTTATTGTTATTGTTATTGTTATTGTTATTGTTATTGTTATTGTTATTGTTATTGTTATTGTTATTGTTATTGTTATTGTTATTGTTATTGTTATTGTTATATGAGATGTTCCAGAGGTCAGGTCCCAGAATTGATCCTTGAGCTGCTCCGGAGTTTAAAAAGAAGAAGATAAACTCCGGAGCAGCTCAAGGATCAATTCTGGGACCTGACCTCTGGAACATCTCATATAATGGCATCCTTTGTATGGACATGCCAGAAGACTGTTTTCTTGTTGGGTATGCCGATGATATTGCGGCTGTGATTACAGCAAAAGATCCAGAAAGTGCTCAATGGAAGCTTAACCAGGTCATGCGCCGAGTACTCCTGTGGATGAGCGAACATGGCCTCAGCCTAGCAACGGAAAAAACAGAAATAGTTCTGCTAACCAGAAAGAGGATACCTACGCGCATTGATTTCCAGGTTGGATCCGAAGTAATCAGAAGCAGCGAAGCCATCAAATACCTAGGACTTTCCCTCGACTCTAAACTTTCTTACTGGCAACAAATAAAGAAAGCAGCGGATCGGGCATCAAAGGTAACAGCGTCCTTAAGCAGGCTTATGGCAAACACAGGCGGACCTTCGGCAAGCAAGCGAAAATTACTCATGGCGACAACGCACTCTATTCTTCTGTATGGAAGTGAGATCTGGGCCGATGCACTACGACAAGAAAAGTATCGAAAACAGATGGCAGCAGTACAGAGACGCGGAGCCTTACGGGTGGCCAGCTCCTACCGTACGGTGTCGGAGCCAGCCGCCCTTGTAGTTGCAGGAGTAACGCCAATAGACCTTCTGGCAGCAGAACGAAAGTACGTGTACGAAAAGAGAACGGAAATCGGAACCGAGGCGGCAACTGCGGAAGCAAAGGCGCTAACACAACAGAAATGGCAGGAAAGGTGGGAGTCTGAAAGTAGAGGACGCTGGACAGCGAGACTCATCGGAGACATAGGGGAATGGAATAACCGGAAACACGGTGAGGTGAACTATTACGTCACGCAGTTCCTCACCGGGCACGGTTACTTTAACGCCTTCCTATATAAAATAGGCAAAGCAAGAACTCCCTTCTGCCAGTACGGAGACTCGAACTCAGATGACGTCTACCACACCATCTTTGAGTGCAGCAGATGGGAAACCCTCCGCCAGGACCTACAAAGGAACATTGGCGAACTAAACCAGGAAAACATCATCACGAAGATGCTTGAGAACGAAGAGCTATGGAAAAAAATAAGTTCGTACCTGACCCAGATATTGAAAACAAAAAAAAGGGAAGAGCCAGTTCGTGAAGAAACAGAACCCGCTACTTAAACAGGACCTCCCCCTTGAAGTAATACGGAAGTCGTCCCGAGGGGGTGATCATCGAGACACTTTTGGAGGTTTAGCCGGTATGCTAAGGTTGAAATCCCTTGGAGAGTCCGGCACACGGAGAGGTATGGATACCTCTTTATGGTGCGTAACGCATTCCTCCAAAAGTAAAAAAAAAAAAAAAAAAAAAAAAAAAAAAAAAAAAATTGTTATTGTTATTGTTATTGTTATTGTTATTGTTATTGTTATTGTTATTGTTATTGTTATTGTTATTGTTATTGTTATTGTTATTGTTATTGTTATTGTTATTGTTATTGTTATTGTTATTGTTATTGTTATTGTTATTGTTATTGTTATTGTTATTGTTATTGTTATTGTTATTGTTATTGTTATTGTTATTGTTATTGTTATTGTTATTGTTATTGTTATTGTTATTGTTATTGTTATTGTTATTGTTATTGTTATTGTTATTGTTATTGTTATTGTTATTGTTATTGTTATTGTTATTGTTATTGTTATTGTTATTGTTATTGTTATTGTTATTGTTATTGTTATTGTTATTGTTATTGTTATTGTTATTGTTATTGTTATTGTTATTGTTATTGTTATTGTTATTGTTATTGTTATTGTTATTGTTATTGTTATTGTTATTGTTATTGTTATTGTTATTGTTATTGTTATTGTTATTGTTATTGTTATTGTTATTGTTATTGTTATTGTTATTGTTATTGTTATTGTTATTGTTATTGTTATTGTTATTGTTATTGTTATTGTT
Source organism: Epistrophe eligans (assembly GCA_951394125.1). Classification (NCBI taxonomy): domain Eukaryota; kingdom Metazoa; phylum Arthropoda; class Insecta; order Diptera; family Syrphidae; genus Epistrophe; species Epistrophe eligans. The sequence continues at coordinate 96,994,652 of OX596028.1, forward strand.
ATTGTTATTGTTATTGTTATTGTTATTGTTATTGTTATTGTTATTGTTATTGTTATTGTTATTGTTATTGTTATTGTTATTGTTATTGTTATTGTTATTGTTATTGTTATTGTTATTGTTATTGTTATTGTTATTGTTATTGTTATTGTTATTGTTATTGTTATTGTTATTGTTATTGTTATTGTTATTGTTATTGTTATTGTTATTGTTATTGTTATTGTTATTGTTATTGTTATTGTTATTGTTATTGTTATTGTTATTGTTATTGTTATTGTTATTGTTATTGTTATTGTTATTGTTATTGTTATTGTTATTGTTATTGTTATTGTTATTGTTATTGTTATTGTTATTGTTATTGTTATTGTTATTGTTATTGTTATTGTTATTGTTATTGTTATTGTTATTGTTATTGTTATTGTTATTGTTATTGTTATTGTTATTGTTATTGTTATTGTTATTGTTATTGTTATTGTTATTGTTATTGTTATTGTTATTGTTATTGTTATTGTTATTGTTATTGTTATTGTTATTGTTATTGTTATTGTTATTGTTATTGTTATTGTTATTGTTATTGTTATTGTTATTGTTATTGTTATTGTTATTGTTATTGTTATTGTTATTGTTATTGTTATTGTTATTGTTATTGTTATTGTTATTGTTATTGTTATTGTTATTGTTATTGTTATTGTTATTGTTATTGTTATTGTTATTGTTATTGTTATTGTTATTGTTATTGTTATTGTTATTGTTATTGTTATTGTTATTGTTATTGTTATTGTTATTGTTATTGTTATTGTTATTGTTATTGTTATTGTTATTGTTATTGTTATTGTTATTGTTATTGTTATTGTTATTGTTATTGTTATTGTTATTGTTATTGTTATTGTTATTGTTATTGTTATTGTTATTGTTATTGTTATTGTTATTGTTATTGTTATTGTTATTGTTATTGTTATTGTTATTGTTATTGTTATTGTTATTGTTATTGTTATTGTTATTGTTATTGTTATTGTTATTGTTATTGTTATTGTTATTGTTATTGTTATTGTTATTGTTATTGTTATTGTTATTGTTATTGTTATTGTTATTGTTATTGTTATTGTTATTGTTATTGTTATTGTTATTGTTATTGTTATTGTTATTGTTATTGTTATTGTTATTGTTATTGTTATTGTTATTGTTATTGTTATTGTTATTGTTATTGTTATTGTTATTGTTATTGTTATTGTTATTGTTATTGTTATTGTTATTGTTATTGTTATTGTTATTGTTATTGTTATTGTTATTGTTATTGTTATTGTTATTGTTATTGTTATTGTTATTGTTATTGTTATTGTTATTGTTATTGTTATTGTTATTGTTATTGTTATTGTTATTGTTATTGTTATTGTTATTGTTATTGTTATTGTTATTGTTATTGTTATTGTTATTGTTATTGTTATTGTTATTGTTATTGTTATTGTTATTGTTATTGTTATTGTTATTGTTATTGTTATTGTTATTGTTATTGTTATTGTTATTGTTATTGTTATTGTTATTGTTATTGTTATTGTTATTGTTATTGTTATTGTTATTGTTATTGTTATTGTTATTGTTATTGTTATTGTTATTGTTATTGTTATTGTTATTGTTATTGTTATTGTTATTGTTATTGTTATTGTTATTGTTATTGTTATTGTTATTGTTATTGTTATTGTTATTGTTATTGTTATTGTTATTGTTATTGTTATTGTTATTGTTATTGTTATTGTTATTGTTATTGTTATTGTTATTGTTATTGTTATTGTTATTGTTATTGTTATTGTTATTGTTATTGTTATTGTTATTGTTATTGTTATTGTTATTGTTATTGTTATTGTTATTGTTATTGTTATTGTTATTGTTATTGTTATTGTTATTGTTATTGTTATTGTTATTGTTATTGTTATTGTTATTGTTATTGTTATTGTTATTGTTATTGTTATTGTTATTGTTATTGTTATTGTTATTGTTATTGTTATTGTTATTGTTATTGTTATTGTTATTGTTATTGTTATTGTTATTGTTATTGTTATTGTTATTGTTATTGTTATTGTTATTGTTATTGTTATTGTTATTGTTATTGTTATTGTTATTGTTATTGTTATTGTTATTGTTATTGTTATTGTTATTGTTATTGTTATTGTTATTGTTATTGTTATTGTTATTGTTATTGTTATTGTTATTGTTATTGTTATTGTTATTGTTATTGTTATTGTTATTGTTATTGTTATTGTTATTGTTATTGTTATTGTTATTGTTATTGTTATTGTTATTGTTATTGTTATTGTTATTGTTATTGTTATTGTTATTGTTATTGTTATTGTTATTGTTATTGTTATTGTTATTGTTATTGTTATTGTTATTGTTATTGTTATTGTTATTGTTATTGTTATTGTTATTGTTATTGTTATTGTTATTGTTATTGTTATTGTTATTGTTATTGTTATTGTTATTGTTATTGTTATTGTTATTGTTATTGTTATTGTTATTGTTATTGTTATTGTTATTGTTATTGTTATTGTTATTGTTATTGTTATTGTTATTGTTATTGTTATTGTTATTGTTATTGTTATTGTTATTGTTATTGTTATTGTTATTGTTATTGTTATTGTTATTGTTATTGTTATTGTTATTGTTATTGTTATTGTTATTGTTATTGTTATTGTTATTGTTATTGTTATTGTTATTGTTATTGTTATTGTTATTGTTATTGTTATTGTTATTGTTATTGTTATTGTTATTGTTATTGTTATTGTTATTGTTATTGTTATTGTTATTGTTATTGTTATTGTTATTGTTATTGTTATTGTTATTGTTATTGTTATTGTTATTGTTATTGTTATTGTTATTGTTATTGTTATTGTTATTGTTATTGTTATTGTTATTGTTATTGTTATTGTTATTGTTATTGTTATTGTTATTGTTATTGTTATTGTTATTGTTATTGTTATTGTTATTGTTATTGTTATTGTTATTGTTATTGTTATTGTTATTGTTATTGTTATTGTTATTGTTATTGTTATTGTTATTGTTATTGTTATTGTTATTGTTATTGTTATTGTTATTGTTATTGTTATTGTTATTGTTATTGTTATTGTTATTGTTATTGTTATTGTTATTGTTATTGTTATTGTTATTGTTATTGTTATTGTTATTGTTATTGTTATTGTTATTGTTATTGTTATTGTTATTGTTATTGTTATTGTTATTGTTATTGTTATTGTTATTGTTATTGTTATTGTTATTGTTATTGTTATTGTTATTGTTATTGTTATTGTTATTGTTATTGTTATTGTTATTGTTATTGTTATTGTTATTGTTATTGTTATTGTTATTGTTATTGTTATTGTTATTGTTATTGTTATTGTTATTGTTATTGTTATTGTTATTGTTATTGTTATTGTTATTGTTATTGTTATTGTTATTGTTATTGTTATTGTTATTGTTATTGTTATTGTTATTGTTATTGTTATTGTTATTGTTATTGTTATTGTTATTGTTATTGTTATTGTTATTGTTATTGTTATTGTTATTGTTATTGTTATTGTTATTGTTATTGTTATTGTTATTGTTATTGTTATTGTTATTGTTATTGTTATTGTTATTGTTATTGTTATTGTTATTGTTATTGTTATTGTTATTGTTATTGTTATTGTTATTGTTATTGTTATTGTTATTGTTATTGTTATTGTTATTGTTATTGTTATTGTTATTGTTATTGTTATTGTTATTGTTATTGTTATTGTTATTGTTATTGTTATTGTTATTGTTATTGTTATTGTTATTGTTATTGTTATTGTTATTGTTATTGTTATTGTTATTGTTATTGTTATTGTTATTGTTATTGTTATTGTTATTGTTATTGTTATTGTTATTGTTATTGTTATTGTTATTGTTATTGTTATTGTTATTGTTATTGTTATTGTTATTGTTATTGTTATTGTTATTGTTATTGTTATTGTTATTGTTATTGTTATTGTTATTGTTATTGTTATTGTTATTGTTATTGTTATTGTTATTGTTATTGTTATTGTTATTGTTATTGTTATTGTTATTGTTATTGTTATTGTTATTGTTATTGTTATTGTTATTGTTATTGTTATTGTTATTGTTATTGTTATTGTTATTGTTATTGTTATTGTTATTGTTATTGTTATTGTTATTGTTATTGTTATTGTTATTGTTATTGTTATTGTTATTGTTATTGTTATTGTTATTGTTATTGTTATTGTTATTGTTATTGTTATTGTTATTGTTATTGTTATTGTTATTGTTATTGTTATTGTTATTGTTATTGTTATTGTTATTGTTATTGTTATTGTTATTGTTATTGTTATTGCTGCAGTACAAGCGGCAGGTGATCTGTCAGAGAGGCAGTATGGTTTCCGGAGAGGACGCTCTACGATCGGAGCAATAAAAGAAGTAGTGGACGCCGCCCAAACTGCCCAACAGGGCAACCACTACTCTAGGAAGATCGTACTGCTAGCAACCCTGGACGTTCGAAATGCCTTCAACTCGGCCAGGTGGAGCAACATACTGGACGCGCTCGAACGGAGATTCCACATTCCAGCATATCTCCTGCGGATTGTGAAGGACTATCTCAGGGATCGAGAGCTGCTCTACGAGACCGCAGAGGGCTCGCGAAGAAAGGAGGTAACATCTGGCGCAGCGCAGGGGTCAATCTTAGGACCAGACCTCTGGAACATCTCCTACGACGACATCCTTCGCATGGAGATGCCTGACGACACCTTTCTGGTTGGGTACGCTGATGACATCGCCGCGGTGATTACGGCACGAGACACCGATAGCGCGCAAAGAAAACTAAATCAGGTAATGCAACGAGCAAACTCGTGGATGGAAGAGCACGGACTCAGCCTAGCCGCAGAGAAAACTGAGATAGTCCTTCTGACGAGGAAGAGGATTCCTACTCAAATCGATTTCCAAATCGGGGCCGAAGTGATAAGAAGCAGCGCTGCGGTGAAGTACTTGGGAATGAGGCTCGACACAAAGCTAACCTACTGGCAACAAATAAAGGCAGCAACGGAAAGAGCCTCAAAAACAAATGCATCACTGAGCAGACTGATGGCAAACGTGGGGGGACCAACGGCCAGCAAGCGAAGGTTACTGATGGCGACAACACACTCCATTCTTCTGTACGGTAGCGAAATCTGGGCGGATGCACTTGAGCAGGAGAAGTACCGGAAACAGATGGCGGCAGTGCAAAGATGCGGAGCTCTACGCGTGGCCAGCTCTTACCGAACGGTGTCGGAACCAGCCGTCCTTGTAGTCGCAGGAGTGACACCCATCGATCTTCTAGCGACAGAAAGGAAGTACGTCTACGACAAAAAGGCGGAAATGGGAGTGGAAGCGGCATCCGAAGAGGCTAAGCAGCTGACGAAACAGAAGTGGCAAGAGCGCTGGAACTCGGAAAACAGAGGACGATGGACTGCGAGGCTGATTAGGAACGTGGCTGAGTGGAACGACCGGAAACACGGGGAGGTCAACTATTACGTCACCCAGTTCCTCACCGGACACGGATATTTCAACGCCTTCCTACACAAAATCGGCAAAACGAACAGTCCAGCCTGCCAGTACGGAGACTCCACAGAAGATAACGCCAACCATACTTTCTTTGCCTGCAGCAGATGGGAAAGCCTTCGTCAAGACCTGCAGATAAGCATTGGCGCAATCACTCCGGAGAACATAGTGCAGAAGATGCTACAAAGCCTCGAAAATTGGAACAGAATCTGTAGCTACGTAGAACAAATTCTCAGAAGAAAAAAAAGAGAAGAAGAAAATGATCGGGAATCAGTTGAACCCGTTAGATGAGCCCACAAGGGTAACATGACAACCCCCCTGAAGTAATACAAGCAGCAGTCCCGGGGGGGTAGGTCAGAAGCCAAAAAGGGTTATGGAGGAGTTTTGGTCGGTATGTTACGAACGAGTCCGACACACGGGGATGGTAAATGGGTCAACGCCGAAAAGCCTCCTTATGGTGCATAAAGCATTTCTCCCGCTTCCCTTAAAGGAAAAAAAAAAAAAAAAAAAAAAAAAATTGTTATTGTTATTGTTATTGTTATTGTTATTGTTATTGTTATTGTTATTGTTATTGTTATTGTTATTGTTATTGTTATTGTTATTGTTATTGTTATTGTTATTGTTATTGTTATTGTTATTGTTATTGTTATTGTTATTGTTATTGTTATTGTTATTGTTATTGTTATTGTTATTGTTATTGTTATTGTTATTGTTATTGTTATTGTTATTGTTATTGTTATTGTTATTGTTATTGTTATTGTTATTGTTATTGTTATTGTTATTGTTATTGTTATTGTTATTGTTATTGTTATTGTTATTGTTATTGTTATTGTTATTGTTATTGTTATTGTTATTGTTATTGTTATTGTTATTGTTATTGTTATTGTTATTGTTATTGTTATTGTTATTGTTATTGTTATTGTTATTGTTATTGTTATTGTTATTGTTATTGTTATTGTTATTGTTATTGTTATTGTTATTGTTATTGTTATTGTTATTGTTATTGTTATTGTTATTGTTATTGTTATTGTTATTGTTATTGTTATTGTTATTGTTATTGTTATTGTTATTGTTATTGTTATTGTTATTGTTATTGTTATTGTTATTGTTATTGTTATTGTTATTGTTATTGTTATTGTTATTGTTATTGTTATTGTTATTGTTATTGTTATTGTTATTGTTATTGTTATTGTTATTGTTATTGTTATTGTTATTGTTATTGTTATTGTTATTGTTATTGTTATTGTTATTGTTATTGTTATTGTTATTGTTATTGTTATTGTTATTGTTATTGTTATTGTTATTGTTATTGTTATTGTTATTGTTATTGTTATTGTTATTGTTATTGTTATTGTTATTGTTATTGTTATTGTTATTGTTATTGTTATTGTTATTGTTATTGTTATTGTTATTGTTATTGTTATTGTTATTGTTATTGTTATTGTTATTGTTATTGTTATTGTTATTGTTATTGTTATTGTTATTGTTATTGTTATTGTTATTGTTATTGTTATTGTTATTGTTATTGTTATTGTTATTGTTATTGTTATTGTTATTGTTATTGTTATTGTTATTGTTATTGTTATTGTTATTGTTATTGTTATTGTTATTGTTATTGTTATTGTTATTGTTATTGTTATTGTTATTGTTATTGTTATTGTTATTGTTATTGTTATTGTTATTGTTATTGTTATTGTTATTGTTATTGTTATTGTTATTGTTATTGTTATTGTTATTGTTATTGTTATTGTTATTGTTATTGTTATTGTTATTGTTATTGTTATTGTTATTGTTATTGTTATTGTTATTGTTATTGTTATTGTTATTGTTATTGTTATTGTTATTGTTATTGTTATTGTTATTGTTATTGTTATTGTTATTGTTATTGTTATTGTTATTGTTATTGTTATTGTTATTGTTATTGTTATTGTTATTGTTATTGTTATTGTTATTGTTATTGTTATTGTTATTGTTATTGTTATTGTTATTGTTATTGTTATTGTTATTGTTATTGTTATTGTTATTGTTATTGTTATTGTTATTGTTATTGTTATTGTTATTGTTATTGTTATTGCTGCAGTACAAGCGGCAGGTGATCTGTCAGAGAGGCAGTATGGTTTCCGGAGAGGACGCTCTACGATCGGAGCAATAAAAGAAGTAGTGGACGCCGCCCAAACTGCCCAACAGGGCAACCACTACTCTAGGAAGATCGTACTGCTAGCAACCCTGGACGTTCGAAATGCCTTCAACTCGGCCAGGTGGAGCAACATACTGGACGCGCTCGAACGGAGATTCCACATTCCAGCATATCTCCTGCGGATTGTGAAGGACTATCTCAGGGATCGAGAGCTGCTCTACGAGACCGCAGAGGGCTCGCGAAGAAAGGAGGTAACATCTGGCGCAGCGCAGGGGTCAATCTTAGGACCAGACCTCTGGAACATCTCCTACGACGACATCCTTCGCATGGAGATGCCTGACGACACCTTTCTGGTTGGGTACGCTGATGACATCGCCGCGGTGATTACGGCACGAGACACCGATAGCGCGCAAAGAAAACTAAATCAGGTAATGCAACGAGCAAACTCGTGGATGGAAGAGCACGGACTCAGCCTAGCCGCAGAGAAAACTGAGATAGTCCTTCTGACGAGGAAGAGGATTCCTACTCAAATCGATTTCCAAATCGGGGCCGAAGTGATAAGAAGCAGCGCTGCGGTGAAGTACTTGGGAATGAGGCTCGACACAAAGCTAACCTACTGGCAACAAATAAAGGCAGCAACGGAAAGAGCCTCAAAAACAAATGCATCACTGAGCAGACTGATGGCAAACGTGGGGGGACCAACGGCCAGCAAGCGAAGGTTACTGATGGCGACAACACACTCCATTCTTCTGTACGGTAGCGAAATCTGGGCGGATGCACTTGAGCAGGAGAAGTACCGGAAACAGATGGCGGCAGTGCAAAGATGCGGAGCTCTACGCGTGGCCAGCTCTTACCGAACGGTGTCGGAACCAGCCGTCCTTGTAGTCGCAGGAGTGACACCCATCGATCTTCTAGCGACAGAAAGGAAGTACGTCTACGACAAAAAGGCGGAAATGGGAGTGGAAGCGGCATCCGAAGAGGCTAAGCAGCTGACGAAACAGAAGTGGCAAGAGCGCTGGAACTCGGAAAACAGAGGACGATGGACTGCGAGGCTGATTAGGAACGTGGCTGAGTGGAACGACCGGAAACACGGGGAGGTCAACTATTACGTCACCCAGTTCCTCACCGGACACGGATATTTCAACGCCTTCCTACACAAAATCGGCAAAACGAACAGTCCAGCCTGCCAGTACGGAGACTCCACAGAAGATAACGCCAACCATACTTTCTTTGCCTGCAGCAGATGGGAAAGCCTTCGTCAAGACCTGCAGATAAGCATTGGCGCAATCACTCCGGAGAACATAGTGCAGAAGATGCTACAAAGCCTCGAAAATTGGAACAGAATCTGTAGCTACGTAGAACAAATTCTCAGAAGAAAAAAAAGAGAAGAAGAAAATGATCGGGAATCAGTTGAACCCGTTAGATGAGCCCACAAGGGTAACATGACAACCCCCCTGAAGTAATACAAGCAGCAGTCCCGGGGGGGTAGGTCAGAAGCCAAAAAGGGTTATGGAGGAGTTTTGGTCGGTATGTTACGAACGAGTCCGACACACGGGGATGGTAAATGGGTCAACGCCGAAAAGCCTCCTTATGGTGCATAAAGCATTTCTCCCGCTTCCCTTAAAGGAAAAAAAAAAAAAAAAAAAAAAAAATTGTTATTGTTATTGTTATTGTTATTGTTATTGTTATTGTTATTGTTATTGTTATTGTTATTGTTATTGTTATTGTTATTGTTATTGTTATTGTTATTGTTATTGTTATTGTTATTGTTATTGTTATTGTTATTGTTATTGTTATTGTTATTGTTATTGTTATTGTTATTGTTATTGTTATTGTTATTGTTATTGTTATTGTTATTGTTATTGTTATTGTTATTGTTATTGTTATTGTTATTGTTATTGTTATTGTTATTGTTATTGTTATTGTTATTGTTATTGTTATTGTTATTGTTATTGTTATTGTTATTGTTATTGTTATTGTTATTGTTATTGTTATTGTTATTGTTATTGTTATTGTTATTGTTATTGTTATTGTTATTGTTATTGTTATTGTTATTGTTATTGTTATTGTTATTGTTATTGTTATTGTTATTGTTATTGTTATTGTTATTGTTATTGTTATTGTTATTGTTATTGTTATTGTTATTGTTATTGTTATTGTTATTGTTATTGTTATTGTTATTGTTATTGTTATTGTTATTGTTATTGTTATTGTTATTGTTATTGTTATTGTTATTGTTATTGTTATTGTTATTGTTATTGTTATTGTTATTGTTATTGTTATTGTTATTGTTATTGTTATTGTTATTGTTATTGTTATTGTTATTGTTATTGTTATTGTTATTGTTATTGTTATTGTTATTGTTATTGTTATTGTTATTGTTATTGTTATTGTTATTGTTATTGTTATTGTTATTGTTATTGTTATTGTTATTGTTATTGTTATTGTTATTGTTATTGTTATTGTTATTGTTATTGTTATTGTTATTGTTATTGTTATTGTTATTGTTATTGTTATTGTTATTGTTATTGTTATTGTTATTGTTATTGTTATTGTTATTGTTATTGTTATTGTTATTGTTATTGTTATTGTTATTGTTATTGTTATTGTTATTGTTATTGTTATTGTTATTGTTATTGTTATTGTTATTGTTATTGTTATTGTTATTGTTATTGTTATTGTTATTGTTATTGTTATTGTTATTGTTATTGTTATTGTTATTGTTATTGTTATTGTTATTGTTATTGTTATTGTTATTGTTATTGTTATTGTTATTGTTATTGTTATTGTTATTGTTATTGTTATTGTTATTGTTATTGTTATTGTTATTGTTATTGTTATTGTTATTGTTATTGTTATTGTTATTGTTATTGTTATTGTTATTGTTATTGTTATTGTTATTGTTATTGTTATTGTTATTGTTATTGTTATTGTTATTGTTATTGTTATTGTTATTGTTATTGTTATTGTTATTGTTATTGTTATTGTTATTGTTATTGTTATTGTTATTGTTATTGTTATTGTTATTGTTATTGTTATTGTTATTGTTATTGTTATTGTTATTGTTATTGTTATTGTTATTGTTATTGTTATTGTTATTGTTATTGTTATTGTTATTGTTATTGTTATTGTTATTGTTATTGTTATTGTTATTGTTATTGTTATTGTTATTGTTATTGTTATTGTTATTGTTATTGTTATTGTTATTGTTATTGTTATTGTTATTGTTATTGTTATTGTTATTGTTATTGTTATTGTTATTGTTATTGTTATTGTTATTGTTATTGTTATTGTTATTGTTATTGTTATTGTTATTGTTATTGTTATTGTTATTGTTATTGTTATTGTTATTGTTATTGTTATTGTTATTGTTATTGTTATTGTTATTGTTATTGTTATTGTTATTGTTATTGTTATTGTTATTGTTATTGTTATTGTTATTGTTATTGTTATTGTTATTGTTATTGTTATTGTTATTGTTATTGTTATTGTTATTGTTATTGTTATTGTTATTGTTATTGTTATTGTTATTGTTATTGTTATTGTTATTGTTATTGTTATTGTTATTGTTATTGTTATTGTTATTGTTATTGTTATTGTTATTGTTATTGTTATTGTTATTGTTATTGTTATTGTTATTGTTATTGTTATTGTTATTGTTATTGTTATTGTTATTGTTATTGTTATTGTTATTGTTATTGTTATTGTTATTGTTATTGTTATTGTTATTGTTATTGTTATTGTTATTGTTATTGTTATTGTTATTGTTATTGTTATTGTTATTGTTATTGTTATTGTTATTGTTATTGTTATTGTTATTGTTATTGTTATTGTTATTGTTATTGTTATTGTTATTGTTATTGTTATTGTTATTGTTATTGTTATTGTTATTGTTATTGTTATTGTTATTGTTATTGTTATTGTTATTGTTATTGTTATTGTTATTGTTATTGTTATTGTTATTGTTATTGTTATTGTTATTGTTATTGTTATTGTTATTGTTATTGTTATTGTTATTGTTATTGTTATTGTTATTGTTATTGTTATTGTTATTGTTATTGTTATTGTTATTGTTATTGTTATTGTTATTGTTATTGTTATTGTTATTGTTATTGTTATTGTTATTGTTATTGTTATTGTTATTGTTATTGTTATTGTTATTGTTATTGTTATTGTTATTGTTATTGTTATTGTTATTGTTATTGTTATTGTTATTGTTATTGTTATTGTTATTGTTATTGTTATTGTTATTGTTATTGTTATTGTTATTGTTATTGTTATTGTTATTGTTATTGTTATTGTTATTGTTATTGTTATTGTTATTGTTATTGTTATTGTTATTGTTATTGTTATTGTTATTGTTATTGTTATTGTTATTGTTATTGTTATTGTTATTGTTATTGTTATTGTTATTGTTATTGTTATTGTTATTGTTATTGTTATTGTTATTGTTATTGTTATTGTTATTGTTATTGTTATTGTTATTGTTATTGTTATTGTTATTGTTATTGTTATTGTTATTGTTATTGTTATTGTTATTGTTATTGTTATTGTTATTGTTATTGTTATTGTTATTGTTATTGTTATTGTTATTGTTATTGTTATTGTTATTGTTATTGTTATTGTTATTGTTATTGTTATTGTTATTGTTATTGTTATTGTTATTGTTATTGTTATTGTTATTGTTATTGTTATTGTTATTGTTATTGTTATTGTTATTGTTATTGTTATTGTTATTGTTATTGTTATTGTTATTGTTATTGTTATTGTTATTGTTATTGTTATTGTTATTGTTATTGTTATTGTTATTGTTATTGTTATTGTTATTGTTATTGTTATTGTTATTGTTATTGTTATTGTTATTGTTATTGTTATTGTTATTGTTATTGTTATTGTTATTGTTATTGTTATTGTTATTGTTATTGTTATTGTTATTGTTATTGTTATTGTTATTGTTATTGTTATTGTTATTGTTATTGTTATTGTTATTGTTATTGTTATTGTTATTGTTATTGTTATTGTTATTGTTATTGTTATTGTTATTGTTATTGTTATTGTTATTGTTATTGTTATTGTTATTGTTATTGTTATTGTTATTGTTATTGTTATTGTTATTGTTATTGTTATTGTTATTGTTATTGTTATTGTTATTGTTATTGTTATTGTTATTGTTATTGTTATTGTTATTGTTATTGTTATTGTTATTGTTATTGTTATTGTTATTGTTATTGTTATTGTTATTGTTATTGTTATTGTTATTGTTATTGTTATTGTTATTGTTATTGTTATTGTTATTGTTATTGTTATTGTTATTGTTATTGTTATTGTTATTGTTATTGTTATTGTTATTGTTATTGTTATTGTTATTGTTATTGTTATTGTTATTGTTATTGTTATTGTTATTGTTATTGTTATTGTTATTGTTATTGTTATTGTTATTGTTATTGTTATTGTTATTGTTATTGTTATTGTTATTGTTATTGTTATTGTTATTGTTATTGTTATTGTTATTGTTATTGTTATTGTTATTGTTATTGTTATTGTTATTGTTATTGTTATTGTTATTGTTATTGTTATTGTTATTGTTATTGTTATTGTTATTGTTATTGTTATTGTTATTGTTATTGTTATTGTTATTGTTATTGTTATTGTTATTGTTATTGTTATTGTTATTGTTATTGTTATTGTTATTGTTATTGTTATTGTTATTGTTATTGTTATTGTTATTGTTATTGTTATTGTTATTGTTATTGTTATTGTTATTGTTATTGTTATTGTTATTGTTATTGTTATTGTTATTGTTATTGTTATTGTTATTGTTATTGTTATTGTTATTGTTATTGTTATTGTTATTGTTATTGTTATTGTTATTGTTATTGTTATTGTTATTGTTATTGTTATTGTTATTGTTATTGTTATTGTTATTGTTATTGTTATTGTTATTGTTATTGTTATTGTTATTGTTATTGTTATTGTTATTGTTATTGTTATTGTTATTGTTATTGTTATTGTTATTGTTATTGTTATTGTTATTGTTATTGTTATTGTTATTGTTATTGTTATTGTTATTGTTATTGTTATTGTTATTGTTATTGTTATTGTTATTGTTATTGTTATTGTTATTGTTATTGTTATTGTTATTGTTATTGTTATTGTTATTGTTATTGTTATTGTTATTGTTATTGTTATTGTTATTGTTATTGTTATTGTTATTGTTATTGTTATTGTTATTGTTATTGTTATTGTTATTGTTATTGTTATTGTTATTGTTATTGTTATTGTTATTGTTATTGTTATTGTTATTGTTATTGTTATTGTTATTGTTATTGTTATTGTTATTGTTATTGTTATTGTTATTGTTATTGTTATTGTTATTGTTATTGTTATTGTTATTGTTATTGTTATTGTTATTGTTATTGTTATTGTTATTGTTATTGTTATTGTTATTGTTATTGTTATTGTTATTGTTATTGTTATTGTTATTGTTATTGTTATTGTTATTGTTATTGTTATTGTTATTGTTATTGTTATTGTTATTGTTATTGTTATTGTTATTGTTATTGTTATTGTTATTGTTATTGTTATTGTTATTGTTATTGTTATTGTTATTGTTATTGTTATTGTTATTGTTATTGTTATTGTTATTGTTATTGTTATTGTTATTGTTATTGTTATTGTTATTGTTATTGTTATTGTTATTGTTATTGTTATTGTTATTGTTATTGTTATTGTTATTGTTATTGTTATTGTTATTGTTATTGTTATTGTTATTGTTATTGTTATTGTTATTGTTATTGTTATTGTTATTGTTATTGTTATTGTTATTGTTATTGTTATTGTTATTGTTATTGTTATTGTTATTGTTATTGTTATTGTTATTGTTATTGTTATTGTTATTGTTATTGTTATTGTTATTGTTATTGTTATTGTTATTGTTATTGTTATTGTTATTGTTATTGTTATTGTTATTGTTATTGTTATTGTTATTGTTATTGTTATTGTTATTGTTATTGTTATTGTTATTGTTATTGTTATTGTTATTGTTATTGTTATTGTTATTGTTATTGTTATTGTTATTGTTATTGTTATTGTTATTGTTATTGTTATTGTTATTGTTATTGTTATTGTTATTGTTATTGTTATTGTTATTGTTATTGTTATTGTTATTGTTATTGTTATTGTTATTGTTATTGTTATTGTTATTGTTATTGTTATTGTTATTGTTATTGTTATTGTTATTGTTATTGTTATTGTTATTGTTATTGTTATTGTTATTGTTATTGTTATTGTTATTGTTATTGTTATTGTTATTGTTATTGTTATTGTTATTGTTATTGTTATTGTTATTGTTATTGTTATTGTTATTGTTATTGTTATTGTTATTGTTATTGTTATTGTTATTGTTATTGTTATTGTTATTGTTATTGTTATTGTTATTGTTATTGTTATTGTTATTGTTATTGTTATTGTTATTGTTATTGTTATTGTTATTGTTATTGTTATTGTTATTGTTATTGTTATTGTTATTGTTATTGTTATTGTTATTGTTATTGTTATTGTTATTGTTATTGTTATTGTTATTGTTATTGTTATTGTTATTGTTATTGTTATTGTTATTGTTATTGTTATTGTTATTGTTATTGTTATTGTTATTGTTATTGTTATTGTTATTGTTATTGTTATTGTTATTGTTATTGTTATTGTTATTGTTATTGTTATTGTTATTGTTATTGTTATTGTTATTGTTATTGTTATTGTTATTGTTATTGTTATTGTTATTGTTATTGTTATTGTTATTGTTATTGTTATTGTTATTGTTATTGTTATTGTTATTGTTATTGTTATTGTTATTGTTATTGTTATTGTTATTGTTATTGTTATTGTTATTGTTATTGTTATTGTTATTGTTATTGTTATTGTTATTGTTATTGTTATTGTTATTGTTATTGTTATTGTTATTGTTATTGTTATTGTTATTGTTATTGTTATTGTTATTGTTATTGTTATTGTTATTGTTATTGTTATTGTTATTGTTATTGTTATTGTTATTGTTATTGTTATTGTTATTGTTATTGTTATTGTTATTGTTATTGTTATTGCTGCAGTACAAGCGGCAGGTGATCTGTCAGAGAGGCAGTATGGTTTCCGGAGAGGACGCTCTACGATCGGAGCAATAAAAGAAGTAGTGGACGCCGCCCAAACTGCCCAACAGGGCAACCACTACTCTAGGAAGATCGTACTGCTAGCAACCCTGGACGTTCGAAATGCCTTCAACTCGGCCAGGTGGAGCAACATACTGGACGCGCTCGAACGGAGATTCCACATTCCAGCATATCTCCTGCGGATTGTGAAGGACTATCTCAGGGATCGAGAGCTGCTCTACGAGACCGCAGAGGGCTCGCGAAGAAAGGAGGTAACATCTGGCGCAGCGCAGGGGTCAATCTTAGGACCAGACCTCTGGAACATCTCCTACGACGACATCCTTCGCATGGAGATGCCTGACGACACCTTTCTGGTTGGGTACGCTGATGACATCGCCGCGGTGATTACGGCACGAGACACCGATAGCGCGCAAAGAAAACTAAATCAGGTAATGCAACGAGCAAACTCGTGGATGGAAGAGCACGGACTCAGCCTAGCCGCAGAGAAAACTGAGATAGTCCTTCTGACGAGGAAGAGGATTCCTACTCAAATCGATTTCCAAATCGGGGCCGAAGTGATAAGAAGCAGCGCTGCGGTGAAGTACTTGGGAATGAGGCTCGACACAAAGCTAACCTACTGGCAACAAATAAAGGCAGCAACGGAAAGACCCTCAAAAACAAATGCATCACTGAGCAGACTGATGGCAAACGTGGGGGGACCAACGGCCAGCAAGCGAAGGTTACTGATGGCGACAACACACTCCATTCTTCTGTACGGTAGCGAAATCTGGGCGGATGCACTTGAGCAGGAGAAGTACCGGAAACAGATGGCGGCAGTGCAAAGATGCGGAGCTCTACGCGTGGCCAGCTCTTACCGAACGGTGTCGGAACCAGCCGTCCTTGTAGTCGCAGGAGTGACACCCATCGATCTTCTAGCGACAGAAAGGAAGTACGTCTACGACAAAAAGGCGGAAATGGGAGTGGAAGCGGCATCCGAAGAGGCTAAGCAGCTGACGAAACAGAAGTGGCAAGAGCGCTGGAACTCGGAAAACAGAGGACGATGGACTGCGAGGCTGATTAGGAACGTGGCTGAGTGGAACGACCGGAAACACGGGGAGGTCAACTATTACGTCACCCAGTTCCTCACCGGACACGGATATTTCAACGCCTTCCTACACAAAATCGGCAAAACGAACAGTCCAGCCTGCCAGTACGGAGACTCCACAGAAGATAACGCCAACCATACTTTCTTTGCCTGCAGCAGATGGGAAAGCCTTCGTCAAGACCTGCAGATAAGCATTGGCGCAATCACTCCGGAGAACATAGTGCAGAAGATGCTACAAAGCCTCGAAAATTGGAACAGAATCTGTAGCTACGTAGAACAAATTCTCAGAAGAAAAAAAAGAGAAGAAGAAAATGATCGGGAATCAGTTGAACCCGTTAGATGAGCCCACAAGGGTAACATGACAACCCCCCTGAAGTAATACAAGCAGCAGTCCCGGGGGGGTAGGTCAGAAGCCAAAAAGGGTTATGGAGGAGTTTTGGTCGGTATGTTACGAACGAGTCCGACACACGGGGATGGTAAATGGGTCAACGCCGAAAAGCCTCCTTATGGTGCATAAAGCATTTCTCCCGCTTCCCTTAAAGGAAAAAAAAAAAAAAAAAAAAAAAAAAAAAAAATTGTTATTGTTATTGTTATTGTTATTGTTATTGTTATTGTTATTGTTATTGTTATTGTTATTGTTATTGTTATTGTTATTGTTATTGTTATTGTTATTGTTATTGTTATTGTTATTGTTATTGTTATTGTTATTGTTATTGTTATTGTTATTGTTATTGTTATTGTTATTGTTATTGTTATTGTTATTGTTATTGTTATTGTTATTGTTATTGTTATTGTTATTGTTATTGTTATTGTTATTGTTATTGTTATTGTTATTGTTATTGTTATTGTTATTGTTATTGTTATTGTTATTGTTATTGTTATTGTTATTGTTATTGTTATTGTTATTGTTATTGTTATTGTTATTGTTATTGTTATTGTTATTGTTATTGTTATTGTTATTGTTATTGTTATTGTTATTGTTATTGTTATTGTTATTGTTATTGTTATTGTTATTGTTATTGTTATTGTTATTGTTATTGTTATTGTTATTGTTATTGTTATTGTTATTGTTATTGTTATTGTTATTGTTATTGTTATTGTTATTGTTATTGTTATTGTTATTGTTATTGTTATTGTTATTGTTATTGTTATTGTTATTGTTATTGTTATTGTTATTGTTATTGTTATTGTTATTGTTATTGTTATTGTTATTGTTATTGTTATTGTTATTGTTATTGTTATTGTTATTGTTATTGTTATTGTTATTGTTATTGTTATTGTTATTGTTATTGTTATTGTTATTGTTATTGTTATTGTTATTGTTATTGTTATTGTTATTGTTATTGTTATTGTTATTGTTATTGTTATTGTTATTGTTATTGTTATTGTTATTGTTATTGTTATTGTTATTGTTATTGTTATTGTTATTGTTATTGTTATTGTTATTGTTATTGTTATTGTTATTGTTATTGTTATTGTTATTGTTATTGTTATTGTTATTGTTATTGTTATTGTTATTGTTATTGTTATTGTTATTGTTATTGTTATTGTTATTGTTATTGTTATTGTTATTGTTATTGTTATTGTTATTGTTATTGTTATTGTTATTGTTATTGTTATTGTTATTGTTATTGTTATTGTTATTGTTATTGTTATTGTTATTGTTATTGTTATTGTTATTGTTATTGTTATTGTTATTGTTATTGTTATTGTTATTGTTATTGTTATTGTTATTGTTATTGTTATTGTTATTGTTATTGTTATTGTTATTGTTATTGTTATTGTTATTGTTATTGTTATTGTTATTGTTATTGTTATTGTTATTGTTATTGTTATTGTTATTGTTATTGTTATTGTTATTGTTATTGTTATTGTTATTGTTATTGTTATTGTTATTGTTATTGTTATTGTTATTGTTATTGTTATTGTTATTGTTATTGTTATTGTTATTGTTATTGTTATTGTTATTGTTATTGTTATTGTTATTGTTATTGTTATTGTTATTGTTATTGTTATTGTTATTGTTATTGTTATTGTTATTGTTATTGTTATTGTTATTGTTATTGTTATTGTTATTGTTATTGTTATTGTTATTGTTATTGTTATTGTTATTGTTATTGTTATTGTTATTGTTATTGTTATTGTTATTGTTATTGTTATTGTTATTGTTATTGTTATTGTTATTGTTATTGTTATTGTTATTGTTATTGTTATTGTTATTGTTATTGTTATTGTTATTGTTATTGTTATTGTTATTGTTATTGTTATTGTTATTGTTATTGTTATTGTTATTGTTATTGTTATTGTTATTGTTATTGTTATTGTTATTGTTATTGTTATTGTTATTGTTATTGTTATTGTTATTGTTATTGTTATTGTTATTGTTATTGTTATTGTTATTGTTATTGTTATTGTTATTGTTATTGTTATTGTTATTGTTATTGTTATTGTTATTGTTATTGTTATTGTTATTGTTATTGTTATTGTTATTGTTATTGTTATTGTTATTGTTATTGTTATTGTTATTGTTATTGTTATTGTTATTGTTATTGTTATTGTTATTGTTATTGTTATTGTTATTGTTATTGTTATTGTTATTGTTATTGTTATTGTTATTGTTATTGTTATTGTTATTGTTATTGTTATTGTTATTGTTATTGTTATTGTTATTGTTATTGTTATTGTTATTGTTATTGTTATTGTTATTGTTATTGTTATTGTTATTGTTATTGTTATTGTTATTGTTATTGTTATTGTTATTGTTATTGTTATTGTTATTGTTATTGTTATTGTTATTGTTATTGTTATTGTTATTGTTATTGTTATTGTTATTGTTATTGTTATTGTTATTGTTATTGTTATTGTTATTGTTATTGTTATTGTTATTGTTATTGTTATTGTTATTGTTATTGTTATTGTTATTGTTATTGTTATTGTTATTGTTATTGTTATTGTTATTGTTATTGTTATTGTTATTGTTATTGTTATTGTTATTGTTATTGTTATTGTTATTGTTATTGTTATTGTTATTGTTATTGTTATTGTTATTGTTATTGTTATTGTTATTGTTATTGTTATTGTTATTGTTATTGTTATTGTTATTGTTATTGTTATTGTTATTGTTATTGTTATTGTTATTGTTATTGTTATTGTTATTGTTATTGTTATTGTTATTGTTATTGTTATTGTTATTGTTATTGTTATTGTTATTGTTATTGTTATTGTTATTGTTATTGTTATTGTTATTGTTATTGTTATTGTTATTGTTATTGTTATTGTTATTGTTATTGTTATTGTTATTGTTATTGTTATTGTTATTGTTATTGTTATTGTTATTGTTATTGTTATTGTTATTGTTATTGTTATTGTTATTGTTATTGTTATTGTTATTGTTATTGTTATTGTTATTGTTATTGTTATTGTTATTGTTATTGTTATTGTTATTGTTATTGTTATTGTTATTGTTATTGTTATTGTTATTGTTATTGTTATTGTTATTGTTATTGTTATTGTTATTGTTATTGTTATTGTTATTGTTATTGTTATTGTTATTGTTATTGTTATTGTTATTGTTATTGTTATTGTTATTGTTATTGTTATTGTTATTGTTATTGTTATTGTTATTGTTATTGTTATTGTTATTGTTATTGTTATTGTTATTGTTATTGTTATTGTTATTGTTATTGTTATTGTTATTGTTATTGTTATTGTTATTGTTATTGTTATTGTTATTGTTATTGTTATTGTTATTGTTATTGTTATTGTTATTGTTATTGTTATTGTTATTGTTATTGTTATTGTTATTGTTATTGTTATTGTTATTGTTATTGTTATTGTTATTGTTATTGTTATTGTTATTGTTATTGTTATTGTTATTGTTATTGTTATTGTTATTGTTATTGTTATTGTTATTGTTATTGTTATTGTTATTGTTATTGTTATTGTTATTGTTATTGTTATTGTTATTGTTATTGTTATTGTTATTGTTATTGTTATTGTTATTGTTATTGTTATTGTTATTGTTATTGTTATTGTTATTGTTATTGTTATTGTTATTGTTATTGTTATTGTTATTGTTATTGTTATTGTTATTGTTATTGTTATTGTTATTGTTATTGTTATTGTTATTGTTATTGTTATTGTTATTGTTATTGTTATTGTTATTGTTATTGTTATTGTTATTGTTATTGTTATTGTTATTGTTATTGTTATTGTTATTGTTATTGTTATTGTTATTGTTATTGTTATTGTTATTGTTATTGTTATTGTTATTGTTATTGTTATTGTTATTGTTATTGTTATTGTTATTGTTATTGTTATTGTTATTGTTATTGTTATTGTTATTGTTATTGTTATTGTTATTGTTATTGTTATTGTTATTGTTATTGTTATTGTTATTGTTATTGTTATTGTTATTGTTATTGTTATTGTTATTGTTATTGTTATTGTTATTGTTATTGTTATTGTTATTGTTATTGTTATTGTTATTGTTATTGTTATTGTTATTGTTATTGTTATTGTTATTGTTATTGTTATTGTTATTGTTATTGTTATTGTTATTGTTATTGTTATTGTTATTGTTATTGTTATTGTTATTGTTATTGTTATTGTTATTGTTATTGTTATTGTTATTGTTATTGTTATTGTTATTGTTATTGTTATTGTTATTGTTATTGTTATTGTTATTGTTATTGTTATTGTTATTGTTATTGTTATTGTTATTGTTATTGTTATTGTTATTGTTATTGTTATTGTTATTGTTATTGTTATTGTTATTGTTATTGTTATTGTTATTGTTATTGTTATTGTTATTGTTATTGTTATTGTTATTGTTATTGTTATTGTTATTGTTATTGTTATTGTTATTGTTATTGTTATTGTTATTGTTATTGTTATTGTTATTGTTATTGTTATTGTTATTGTTATTGTTATTGTTATTGTTATTGTTATTGTTATTGTTATTGTTATTGTTATTGTTATTGTTATTGTTATTGTTATTGTTATTGTTATTGTTATTGTTATTGTTATTGTTATTGTTATTGTTATTGTTATTGTTATTGTTATTGTTATTGTTATTGTTATTGTTATTGTTATTGTTATTGTTATTGTTATTGTTATTGTTATTGTTATTGTTATTGTTATTGTTATTGTTATTGTTATTGTTATTGTTATTGTTATTGTTATTGTTATTGTTATTGTTATTGTTATTGTTATTGTTATTGTTATTGTTATTGTTATTGTTATTGTTATTGTTATTGTTATTGTTATTGTTATTGTTATTGTTATTGTTATTGTTATTGTTATTGTTATTGTTATTGTTATTGTTATTGTTATTGTTATTGTTATTGTTATTGTTATTGTTATTGTTATTGTTATTGTTATTGTTATTGTTATTGTTATTGTTATTGTTATTGTTATTGTTATTGTTATTGTTATTGCTGCAGTACAAGCGGCAGGTGATCTGTCAGAGAGGCAGTATGGTTTCCGGAGAGGACGCTCTACGATCGGAGCAATAAAAGAAGTAGTGGACGCCGCCCAAACTGCCCAACAGGGCAACCACTACTCTAGGAAGATCGTACTGCTAGCAACCCTGGACGTTCGAAATGCCTTCAACTCGGCCAGGTGGAGCAACATACTGGACGCGCTCGAACGGAGATTCCACATTCCAGCATATCTCCTGCGGATTGTGAAGGACTATCTCAGGGATCGAGAGCTGCTCTACGAGACCGCAGAGGGCTCGCGAAGAAAGGAGGTAACATCTGGCGCAGCGCAGGGGTCAATCTTAGGACCAGACCTCTGGAACATCTCCTACGACGACATCCTTCGCATGGAGATGCCTGACGACACCTTTCTGGTTGGGTACGCTGATGACATCGCCGCGGTGATTACGGCACGAGACACCGATAGCGCGCAAAGAAAACTAAATCAGGTAATGCAACGAGCAAACTCGTGGATGGAAGAGCACGGACTCAGCCTAGCCGCAGAGAAAACTGAGATAGTCCTTCTGACGAGGAAGAGGATTCCTACTCAAATCGATTTCCAAATCGGGGCCGAAGTGATAAGAAGCAGCGCTGCGGTGAAGTACTTGGGAATGAGGCTCGACACAAAGCTAACCTACTGGCAACAAATAAAGGCAGCAACGGAAAGAGCCTCAAAAACAAATGCATCACTGAGCAGACTGATGGCAAACGTGGGGGGACCAACGGCCAGCAAGCGAAGGTTACTGATGGCGACAACACACTCCATTCTTCACTCCATTCTTCTGTACGGTAGCGAAATCTGGGCGGATGCACTTGAGCAGGAGAAGTACCGGAAACAGATGGCGGCAGTGCAAAGATGCGGAGCTCTACGCGTGGCCAGCTCTTACCGAACGGTGTCGGAACCAGCCGTCCTTGTAGTCGCAGGAGTGACACCCATCGATCTTCTAGCGACAGAAAGGAAGTACGTCTACGACAAAAAGGCGGAAATGGGAGTGGAAGCGGCATCCGAAGAGGCTAAGCAGCTGACGAAACAGAAGTGGCAAGAGCGCTGGAACTCGGAAAACAGAGGACGATGGACTGCGAGGCTGATTAGGAACGTGGCTGAGTGGAACGACCGGAAACACGGGGAGGTCAACTATTACGTCACCCAGTTCCTCACCGGACACGGATATTTCAACGCCTTCCTACACAAAATCGGCAAAACGAACAGTCCAGCCTGCCAGTACGGAGACTCCACAGAAGATAACGCCAACCATACTTTCTTTGCCTGCAGCAGATGGGAAAGCCTTCGTCAAGACCTGCAGATAAGCATTGGCGCAATCACTCCGGAGAACATAGTGCAGAAGATGCTACAAAGCCTCGAAAATTGGAACAGAATCTGTAGCTACGTAGAACAAATTCTCAGAAGAAAAAAAAGAGAAGAAGAAAATGATCGGGAATCAGTTGAACCCGTTAGATGAGCCCACAAGGGTAACATGACAACCCCCCTGAAGTAATACAAGCAGCAGTCCCGGGGGGGTAGGTCAGAAGCCAAAAAGGGTTATGGAGGAGTTTTGGTCGGTATGTTACGAACGAGTCCGACACACGGGGATGGTAAATGGGTCAACGCCGAAAAGCCTCCTTATGGTGCATAAAGCATTTCTCCCGCTTCCCTTAAAGGAAAAAAAAAAAAAAAAAAAAAAAAAAAAAAAATTGTTATTGTTATTGTTATTGTTATTGTTATTGTTATTGTTATTGTTATTGTTATTGTTATTGTTATTGTTATTGTTATTGTTATTGTTATTGTTATTGTTATTGTTATTGTTATTGTTATTGTTATTGTTATTGTTATTGTTATTGTTATTGTTATTGTTATTGTTATTGTTATTGTTATTGTTATTGTTATTGTTATTGTTATTGTTATTGTTATTGTTATTGTTATTGTTATTGTTATTGTTATTGTTATTGTTATTGTTATTGTTATTGTTATTGTTATTGTTATTGTTATTGTTATTGTTATTGTTATTGTTATTGTTATTGTTATTGTTATTGTTATTGTTATTGTTATTGTTATTGTTATTGTTATTGTTATTGTTATTGTTATTGTTATTGTTATTGTTATTGTTATTGTTATTGTTATTGTTATTGTTATTGTTATTGTTATTGTTATTGTTATTGTTATTGTTATTGTTATTGTTATTGTTATTGTTATTGTTATTGTTATTGTTATTGTTATTGTTATTGTTATTGTTATTGTTATTGTTATTGTTATTGTTATTGTTATTGTTATTGTTATTGTTATTGTTATTGTTATTGTTATTGTTATTGTTATTGTTATTGTTATTGTTATTGTTATTGTTATTGTTATTGTTATTGTTATTGTTATTGTTATTGTTATTGTTATTGTTATTGTTATTGTTATTGTTATTGTTATTGTTATTGTTATTGTTATTGTTATTGTTATTGTTATTGTTATTGTTATTGTTATTGTTATTGTTATTGTTATTGTTATTGTTATTGTTATTGTTATTGTTATTGTTATTGTTATTGTTATTGTTATTGTTATTGTTATTGTTATTGTTATTGTTATTGTTATTGTTATTGTTATTGTTATTGTTATTGTTATTGTTATTGTTATTGTTATTGTTATTGTTATTGTTATTGTTATTGTTATTGTTATTGTTATTGTTATTGTTATTGTTATTGTTATTGTTATTGTTATTGTTATTGTTATTGTTATTGTTATTGTTATTGTTATTGTTATTGTTATTGTTATTGTTATTGTTATTGTTATTGTTATTGTTATTGTTATTGTTATTGTTATTGTTATTGTTATTGTTATTGTTATTGTTATTGTTATTGTTATTGTTATTGTTATTGTTATTGTTATTGTTATTGTTATTGTTATTGTTATTGTTATTGTTATTGTTATTGTTATTGTTATTGTTATTGTTATTGTTATTGTTATTGTTATTGTTATTGTTATTGTTATTGTTATTGTTATTGTTATTGTTATTGTTATTGTTATTGTTATTGTTATTGTTATTGTTATTGTTATTGTTATTGTTATTGTTATTGTTATTGTTATTGTTATTGTTATTGTTATTGTTATTGTTATTGTTATTGTTATTGTTATTGTTATTGTTATTGTTATTGTTATTGTTATTGTTATTGTTATTGTTATTGTTATTGTTATTGTTATTGTTATTGTTATTGTTATTGTTATTGTTATTGTTATTGTTATTGTTATTGTTATTGTTATTGTTATTGTTATTGTTATTGTTATTGTTATTGTTATTGTTATTGTTATTGTTATTGTTATTGTTATTGTTATTGTTATTGTTATTGTTATTGTTATTGTTATTGTTATTGTTATTGTTATTGTTATTGTTATTGTTATTGTTATTGTTATTGTTATTGTTATTGTTATTGTTATTGTTATTGTTATTGTTATTGTTATTGTTATTGTTATTGTTATTGTTATTGTTATTGTTATTGTTATTGTTATTGTTATTGTTATTGTTATTGTTATTGTTATTGTTATTGTTATTGTTATTGTTATTGTTATTGTTATTGTTATTGTTATTGTTATTGTTATTGTTATTGTTATTGTTATTGTTATTGTTATTGTTATTGTTATTGTTATTGTTATTGTTATTGTTATTGTTATTGTTATTGTTATTGTTATTGTTATTGTTATTGTTATTGTTATTGTTATTGTTATTGTTATTGTTATTGTTATTGTTATTGTTATTGTTATTGTTATTGTTATTGTTATTGTTATTGTTATTGTTATTGTTATTGTTATTGTTATTGTTATTGTTATTGTTATTGTTATTGTTATTGTTATTGTTATTGTTATTGTTATTGTTATTGTTATTGTTATTGTTATTGTTATTGTTATTGTTATTGTTATTGTTATTGTTATTGTTATTGTTATTGTTATTGTTATTGTTATTGTTATTGTTATTGTTATTGTTATTGTTATTGTTATTGTTATTGTTATTGTTATTGTTATTGTTATTGTTATTGTTATTGTTATTGTTATTGTTATTGTTATTGTTATTGTTATTGTTATTGTTATTGTTATTGTTATTGTTATTGTTATTGTTATTGTTATTGTTATTGTTATTGTTATTGTTATTGTTATTGTTATTGTTATTGTTATTGTTATTGTTATTGTTATTGTTATTGTTATTGTTATTGTTATTGTTATTGTTATTGTTATTGTTATTGTTATTGTTATTGTTATTGTTATTGTTATTGTTATTGTTATTGTTATTGTTATTGTTATTGTTATTGTTATTGTTATTGTTATTGTTATTGTTATTGTTATTGTTATTGTTATTGTTATTGTTATTGTTATTGTTATTGTTATTGTTATTGTTATTGTTATTGTTATTGTTATTGTTATTGTTATTGTTATTGTTATTGTTATTGTTATTGTTATTGTTATTGTTATTGTTATTGTTATTGTTATTGTTATTGTTATTGTTATTGTTATTGTTATTGTTATTGTTATTGTTATTGTTATTGTTATTGTTATTGTTATTGTTATTGTTATTGTTATTGTTATTGTTATTGTTATTGTTATTGTTATTGTTATTGTTATTGTTATTGTTATTGTTATTGTTATTGTTATTGTTATTGTTATTGTTATTGTTATTGTTATTGTTATTGTTATTGTTATTGTTATTGTTATTGTTATTGTTATTGTTATTGTTATTGTTATTGTTATTGTTATTGTTATTGTTATTGTTATTGTTATTGTTATTGTTATTGTTATTGTTATTGTTATTGTTATTGTTATTGTTATTGTTATTGTTATTGTTATTGTTATTGTTATTGTTATTGTTATTGTTATTGTTATTGTTATTGTTATTGTTATTGTTATTGTTATTGTTATTGTTATTGTTATTGTTATTGTTATTGTTATTGTTATTGTTATTGTTATTGTTATTGTTATTGTTATTGTTATTGTTATTGTTATTGTTATTGTTATTGTTATTGTTATTGTTATTGTTATTGTTATTGTTATTGTTATTGTTATTGTTATTGTTATTGTTATTGTTATTGTTATTGTTATTGTTATTGTTATTGTTATTGTTATTGTTATTGTTATTGTTATTGTTATTGTTATTGTTATTGTTATTGTTATTGTTATTGTTATTGTTATTGTTATTGTTATTGTTATTGTTATTGTTATTGTTATTGTTATTGTTATTGTTATTGTTATTGTTATTGTTATTGTTATTGTTATTGTTATTGTTATTGTTATTGTTATTCTGGACACAGCGGGAAAGCTCCTGGAGAAGATGCTGAAACCCCGACTCACAGCATCAGTACAAAGAGCAGGCGACCTGTCAGAAAGGCAATACGGCTTCAGGAAAGGCCGCTCAACGATCCGAGCCATAGAAGAAGTAGTGAAGGCTGCCCAAATCGCCCAACAGGGAAACCACTACTCCAGAAAGATCGTTTTGCTGGCAACTCTGGATGTTCGGAACGCTTTTAATTCAGCCAGGTGGAGCGACATGTTGGACGCGCTTAAAACAAGGTTTAATACTCCAGTTTACCTTTTGCGGATGGTAGAGGACTATCTCAGCGACCGTGAGCTGGCGTACGACACCACACAAGGCCCAAGGAGGAAGGCTATCACCTCCGGAGCAGCCCAGGGATCCATTTTGGGACCTGACCTCTGGAACATCTCCTACGATGACATCCTTCGAATGGAGATGCCTGAAGACACCTTCCTAGTAGGGTACGCAGACGACATCGCTGCGGTGATAACGGCAAAAGACACCGAAAATGCACAGAGAAAGTTGAACCAGGTCATGCGAAGAACTAAATTCTGGATGGACGAACACGGCTTGGCTTTGGCCACAGAAAAAACTGAGATAGTCCTTCTAACAAAGAAGAGGATCCCGACGCAAATTGACTTCCTAGTTGGATCTGAGGTCATAGGCAGCAAGGCCACACTGAAGTATCTTGGCATGAGGCTCGATACAAAGCTCACCTTCTGGCAACAGATCAAGTCAGCAGCGGAACGAGCATCAAAAACCACAACGTCTCTGAGCAGGTTAATGGCAAACATTGGCGGCCCAATAGCTAGCAAGCGCAGGCTTCTGATGTCAACAACGCACGCCATTCTTCTATACGGGAGCGAGATCTGGGCAGATGCTCTTCGACAAGAAAAATACCGGAAGCAGATGGCAGAAGTGCAGAGGTGCGGAGCTCTTCGGGTAGCAAGCTCTTACCGAACGGTGTCGGAACCAGCCGTCCTTGTAGTCGCAGGAGTGACTCCCATCGATCTCCTAGCGGCAGAAAGGAAGTATGTCTACGACAAAAAGGCGGAAATCGGAGTGGAAGCGGCAACCGCGCAAGCAAAGCAGCTCACGAAGCAGAAGTGGCAAGAGCGATGGAGCTCGGAAAGCAGAGGAAGATGGACGGCGAGACTGATCAGGAACGTGGCAAACTGGAATGATCGGAAACACGGTGAGGTAAACTACTACGTCACCCAGTTTCTCACCGGACACGGCTATTTCAATGCCTTCCTCCACAAGATCGGCAAGACGAACAACCCAGCCTGCCAGTACGGGGACTGCCAAGAAGACGACGTAAACCATACCTTCTTCGCCTGCAGCAGATGGGAACCCAAAAGACAAGAACTTGAGAGAAGCATCGGAGTGATCACACCAGACAACGTTGTCGAGAAGATGCTGAGCAGCGAGCAAAATTGGAATGAAACGTGCAACTACATCCAACACATTCTCAGAAGAAAGAAAAGAGAAGAAGACCAATACCGCGAAACAGAGTGATCCCGAAAGGGTATATGATTACAACCCCCCTGAAGTAATGCAAGCAGTAGTCCCGGGGGGGTGGGTCAGAAACCGAAGGGTTGGGAGGAGTTTTGGTCCCGTATACCCATCAGAAAGGGGAGTCGGACACACGGGGATGGTCAACGCCAAAAAGACCTCCTTACGGTGCATAAAGCATTTCTCCTCCCCCCAACAGGAAAAAAAAAAAAAAAAAAAAAAAAAAAAAAAATTGTTATTGTTATTGTTATTGTTATTGTTATTGTTATTGTTATTGTTATTGTTATTGTTATTGTTATTGTTATTGTTATTGTTATTGTTATTGTTATTGTTATTGTTATTGTTATTGTTATTGTTATTGTTATTGTTATTGTTATTGTTATTGTTATTGTTATTGTTATTGTTATTGTTATTGTTATTGTTATTGTTATTGTTATTGTTATTGTTATTGTTATTGTTATTGTTATTGTTATTGTTATTGTTATTGTTATTGTTATTGTTATTGTTATTGTTATTGTTATTGTTATTGTTATTGTTATTGTTATTGTTATTGTTATTGTTATTGTTATTGTTATTGTTATTGTTATTGTTATTGTTATTGTTATTGTTATTGTTATTGTTATTGTTATTGTTATTGTTATTGTTATTGTTATTGTTATTGTTATTGTTATTGTTATTGTTATTGTTATTGTTATTGTTATTGTTATTGTTATTGTTATTGTTATTGTTATTGTTATTGTTATTGTTATTGTTATTGTTATTGTTATTGTTATTGTTATTGTTATTGTTATTGTTATTGTTATTGTTATTGTTATTGTTATTGTTATTGTTATTGTTATTGTTATTGTTATTGTTATTGTTATTGTTATTGTTATTGTTATTGTTATTGTTATTGTTATTGTTATTGTTATTGTTATTGTTATTGTTATTGTTATTGTTATTGTTATTGTTATTGTTATTGTTATTGTTATTGTTATTGTTATTGTTATTGTTATTGTTATTGTTATTGTTATTGTTATTGTTATTGTTATTGTTATTGTTATTGTTATTGTTATTGTTATTGTTATTGTTATTGTTATTGTTATTGTTATTGTTATTGTTATTGTTATTGTTATTGTTATTGTTATTGTTATTGTTATTGTTATTGTTATTGTTATTGTTATTGTTATTGTTATTGTTATTGTTATTGTTATTGTTATTGTTATTGTTATTGTTATTGTTATTGTTATTGTTATTGTTATTGTTATTGTTATTGTTATTGTTATTGTTATTGTTATTGTTATTGTTATTGTTATTGTTATTGTTATTGTTATTGTTATTGTTATTGTTATTGTTATTGTTATTGTTATTGTTATTGTTATTGTTATTGTTATTGTTATTGTTATTGTTATTGTTATTGTTATTGTTATTGTTATTGTTATTGTTATTGTTATTGTTATTGTTATTGTTATTGTTATTGTTATTGTTATTGTTATTGTTATTGTTATTGTTATTGTTATTGTTATTGTTATTGTTATTGTTATTGTTATTGTTATTGTTATTGTTATTGTTATTGTTATTGTTATTGTTATTGTTATTGTTATTGTTATTGTTATTGTTATTGTTATTGTTATTGTTATTGTTATTGTTATTGTTATTGTTATTGTTATTGTTATTGTTATTGTTATTGTTATTGTTATTGTTATTGTTATTGTTATTGTTATTGTTATTGTTATTGTTATTGTTATTGTTATTGTTATTGTTATTGTTATTGTTATTGTTATTGTTATTGTTATTGTTATTGTTATTGTTATTGTTATTGTTATTGTTATTGTTATTGTTATTGTTATTGTTATTGTTATTGTTATTGTTATTGTTATTGTTATTGTTATTGTTATTGTTATTGTTATTGTTATTGTTATTGTTATTGTTATTGTTATTGTTATTGTTATTGTTATTGTTATTGTTATTGTTATTGTTATTGTTATTGTTATTGTTATTGTTATTGTTATTGTTATTGTTATTGTTATTGTTATTGTTATTGTTATTGTTATTGTTATTGTTATTGTTATTGTTATTGTTATTGTTATTGTTATTGTTATTGTTATTGTTATTGTTATTGTTATTGTTATTGTTATTGTTATTGTTATTGTTATTGTTATTGTTATTGTTATTGTTATTGTTATTGTTATTGTTATTGTTATTGTTATTGTTATTGTTATTGTTATTGTTATTGTTATTGTTATTGTTATTGTTATTGTTATTGTTATTGTTATTGTTATTGTTATTGTTATTGTTATTGTTATTGTTATTGTTATTGTTATTGTTATTGTTATTGTTATTGTTATTGTTATTGTTATTGTTATTGTTATTGTTATTGTTATTGTTATTGTTATTGTTATTGTTATTGTTATTGTTATTGTTATTGTTATTGTTATTGTTATTGTTATTGTTATTGTTATTGTTATTGTTATTGTTATTGTTATTGTTATTGTTATTGTTATTGTTATTGTTATTGTTATTGTTATTGTTATTGTTATTGTTATTGTTATTGTTATTGTTATTGTTATTGTTATTGTTATTGTTATTGTTATTGTTATTGTTATTGTTATTGTTATTGTTATTGTTATTGTTATTGTTATTGTTATTGTTATTGTTATTGTTATTGTTATTGTTATTGTTATTGTTATTGTTATTGTTATTGTTATTGTTATTGTTATTGTTATTGTTATTGTTATTGTTATTGTTATTGTTATTGTTATTGTTATTGTTATTGTTATTGTTATTGTTATTGTTATTGTTATTGTTATTGTTATTGTTATTGTTATTGTTATTGTTATTGTTATTGTTATTGTTATTGTTATTGTTATTGTTATTGTTATTGTTATTGTTATTGTTATTGTTATTGTTATTGTTATTGTTATTGTTATTGTTATTGTTATTGTTATTGTTATTGTTATTGTTATTGTTATTGTTATTGTTATTGTTATTGTTATTGTTATTGTTATTGTTATTGTTATTGTTATTGTTATTGTTATTGTTATTGTTATTGTTATTGTTATTGTTATTGTTATTGTTATTGTTATTGTTATTGTTATTGTTATTGTTATTGTTATTGTTATTGTTATTGTTATTGTTATTGTTATTGTTATTGTTATTGTTATTGTTATTGTTATTGTTATTGTTATTGTTATTGTTATTGTTATTGTTATTGTTATTGTTATTGTTATTGTTATTGTTATTGTTATTGTTATTGTTATTGTTATTGTTATTGTTATTGTTATTGTTATTGTTATTGTTATTGTTATTGTTATTGTTATTGTTATTGTTATTGTTATTGTTATTGTTATTGTTATTGTTATTGTTATTGTTATTGTTATTGTTATTGTTATTGTTATTGTTATTGTTATTGTTATTGTTATTGTTATTGTTATTGTTATTGTTATTGTTATTGTTATTGTTATTGTTATTGTTATTGTTATTGTTATTGTTATTGCTGCAGTACAAGCGGCAGGTGATCTGTCAGAGAGGCAGTATGGTTTCCGGAGAGGACGCTCTACGATCGGAGCAATAAAAGAAGTAGTGGACGCCGCCCAAACTGCCCAACAGGGCAACCACTACTCTAGGAAGATCGTACTGCTAGCAACCCTGGACGTTCGAAATGCCTTCAACTCGGCCAGGTGGAGCAACATACTGGACGCGCTCGAACGGAGATTCCACATTCCAGCATATCTCCTGCGGATTGTGAAGGACTATCTCAGGGATCGAGAGCTGCTCTACGAGACCGCAGAGGGCTCGCGAAGAAAGGAGGTAACATCTGGCGCAGCGCAGGGGTCAATCTTAGGACCAGACCTCTGGAACATCTCCTACGACGACATCCTTCGCATGGAGATGCCTGACGACACCTTTCTGGTTGGGTACGCTGATGACATCGCCGCGGTGATTACGGCACGAGACACCGATAGCGCGCAAAGAAAACTAAATCAGGTAATGCAACGAGCAAACTCGTGGATGGAAGAGCACGGGCTCAGCCTAGCCGCAGAGAAAACTGAGATAGTCCTTCTGACGAGGAAGAGGATTCCTACTCAAATCGATTTCCAAATCGGGGCCGAAGTGATAAGAAGCAGCGCTGCGGTGAAGTACTTGGGAATGAGGCTCGACACAAAGCTAACCTACTGGCAACAAATAAAGGCAGCAACGGAAAGAGCCTCAAAAACAAATGCATCACTGAGCAGACTGATGGCAAACGTGGGGGGACCAACGGCCAGCAAGCGAAGGTTACTGATGGCGACAACACACTCCATTCTTCTGTACGGTAGCGAAATCTGGGCGGATGCACTTGAGCAGGAGAAGTACCGGAAACAGATGGCGGCAGTGCAAAGATGCGGAGCTCTACGCGTGGCCAGCTCTTACCGAACGGTGTCGGAACCAGCCGTCCTTGTAGTCGCAGGAGTGACACCCATCGATCTTCTAGCGACAGAAAGGAAGTACGTCTACGACAAAAAGGCGGAAATGGGAGTGGAAGCGGCATCCGAAGAGGCTAAGCAGCTGACGAAACAGAAGTGGCAAGAGCGCTGGAACTCGGAAAACAGAGGACGATGGACTGCGAGGCTGATTAGGAACGTGGCTGAGTGGAACGACCGGAAACACGGGGAGGTCAACTATTACGTCACCCAGTTCCTCACCGGACACGGATATTTCAACGCCTTCCTACACAAAATCGGCAAAACGAACAGTCCAGCCTGCCAGTACGGAGACTCCACAGAAGATAACGCCAACCATACTTTCTTTGCCTGCAGCAGATGGGAAAGCCTTCGTCAAGACCTGCAGATAAGCATTGGCGCAATCACTCCGGAGAACATAGTGCAGAAGATGCTACAAAGCCTCGAAAATTGGAACAGAATCTGTAGCTACGTAGAACAAATTCTCAGAAGAAAAAAAAGAGAAGAAGAAAATGATCGGGAATCAGTTGAACCCGTTAGATGAGCCCACAAGGGTAACATGACAACCCCCCTGAAGTAATACAAGCAGCAGTCCCGGGGGGGTAGGTCAGAAGCCAAAAAGGGTTATGGAGGAGTTTTGGTCGGTATGTTACGAAC
The DNA here is from genome assembly GCA_951394125.1 of Epistrophe eligans. Lineage (NCBI taxonomy): Eukaryota > Metazoa > Arthropoda > Insecta > Diptera > Syrphidae > Epistrophe > Epistrophe eligans. Next base: position 97,028,943 of record OX596028.1, read on the forward strand.
GAGTCCGACACACGGGGATGGTAAATGGGTCAACGCCGAAAAGCCTCCTTATGGTGCATAAAGCATTTCTCCCGGAAAAAAAAAAAAAAAAAAAAAAAAAATTGTTATTGTTATTGTTATTGTTATTGTTATTGTTATTGTTATTGTTATTGTTATTGTTATTGTTATTGTTATTGTTATTGTTATTGTTATTGTTATTGTTATTGTTATTGTTATTGTTATTGTTATTGTTATTGTTATTGTTATTGTTATTGTTATTGTTATTGTTATTGTTATTGTTATTGTTATTGTTATTGTTATTGTTATTGTTATTGTTATTGTTATTGTTATTGTTATTGTTATTGTTATTGTTATTGTTATTGTTATTGTTATTGTTATTGTTATTGTTATTGTTATTGTTATTGTTATTGTTATTGTTATTGTTATTGTTATTGTTATTGTTATTGTTATTGTTATTGTTATTGTTATTGTTATTGTTATTGTTATTGTTATTGTTATTGTTATTGTTATTGTTATTGTTATTGTTATTGTTATTGTTATTGTTATTGTTATTGTTATTGTTATTGTTATTGTTATTGTTATTGTTATTGTTATTGTTATTGTTATTGTTATTGTTATTGTTATTGTTATTGTTATTGTTATTGTTATTGTTATTGTTATTGTTATTGTTATTGTTATTGTTATTGTTATTGTTATTGTTATTGTTATTGTTATTGTTATTGTTATTGTTATTGTTATTGTTATTGTTATTGTTATTGTTATTGTTATTGTTATTGTTATTGTTATTGTTATTGTTATTGTTATTGTTATTGTTATTGTTATTGTTATTGTTATTGTTATTGTTATTGTTATTGTTATTGTTATTGTTATTGTTATTGTTATTGTTATTGTTATTGTTATTGTTATTGTTATTGTTATTGTTATTGTTATTGTTATTGTTATTGTTATTGTTATTGTTATTGTTATTGTTATTGTTATTGTTATTGTTATTGTTATTGTTATTGTTATTGTTATTGTTATTGTTATTGTTATTGTTATTGTTATTGTTATTGTTATTGTTATTGTTATTGTTATTGTTATTGTTATTGTTATTGTTATTGTTATTGTTATTGTTATTGTTATTGTTATTGTTATTGTTATTGTTATTGTTATTGTTATTGTTATTGTTATTGTTATTGTTATTGTTATTGTTATTGTTATTGTTATTGTTATTGTTATTGTTATTGTTATTGTTATTGTTATTGTTATTGTTATTGTTATTGTTATTGTTATTGTTATTGTTATTGTTATTGTTATTGTTATTGTTATTGTTATTGTTATTGTTATTGTTATTGTTATTGTTATTGTTATTGTTATTGTTATTGTTATTGTTATTGTTATTGTTATTGTTATTGTTATTGTTATTGTTATTGTTATTGTTATTGTTATTGTTATTGTTATTGTTATTGTTATTGTTATTGTTATTGTTATTGTTATTGTTATTGTTATTGTTATTGTTATTGTTATTGTTATTGTTATTGTTATTGTTATTGTTATTGTTATTGTTATTGTTATTGTTATTGTTATTGTTATTGTTATTGTTATTGTTATTGTTATTGTTATTGTTATTGTTATTGTTATTGTTATTGTTATTGTTATTGTTATTGTTATTGTTATTGTTATTGTTATTGTTATTGTTATTGTTATTGTTATTGTTATTGTTATTGTTATTGTTATTGTTATTGTTATTGTTATTGTTATTGTTATTGTTATTGTTATTGTTATTGTTATTGTTATTGTTATTGTTATTGTTATTGTTATTGTTATTGTTATTGTTATTGTTATTGTTATTGTTATTGTTATTGTTATTGTTATTGTTATTGTTATTGTTATTGTTATTGTTATTGTTATTGTTATTGTTATTGTTATTGTTATTGTTATTGTTATTGTTATTGTTATTGTTATTGTTATTGTTATTGTTATTGTTATTGTTATTGTTATTGTTATTGTTATTGTTATTGTTATTGTTATTGTTATTGTTATTGTTATTGTTATTGTTATTGTTATTGTTATTGTTATTGTTATTGTTATTGTTATTGTTATTGTTATTGTTATTGTTATTGTTATTGTTATTGTTATTGTTATTGTTATTGTTATTGTTATTGTTATTGTTATTGTTATTGTTATTGTTATTGTTATTGTTATTGTTATTGTTATTGTTATTGTTATTGTTATTGTTATTGTTATTGTTATTGTTATTGTTATTGTTATTGTTATTGTTATTGTTATTGTTATTGTTATTGTTATTGTTATTGTTATTGTTATTGTTATTGTTATTGTTATTGTTATTGTTATTGTTATTGTTATTGTTATTGTTATTGTTATTGTTATTGTTATTGTTATTGTTATTGTTATTGTTATTGTTATTGTTATTGTTATTGTTATTGTTATTGTTATTGTTATTGTTATTGTTATTGTTATTGTTATTGTTATTGTTATTGTTATTGTTATTGTTATTGTTATTGTTATTGTTATTGTTATTGTTATTGTTATTGTTATTGTTATTGTTATTGTTATTGTTATTGTTATTGTTATTGTTATTGTTATTGTTATTGTTATTGTTATTGTTATTGTTATTGTTATTGTTATTGTTATTGTTATTGTTATTGTTATTGTTATTGTTATTGTTATTGTTATTGTTATTGTTATTGTTATTGTTATTGTTATTGTTATTGTTATTGTTATTGTTATTGTTATTGTTATTGTTATTGTTATTGTTATTGTTATTGTTATTGTTATTGTTATTGTTATTGTTATTGTTATTGTTATTGTTATTGTTATTGTTATTGTTATTGTTATTGTTATTGTTATTGTTATTGTTATTGTTATTGTTATTGTTATTGTTATTGTTATTGTTATTGTTATTGTTATTGTTATTGTTATTGTTATTGTTATTGTTATTGTTATTGTTATTGTTATTGTTATTGTTATTGTTATTGTTATTGTTATTGTTATTGTTATTGTTATTGTTATTGTTATTGTTATTGTTATTGTTATTGTTATTGTTATTGTTATTGTTATTGTTATTGTTATTGTTATTGTTATTGTTATTGTTATTGTTATTGTTATTGTTATTGTTATTGTTATTGTTATTGTTATTGTTATTGTTATTGTTATTGTTATTGTTATTGTTATTGTTATTGTTATTGTTATTGTTATTGTTATTGTTATTGTTATTGTTATTGTTATTGTTATTGTTATTGTTATTGTTATTGTTATTGTTATTGTTATTGTTATTGTTATTGTTATTGTTATTGTTATTGTTATTGTTATTGTTATTGTTATTGTTATTGTTATTGTTATTGTTATTGTTATTGTTATTGTTATTGTTATTGTTATTGTTATTGTTATTGTTATTGTTATTGTTATTGTTATTGTTATTGTTATTGTTATTGTTATTGTTATTGTTATTGTTATTGTTATTGTTATTGTTATTGTTATTGTTATTGTTATTGTTATTGTTATTGTTATTGTTATTGTTATTGTTATTGTTATTGTTATTGTTATTGTTATTGTTATTGTTATTGTTATTGTTATTGTTATTGTTATTGATCATCGAGACACTTTTGGAGGTTTAGCCGGTATGCCAAGGTTGAAACCCCTTGGAGAGCCCGGCACACGGAGAAGTATGGATACCTCTTTATGGTGCGTAACGCATTCCTCCAAAAGTAAAAAAAAAAAAAAAAAAAAAAAAAAAAAAATTGTTATTGTTATTGTTATTGTTATTGTTATTGTTATTGTTATTGTTATTGTTATTGTTATTGTTATTGTTATTGTTATTGTTATTGTTATTGTTATTGTTATTGTTATTGTTATTGTTATTGTTATTGTTATTGTTATTGTTATTGTTATTGTTATTGTTATTGTTATTGTTATTGTTATTGTTATTGTTATTGTTATTGTTATTGTTATTGTTATTGTTATTGTTATTGTTATTGTTATTGTTATTGTTATTGTTATTGTTATTGTTATTGTTATTGTTATTGTTATTGTTATTGTTATTGTTATTGTTATTGTTATTGTTATTGTTATTGTTATTGTTATTGTTATTGTTATTGTTATTGTTATTGTTATTGTTATTGTTATTGTTATTGTTATTGTTATTGTTATTGTTATTGTTATTGTTATTGTTATTGTTATTGTTATTGTTATTGTTATTGTTATTGTTATTGTTATTGTTATTGTTATTGTTATTGTTATTGTTATTGTTATTGTTATTGTTATTGTTATTGTTATTGTTATTGTTATTGTTATTGTTATTGTTATTGTTATTGTTATTGTTATTGTTATTGTTATTGTTATTGTTATTGTTATTGTTATTGTTATTGTTATTGTTATTGTTATTGTTATTGTTATTGTTATTGTTATTGTTATTGTTATTGTTATTGTTATTGTTATTGTTATTGTTATTGTTATTGTTATTGTTATTGTTATTGTTATTGTTATTGTTATTGTTATTGTTATTGTTATTGTTATTGTTATTGTTATTGTTATTGTTATTGTTATTGTTATTGTTATTGTTATTGTTATTGTTATTGTTATTGTTATTGTTATTGTTATTGTTATTGTTATTGTTATTGTTATTGTTATTGTTATTGTTATTGTTATTGTTATTGTTATTGTTATTGTTATTGTTATTGTTATTGTTATTGTTATTGTTATTGTTATTGTTATTGTTATTGTTATTGTTATTGTTATTGTTATTGTTATTGTTATTGTTATTGTTATTGTTATTGTTATTGTTATTGTTATTGTTATTGTTATTGTTATTGTTATTGTTATTGTTATTGTTATTGTTATTGTTATTGTTATTGTTATTGTTATTGTTATTGTTATTGTTATTGTTATTGTTATTGTTATTGTTATTGTTATTGTTATTGTTATTGTTATTGTTATTGTTATTGTTATTGTTATTGTTATTGTTATTGTTATTGTTATTGTTATTGTTATTGTTATTGTTATTGTTATTGTTATTGTTATTGTTATTGTTATTGTTATTGTTATTGTTATTGTTATTGTTATTGTTATTGTTATTGTTATTGTTATTGTTATTGTTATTGTTATTGTTATTGTTATTGTTATTGTTATTGTTATTGTTATTGTTATTGTTATTGTTATTGTTATTGTTATTGTTATTGTTATTGTTATTGTTATTGTTATTGTTATTGTTATTGTTATTGTTATTGTTATTGTTATTGTTATTGTTATTGTTATTGTTATTGTTATTGTTATTGTTATTGTTATTGTTATTGTTATTGTTATTGTTATTGTTATTGTTATTGTTATTGTTATTGTTATTGTTATTGTTATTGTTATTGTTATTGTTATTGTTATTGTTATTGTTATTGTTATTGTTATTGTTATTGTTATTGTTATTGTTATTGTTATTGTTATTGTTATTGTTATTGTTATTGTTATTGTTATTGTTATTGTTATTGTTATTGTTATTGTTATTGTTATTGTTATTGTTATTGTTATTGTTATTGTTATTGTTATTGTTATTGTTATTGTTATTGTTATTGTTATTGTTATTGTTATTGTTATTGTTATTGTTATTGTTATTGTTATTGTTATTGTTATTGTTATTGTTATTGTTATTGTTATTGTTATTGTTATTGTTATTGTTATTGTTATTGTTATTGTTATTGTTATTGTTATTGTTATTGTTGAAGAGCAAGACCGGAAGCAATCCTGATCAAACCAAAGGGGAATGAAAATTTTTCCGGGATCTTGAAGGAAATCCGAAGTAAGGCTAACCCAGATGACACCGAAACCATCGTCAAAAACGTTCGGCAAACAAAAACTGGAGATGTTCTCTTAGAACTCGGAGCCAAAACTAAGAATAAAAAGGCCTTCGGAGAGTCTCTTAAAGCTATTTTAGGGGAAAAGGCAACAGTCCGAAACCTTGAGCCGAAAATGGCCATCGAAATACGAGATCTTGATGAGCTGACTACAGCAGAGGAAGTCGAAGAAGCCATCAAAAGGAAAATCACCGATTCCATTACGGACATCCAGGTATCAGTCACAGGAAAAAATAGGCGCTCTCTCAAAATGGCCATAATACATATTAATGCCCGAGCAGCCCAGGAGATGTTGAAGAACCCCTCTATTAAAATAGGTTGGGTCCAATGCCGAGTCCGACGTAGAACAGAGGTCCCACGCTGCTTCAAATGCTTTGGATACGGACACCAACAGGCCACGTGCAGCGGTATCGACAGAAAAGGGCAAGGTCTCTGTTTCAACTGTGGGGAAAAGGGCCACAAAAAGAGTGAATGCAAACTAGCACCAAAGTGTTATCTTTGCGCGGAACTTGAAATCCCTCCAGCCGCCTTAGATCATGCACCAGGGTCGGGTAGATGTCAAGTGTTCAGACATGCACTTGATAAGGCAAAGAAAACACACTCACAATGACCAGAATACTCCAAGGAAATCTTCACAGAAGCCTTACAGCCAACCACCTACTTGTCAAACTAATAGGTGAACTACGAGTAGACGTTGTTATCATCAGTGAGCAATACACCAACAAGGAAGAACCGAACTGGATCGCCGACTCGTTAGGAACTGCTGCCTTGTGGATCCCGAACGCGAGAAATTTCCCCATCAAAAGCCAAGGCAAAGAAAGAGGTTTTGCTTGGGTGAAATGCGAGGGACTCACAGTAATAAGCACCTATCTCAGTCCAACCGATAGGATCGACGAGTTCCGGCGGAAACTAGAAGACCTTGAAGACTTCATGGGAAACATTGAAGGGGAGATTCTTTTGGCTGGAGATTTCAACGCCAGAGCCTTGGAATGGGGAATGCCAACTACGGACTCACGAGGAAGGCAAATACTCGAGATGGCAGCGCGACGTGATCTGAATGTAGCGAACGTAGGTAATACACCCACTTTTAGAAGACCCGGCTGCATAGGTACAATCCCGGACGTAACATCCGCGAAAATAAAAAACTGGAGAGTCATCGAAGACTACACGGGCAGTGACCACCAGTATATCATCTTCGATCTAGAACAAAATCAGCGAGTTCCCAACAGAAACCAATCCCAAGCTTCAAGCTGGAACATAAACAAGCTGAACGAAGACATTTTCATTTCTGTTATAGAAGAAGGAAAAGCGGCTGTTCTGGGAGCAAGGGGATCTGCGGAAACCAAAGCGGAAGCCACGATGCAACTAATTCGGCTAGCTTGTGACGCTTCAATGCCCAAGAAAAGAGGCCCAAACAGAAACAGAGACCCCGTATACTGGTGGACAGACGAGATAGCGGAGCTCCGAAGGAGATGCTTGCAACTTAGACGCAAAGTTACAAGGGGACGGAGAAGACACGCTGCACTAATAGAAGGTGACCTAGCGGAATTCAGAACCAAGAAATCTGAGCTCAAGAGGGCCATCAATTCGAGCAAAAAACAGAAATGGGAGAATCTCCGCCAAGACGTCAACAGCGACCCTTGGGGACTAGGCTATAAGATCGTGATGCGGAAACTTGGAACTCAGACGCCCAGTCCTACTCTGAACGAGGAAAAAATGGCGCACATAGTCGACACGCTCTTCCCAACTCACCCAGTCCGACCACCCGACAACATACTGGTCCAACGACAGGAAATACCGTCGTTCACTGTAGAAGAGCTGAGATTAGCAGTGGAAACATCGCACAGCAAAAGAGCCCCGGGCCCTGACGGGATACCAACGGAAGTGCTGAAAGTCACCGCCCGGACATGCCCAGAACTGCTGCTCAGCATGTTCAACAGCTGCTTGGAAGAAGGGGTTTTTCTCAAGAGCTGGAAGACGCAACGCTTGGTACTTATCAGCAAGGGAAAAGGAGATCCAGACTCCCCATCTGCATACAGACCCCTGTGTATGCTTAACACAACAGGGAAGCTCTTGGAGAAGATGCTGAGACCGCGACTCACTGCTGCAGTGCAAGCAGCGGGAGATTTGTCCGAAAGGCAACACGGCTTCAGGAAAGGCCACTCTACGATCAGAGCCATAGAAGAAGTAGTCAAGGCCACCCAAATCGCCCAGCAGGGAAACCACTACTCGAGACAGATTGTAGTGCTGGCAACACTGGATGTCAGAAACGCCTTCAACTCGGCCAGATGGAGCGACATGCTGAACGCACTAGAGATCACTTTCAACATCCCAGCCTACCTTTTGCGGATGATGAAGGACTATCTCCGGGACCGGGAACTAATCTATGAGACCACGGAAGGTACCCGAAGAAAACAAATCACCTCCGGAGCAGCACAAGGTTCAATCCTGGGACCGGATCTGTGGAACGTCTCCTACGATGGCATACTTCGCATGGAAATGCCGGAAGATACCTTTCTGGTAGGGTACGCAGACGACATTGCCGCGGTTATAACGGCAAAAAATACCGAAAGTGCGCAGTGGAAGCTGAACCAGGTCATGCGACGTGTGCAATCCTGGATGGATGAACACGGTCTAAGTTTGGCAACCGAAAAAACCGAGATAGTCATGTTGACGAAGAAAAGAATACCGACAAAAATTGACTTCCAAATCGGCTCTGAAGTCATTACCAGCACGGATGCGGTCAAGTACTTGGGACTTAGACTCGACACGAAGCTAACTTTCTGGCAACAGATAAAGATGGCAGCGGAAAAAGCGTCGAAAGTCACAATGCTACTGAGCAGACTGATGGCGAACACAAACGGTCCAACGGCGAGCAAGCGAAGGCTACTGATGTCGACAACGAACGCTATTCTTTTATATGGAAGCGAGATCTGGGCAGATTCACTACGCCTAGAGAAATACCGGAAACAGATGGCAGCAGTACAAAGACGTGGAGCTCTGCGAGTGGCTAGCTCTTACCGGACAGTTTCGGAACCAGCCGTCTTAGTAATCGCAGGAGTGACTCCCATCGACCTCCTAGCGGCAGAAAGAAAGTACGTCCACGACAAGAAAACGGAAATCGGAGCGGAAGTGGCAACTGACCAGGCAAAGGAGGCAACGATGCAGAAGTGGCAAGAGCGATGGAACAATGAAAGCAGAGGACGATGGACCGCAAGGCTGATCAGGAATGTGGCAAACTGGAAAGACCGGAAACACGGCGAGGTTAACTACTACGTCACCCAGTTCCTCACTGGACACGGATATTTCAACGCCTTCCTCTACAAGATCGGCAAAATAAATAGCCCAGCTTGCCAGTATGGAGACTCCCCAACAGACGACGCATACCACACGTTCTTCGCCTGTAGCAGATGGGAAACCCAACGTAGAGAACTGGAAAGAAGCACTGGAGTAATCACCCCAGAAAATATAGTCGACAAGATGATGGCCAGCGAACTAAATTGGAGACAAATATGCAGTTACATTGAAGATATTCTCAGAAGAAAGAAAAGAGAAGAAGAAAATGATCGGGAAACAGTTGAACCCGTTAGATGAGCCCACAAGGGTAACATGACAACCCCCCTGAAGTAATACAAGCAGCAGTCCCGGGGGGGTAGGTCAGAAGCCAAAAAGGGTTATGGAGGAGTTTTGGTCGGTATGTTACGAACGAGTCCGACACACGGGGATGGTAAATGGGTCAACGCCGAAAAGCCTCCTTATGGTGCATAAAGCATTTCTCCCGCTTCCCTTAAAGGAAAAAAAAAAAAAAAAAAAAAAAAAAAAAAAAAAAAAAAAATTGTTATTGTTATTGTTATTGTTATTGTTATTGTTATTGTTATTGTTATTGTTATTGTTATTGTTATTGTTATTGTTATTGTTATTGTTATTGTTATTGTTATTGTTATTGTTATTGTTATTGTTATTGTTATTGTTATTGTTATTGTTATTGTTATTGTTATTGTTATTGTTATTGTTATTGTTATTGTTATTGTTATTGTTATTGTTATTGTTATTGTTATTGTTATTGTTATTGTTATTGTTATTGTTATTGTTATTGTTATTGTTATTGTTATTGTTATTGTTATTGTTATTGTTATTGTTATTGTTATTGTTATTGTTATTGTTATTGTTATTGTTATTGTTATTGTTATTGTTATTGTTATTGTTATTGTTATTGTTATTGTTATTGTTATTGTTATTGTTATTGTTATTGTTATTGTTATTGTTATTGTTATTGTTATTGTTATTGTTATTGTTATTGTTATTGTTATTGTTATTGTTATTGTTATTGTTATTGTTATTGTTATTGTTATTGTTATCCCTCGGGGGTTTGTTGTTTTCCCCTAGAGGGCGCGTCCTCAGGTGGCGGATAGAGGAACGCTCAGCTTTGTCACTAAAGCAGGGTAGGTGGGAAATAAAATACCACTCGCGGACCAACAAAACAACTATGTGAAGGAACACAGAAATGAAACCAAATATGGATAGAAAAGAAAAAGGGAGTAAATTTACGGTGCAGGGAGTCGGATCCCCAGTACCGGCGTCTGTCGGGGGTGAGCGCGCGGGCCCCGAGACGTCGTTATCCAACGACCGCAATATAAATTTAATCGATTTTGGAACCCCGGGAGTGGCACACTTGGCTCCCGTGGAAAGAAAAGCTACAAGTGCAACTAGCATGAATCCTTTTCAAAAGGCCTCCAGGCTGAATAGGACACCACCGCCGTCAGCAGCTAGTACTCCACAGCCGCTGCCTAAAAAACCTCCAGCTGGAAGAGGTGTCTCCCAGGCAGAAGGAGAAAACGAAAAGGCAGCCTCAAGAAACACCAATGGAGACAAAATAGAGGAGGAAAACAAGGACGTATTCTCGCAAGAAATGCAGAAGTGCCTGGATGTCCTTAAAAACATGAAGATGGCATGCATGAGACAAAAGAATATAAGTGTGGACATCAAATATGGTATAGCTGCACTTGAAGAGTCGCTTGACAAGATAAAGTGGTCTGAAAAAGAAAAAAGACTAGGCATCCGAGGCTGCTCAGCGGCTGTAGTAGCAGTGGAACGGTTAGTAACGGCAGAGGAGAAAGAACCAAGAAACACGCCGAACCCATCAAAAAGGCCACCGTCAAGTCCACTTCCGACGGGCTCCGAAAAAAGAACGAGGAAGTCTCCACAAAACCAGGGGGTGCAAAACGGGCAGCAAAGAGGAACACCAACCGCGAAAAACCACCCGGAAGAGAGCTACGCCCAAGCCCTGAAGAAAAAGCAACCCGAGGTTATCGCGACGGCTCACACCAGCCAGAAAAACAGAGCCCGAGAGAAACCCAAAAAAGTAGCAAGGGAAAACAAAAAGAAACCCAAAAAACAGAACCTACGAAGAGCAAGACCGGAAGCAATCCTGATCAAACCAAAGGGGAATGAAAATTTTTCCGGGATCTTGAAGGAAATCCGAAGTAAGGCTAACCCAGATGACACCGAAACCATCGTCAAAAACGTTCGGCAAACAAAAACTGGAGATGTTCTCTTAGAACTCGGAGCCAAAACTAAGAATAAAAAGGCCTTCGGAGAGTCTCTTAAAGCTATTTTAGGGGAAAAGGCAACAGTCCGAAACCTTGAGCCGAAAATGGCCATCGAAATACGAGATCTTGATGAGCTGACTACAGCAGAGGAAGTCGAAGAAGCCATCAAAAGGAAAATCACCGATTCCATTACGGACATCCAGGTATCAGTCACAGGAAAAAATAGGCGCTCCCTCAAAATGGCCATAATACATATTAATGCCCGAGCAGCCCAGGAGATGTTGAAGAACCCCTCTATTAAAATAGGTTGGGTCCAATGCCGAGTCCGACGTAGAACAGAGGTCCCACGCTGCTTCAAATGCTTTGGATACGGACACCAACAGGCCACGTGCAGCGGTATCGACAGAAAAGGGCAAGGCCTCTGTTTCAACTGTGGGGAAAAGGGCCACAAAAAGAGTGAATGCAAACTAGCACCAAAGTGTTATCTTTGCGCGGAACTTGAAATTCCTCCAGCCGCCTTAGATCATGCACCAGGGTCGGGTAGATGTCAAGTGTTCAGGCATGCACTTGATAAGGCAAAGAAAACACACTCACAATGACCAGAATACTCCAAGGAAATCTTCACAGAAGCCTTACAGCCAACCACCTACTTGTCAAACTAATAGATGAACTACGAGTAGACGTTGTTATCATCAGTGAGCAATACACCAACAAGGAAGAACCGAACTGGATCGCCGACTCGTTAGGAACTGCTGCCTTGTGGATCCCGAACGCGAGAAATTTCCCCATCAAAAGCCAAGGCAAAGAAAGAGGTTTTGCTTGGGTGAAATGCGAGGGACTCACAGTAATAAGCACCTATCTCAGTCCAACCGATAGGATCGACGAGTTCCGGCGGAAACTAGAAGACCTTGAAGACTTCATGGGAAACATTGAAGGGGAGATTCTTTTGGCTGGAGATTTCAACGCCAGAGCCTTGGAATGGGGAATGCCAACTACGGACTCACGAGGAAGGCAAATACTCGAGATGGCAGCGCGACGTGATCTGAATGTAGCGAACGTAGGTAATACACCCACTTTTAGAAGACCCGGCTGCATAGGTACAATCCCGGACGTAACCTTCGCGACGGAATCCACATCCGCGAAAATAAAAAACTGGAGAGTCATCGAAGACTACACGGGCAGTGACCATCAGTATATCATCTTCGATCTAGAACAAAATCAACGAGTTCCCAACAGAAATCAATCCCAAGCTTCAAGCTGGAACATAAACAAGCTGAACGAAGACATTTTCATTTCTGTTATAGAAGAAGGAAAAGCGGCTGTTCTGGGAGCAAGGGGATCTGCGGAAACCAAAGCGGAAGCCACGATGCAACTAATTCGGCTAGCTTGTGACGCTTCAATGCCCAAGAAAAGAGGCCCAAACAGAAACAGCAAAGTTACAAGGGGACGGAGAAGACACGCTGCACTAATAGAAGGTGACCTAGCGGAATTCAGAACCAAGAAATCTGAGCTCAAGAGGGCCATCAATTCGAGCAAAAAACAGAAATGGGAGAATCTCCGCCAAGACGTCAACAGCGACCCTTGGGGACTAGGCTATAAGATCGTGATGCGGAAACTTGGAACTCAGACGCCCAGTCCTACTCTGAACGAGGAAAAAATGGCGCACATAGTCGACACGCTCTTCCCAACTCACCCAGTCCGACCACCCGACAACATACTGGTCCAACGACAGGAAATACCGTCGTTCACTGTAGAAGAGCTGAGATTAGCAGTGGAAACATCGCACAGCAAAAGAGCCCCGGGCCCTGACGGGATACCAACGGAAGTGCTGAAAGTCACCGCCCGGACATGCCCAGAACTGCTGCTCAGCATGTTCAACAGCTGCTTGGAAGAAGGGGTTTTTCTCAAGAGCTGGAAGACGCAACGCTTGGTACTTATCAGCAAGGGAAAAGGAGATCCAGACTCCCCATCTGCATACAGACCCCTGTGTATGCTTAACACAACAGGGAAGCTCTTGGAGAAGATGCTGAGACCGCGACTCACTGCTGCAGTGCAAGCAGCGGGAGATTTGTCCGAAAGGCAACACGGCTTCAGGAAAGGCCACTCTACGATCAGAGCCATAGAAGAAGTAGTCAAGGCCACCCAAATCGCCCAGCAGGGAAACCACTACTCGAGACAGATTGTAGTGCTGGCAACACTGGATGTCAGAAACGCCTTCAACTCGGCCAGATGGAGCGACATGCTGAACGCACTAGAGATCACTTTCAACATCCCAGCCTACCTTTTGCGGATGATGAAGGACTATCTCCGGGACCGGGAACTAATCTATGAGACCACGGAAGGTACCCGAAGAAAACAAATCACCTCCGGAGCAGCACAAGGTTCAATCCTGGGACCGGATCTGTGGAACGTCTCCTACGATGGCATACTTCGCATGGAAATGCCGGAAGATACCTTTCTGGTAGGGTACGCAGACGACATTGCCGCGGTTATAACGGCAAAAAATACCGAAAGTGCGCAGTGGAAGCTGAACCAGGTCATGCGACGTGTGCAATCCTGGATGGATGAACACGGTCTAAGTTTGGCAACCGAAAAAACCGAGATAGTCATGTTGACGAAGAAAAGAATACCGACAAAAATTGACTTCCAAATCGGCTCTGAAGTCATTACCAGCACGGAGGCGGTCAAGTACTTGGGACTTAGACTCGACACGAAGCTAACTTTCTGGCAACAGATAAAGATGGCAGCGGAAAAAGCGTCGAAAGTCACAATGCTACTGAGCAGACTGATGGCGAACACAAACGGTCCAACGGCGAGCAAGCGAAGGCTACTGATGTCGACAACGAACGCTATTCTTTTATATGGAAGCGAGATCTGGGCAGATTCACTACGCCTAGAGAAATACCGGAAACAGATGGCAGCAGTACAAAGACGTGGAGCTCTGCGAGTGGCTAGCTCTTACCGGACAGTTTCGGAACCAGCCGTCTTAGTAATCGCAGGAGTGACTCCCATCGACCTCCTAGCGGCAGAAAGAAAGTACGTCCACGACAAGAAAACGGAAATCGGAGCGGAAGTGGCAACTGACCAGGCAAAGGAGGCAACGATGCAGAAGTGGCAAGAGCGATGGAACAATGAAAGCAGAGGACGATGGACCGCAAGGCTGATCAGGAATGTGGCAAACTGGAAAGACCGGAAACACGGCGAGGTTAACTACTACGTCACCCAGTTCCTCACCGGACACGGATATTTCAACGCCTTCCTCTACAAGATCGGCAAAATAAATAGCCCAGCTTGCCAGTATGGAGACTCCCCAACAGACGACGCATACCACACGTTCTTCGCCTGTAGCAGATGGGAAACCCAACGTAGAGAACTGGAAAGAAGCACTGGAGTAATCACCCCAGAAAATATAGTCGACAAGATGATGGCCAGCGAACTAAATTGGAGACAAATATGCAGCTACATTGAAGATATTCTCAGAAGAAAGAAAAGAGAAGAAGAAAATGATCGGGAAACAGTTGAACCCGTTAGATGAGCCCACAAGGGTAACATGACAACCCCCCTGAAGTAATACAAGCAGCAGTCCCGGGGGGGTAGGTCAGAAGCCAAAAAGGGTTATGGAGGAGTTTTGGTCGGTATGTTACGAACGAGTCCGACACACGGGGATGGTAAATGGGTCAACGCCAAAAAGCCTCCTTATGGTGCATAAAGCATTTCTCCCGCTTCCCTTAAAGGAAAAAAAAAAAAAAAAAAAAAAAAAAAAAAAAAAAAAAAAAAAAAAAAAAAATTGTTATTGTTATTGTTATTGTTATTGTTATTGTTATTGTTATTGTTATTGTTATTGTTATTGTTATTGTTATTGTTATTGTTATTGTTATTGTTATTGTTATTGTTATTGTTATTGTTATTGTTATTGTTATTGTTATTGTTATTGTTATTGTTATTGTTATTGTTATTGTTATTGTTATTGTTATTGTTATTGTTATTGTTATTGTTATTGTTATTGTTATTGTTATTGTTATTGTTATTGTTATTGTTATTGTTATTGTTATTGTTATTGTTATTGTTATTGTTATTGTTATTGTTATTGTTATTGTTATTGTTATTGTTATTGTTATTGTTATTGTTATTGTTATTGTTATTGTTATTGTTATTGTTATTGTTATTGTTATTGTTATTGTTATTGTTATTGTTATTGTTATTGTTATTGTTATTGTTATTGTTATTGTTATTGTTATTGTTATTGTTATTGTTATTGTTATTGTTATTGTTATTGTTATTGTTATTGTTATTGTTATTGTTATTGTTATTGTTATTGTTATTGTTATTGTTATTGTTATTGTTATTGTTATTGTTATTGTTATTGTTATTGTTATTGTTATTGTTATTGTTATTGTTATTGTTATTGTTATTGTTATTGTTATTGTTATTGTTATTGTTATTGTTATTGTTATTGTTATTGTTATTGTTATTGTTATTGTTATTGTTATTGTTATTGTTATTGTTATTGTTATTGTTATTGTTATTGTTATTGTTATTGTTATTGTTATTGTTATTGTTATTGTTATTGTTATTGTTATTGTTATTGTTATTGTTATTGTTATTGTTATTGTTATTGTTATTGTTATTGTTATTGTTATTGTTATTGTTATTGTTATTGTTATTGTTATTGTTATTGTTATTGTTATTGTTATTGTTATTGTTATTGTTATTGTTATTGTTATTGTTATTGTTATTGTTATTGTTATTGTTATTGTTATTGTTATTGTTATTGTTATTGTTATTGTTATTGTTATTGTTATTGTTATTGTTATTGTTATTGTTATTGTTATTGTTATTGTTATTGTTATTGTTATTGTTATTGTTATTGTTATTGTTATTGTTATTGTTATTGTTATTGTTATTGTTATTGTTATTGTTATTGTTATTGTTATTGTTATTGTTATTGTTATTGTTATTGTTATTGTTATTGTTATTGTTATTGTTATTGTTATTGTTATTGTTATTGTTATTGTTATTGTTATTGTTATTGTTATTGTTATTGTTATTGTTATTGTTATTGTTATTGTTATTGTTATTGTTATTGTTATTGTTATTGTTATTGTTATTGTTATTGTTATTGTTATTGTTATTGTTATTGTTATTGTTATTGTTATTGTTATTGTTATTGTTATTGTTATTGTTATTGTTATTGTTATTGTTATTGTTATTGTTATTGTTATTGTTATTGTTATTGTTATTGTTATTGTTATTGTTATTGTTATTGTTATTGTTATTGTTATTGTTATTGTTATTGTTATTGTTATTGTTATTGTTATTGTTATTGTTATTGTTATTGTTATTGTTATTGTTATTGTTATTGTTATTGTTATTGTTATTGTTATTGTTATTGTTATTGTTATTGTTATTGTTATTGTTATTGTTATTGTTATTGTTATTGTTATTGTTATTGTTATTGTTATTGTTATTGTTATTGTTATTGTTATTGTTATTGTTATTGTTATTGTTATTGTTATTGTTATTGTTATTGTTATTGTTATTGTTATTGTTATTGTTATTGTTATTGTTATTGTTATTGTTATTGTTATTGTTATTGTTATTGTTATTGTTATTGTTATTGTTATTGTTATTGTTATTGTTATTGTTATTGTTATTGTTATTGTTATTGTTATTGTTATTGTTATTGTTATTGTTATTGTTATTGTTATTGTTATTGTTATTGTTATTGTTATTGTTATTGTTATTGTTATTGTTATTGTTATTGTTATTGTTATTGTTATTGTTATTGTTATTGTTATTGTTATTGTTATTGTTATTGTTATTGTTATTGTTATTGTTATTGTTATTGTTATTGTTATTGTTATTGTTATTGTTATTGTTATTGTTATTGTTATTGTTATTGTTATTGTTATTGTTATTGTTATTGTTATTGTTATTGTTATTGTTATTGTTATTGTTATTGTTATTGTTATTGTTATTGTTATTGTTATTGTTATTGTTATTGTTATTGTTATTGTTATTGTTATTGTTATTGTTATTGTTATTGTTATTGTTATTGTTATTGTTATTGTTATTGTTATTGTTATTGTTATTGTTATTGTTATTGTTATTGTTATTGTTATTGTTATTGTTATTGTTATTGTTATTGTTATTGTTATTGTTATTGTTATTGTTATTGTTATTGTTATTGTTATTGTTATTGTTATTGTTATTGTTATTGTTATTGTTATTGTTATTGTTATTGTTATTGTTATTGTTATTGTTATTGTTATTGTTATTGTTATTGTTATTGTTATTGTTATTGTTATTGTTATTGTTATTGTTATTGTTATTGTTATTGTTATTGTTATTGTTATTGTTATTGTTATTGTTATTGTTATTGTTATTGTTATTGTTATTGTTATTGTTATTGTTATTGTTATTGTTATTGTTATTGTTATTGTTATTGTTATTGTTATTGTTATTGTTATTGTTATTGTTATTGTTATTGTTATTGTTATTGTTATTGTTATTGTTATTGTTATTGTTATTGTTATTGTTATTGTTATTGTTATTGTTATTGTTATTGTTATTGTTATTGTTATTGTTATTGTTATTGTTATTGTTATTGTTATTGTTATTGTTATTGTTATTGTTATTGTTATTGTTATTGTTATTGTTATTGTTATTGTTATTGTTATTGTTATTGTTATTGTTATTGTTATTGTTATTGTTATTGTTATTGTTATTGTTATTGTTATTGTTATTGTTATTGTTATTGTTATTGTTATTGTTATTGTTATTGTTATTGTTATTGTTATTGTTATTGTTATTGTTATTGTTATTGTTATTGTTATTGTTATTGTTATTGTTATTGTTATTGTTATTGTTATTGTTATTGTTATTGTTATTGTTATTGTTATTGTTATTGTTATTGTTATTGTTATTGTTATTGTTATTGTTATTGTTATTGTTATTGTTATTGTTATTGTTATTGTTATTGTTATTGTTATTGTTATTGTTATTGTTATTGTTATTGTTATTGTTATTGTTATTGTTATTGTTATTGTTATTGTTATTGTTATTGTTATTGTTATTGTTATTGTTATTGTTATTGTTATTGTTATTGTTATTGTTATTGTTATTGTTATTGTTATTGTTATTGTTATTGTTATTGTTATTGTTATTGTTATTGTTATTGTTATTGTTATTGTTATTGTTATTGTTATTGTTATTGTTATTGTTATTGTTATTGTTATTGTTATTGTTATTGTTATTGTTATTGTTATTGTTATTGTTATTGTTATTGTTATTGTTATTGTTATTGTTATTGTTATTGTTATTGTTATTGTTATTGTTATTGTTATTGTTATTGTTATTGTTATTGTTATTGTTATTGTTATTGTTATTGTTATTGTTATTGTTATTGTTATTGTTATTGTTATTGTTATTGTTATTGTTATTGTTATTGTTATTGTTATTGTTATTGTTATTGTTATTGTTATTGTTATTGTTATTGTTATTGTTATTGTTATTGTTATTGTTATTGTTATTGTTATTGTTATTGTTATTGTTATTGTTATTGTTATTGTTATTGTTATTGTTATTGTTATTGTTATTGTTATTGTTATTGTTATTGTTATTGTTATTGTTATTGTTATTGTTATTGTTATTGTTATTGTTATTGTTATTGTTATTGTTATTGTTATTGTTATTGTTATTGTTATTGTTATTGTTATTGTTATTGTTATTGTTATTGTTATTGTTATTGTTATTGTTATTGTTATTGTTATTGTTATTGTTATTGTTATTGTTATTGTTATTGTTATTGTTATTGTTATTGTTATTGTTATTGTTATTGTTATTGTTATTGTTATTGTTATTGTTATTGTTATTGTTATTGTTATTGTTATTGTTATTGTTATTGTTATTGTTATTGTTATTGTTATTGTTATTGTTATTGTTATTGTTATTGTTATTGCTGCAGTACAAGCGGCAGGTGATCTGTCAGAGAGGCAGTATGGTTTCCGGAGAGGACGCTCTACGATCGGAGCAATAAAAGAAGTAGTGGACGCCGCCCAAACTGCCCAACAGGGCAACCACTACTCTAGGAAGATCGTACTGCTAGCAACCCTGGACGTTCGAAATGCCTTCAACTCGGCCAGGTGGAGCAACATACTGGACGCGCTCGAACGGAGATTCCACATTCCAGCATATCTCCTGCGGATTGTGAAGGACTATCTCAGGGATCGAGAGCTGCTCTACGAGACCGCAGAGGGCTCGCGAAGAAAGGAGGTAACATCTGGCGCAGCGCAGGGGTCAATCTTAGGACCAGACCTCTGGAACATCTCCTACGACGACATCCTTCGCATGGAGATGCCTGACGACACCTTTCTGGTTGGGTACGCTGATGACATCGCCGCGGTGATTACGGCACGAGACACCGATAGCGCGCAAAGAAAACTAAATCAGGTAATGCAACGAGCAAACTCGTGGATGGAAGAGCACGGACTCAGCCTAGCCGCAGAGAAAACTGAGATAGTCCTTCTCCCCTCGGGGGTTTGTTGTTTTCCCCTAGAGGGCGCGTCCTCAGGTGGCGGATAGAGGAACGCTCAGCTTTGTCACTAAAGCAGGGTAGGTGGGAAATAAAATACCACTCGCGGACCAACAAAACAACTATGTGAAGGAACACAGAAATTAAACCAAATATGGATAGAAAAGAAAAAGGGAGTAAATTTACGGTGCAGGGAGTCGGATCCCCAGTACCGGCGTCTGTCGGGGGTGAGCGCGCGGGCCCCGAGACGTCGTTATCCAACGACCGCAATATAAATTTAATCGATTTTGGAACCCCGGGAGTGGCACACTTGGCTCCCGCGGAAAGAAAAGCTACAAGTGCAACTAGCATGAATCCTTTTCAAAAGGCCTCCAGGCTGAATAGGACACCACCGCCGTCAGCAGCTAGTACTCCACAGCCGCTGCCTAAAAAACCTCCAGCTGGAAGAGGTGTCTCCCAGGCAGAAGGAGAAAACGAAAAGGCAGCCTCAAGAAACACCAATGGAGACAAAATAGAGGAGGAAAACAAGGACGTATTCTCGCAAGAAATGCAGAAGTGCCTGGATGTCCTTAAAAACATGAAGATGGCATGCATGAGACAAAAGAATATAAGTGTGGACATCAAATATGGTATAGCTGCACTTGAAGAGTCGCTTGACAAGATAAAGTGGTCTGAAAGAGAAAAAAGACTAGGCATCCGAGGCTGCTCAGCGGCTGTAGTAGCAGTGGAACGGATAGTAACGGCAGAGGAGAAAGAACCAAGAAACACGCCGAACCCATCAAAAAGGCCACCGTCAAGTCCACTTCCGACGAGCTCCGAAAAAAGAACGAGGAAGTCTCCACAAAACCAGGGGGTGCAAAACGGGCAGCAAAGAGGAACACCAACCGCGAAAAACCACCCGGAAGAGAGCTACGCCCAAGCCCTGAAGAAAAAGCAACCCGAGGTTATCGCGACGGCTCACACCAGCCAGAAAAACAGAGCCCGAGAGAAACCCAAAAAAGTAGCAAGGGAAAACAAAAAGAAACCCAAAAAACAGAACCTACGAAGAGCAAGACCGGAAGCAATCCTGATCAAACCAAAGGGGAATGAAAATTTTTCCGGGATCTTGAAGGAAATCCGAAGTAAGGCTAACCCAGATGACACCGAAACCATCGTCAAAAACGTTCGGCAAACAAAAACTGGAGATGTTCTCTTAGAACTCGGAGCCAAAACTAAGAATAAAAAGGCCTTCGGAGAATCTCTTAAAGCTATTTTAGGGGAAAAGGCAACAGTCCGAAACCTTGAGCCGAAAATGGCCATCGAAATACGAGATCTTGATGAGCTGACTACAGCAGAGGAAGTCGAAGAAGCCATCAAAAGGAAAATCACCGATTCCATTACGGACATCCAGGTATCAGTCACAGGAAAAAATAGGCGCTCTCTCAAAATGGCCATAATACATATTAATGCCCGAGCAGCCCAGGAGATGTTGAAGAACCCCTCTATTAAAATAGGTTGGGTCCAATGCCGAGTCCGACGTAGAACAGAGGTCCCACGCTGCTTCAAATGCTTTGGATACGGACACCAACAGGCCACGTGCAGCGGTATCGACAGAAAAGGGCAAGGCCTCTGTTTCAACTGTGGGGAAAAGGGCCACAAAAAGAGTGAATGCAAACTAGCACCAAAGTGTTATCTTTGCGCGGAACTTGAAATCCCTCCAGCCGCCTTAGATCATGCACCAGGGTCGGGTAGATGTCAAGTGTTCAGGCATGCACTCGATAAGGCAAAGAAAACACACTCACAATGACCAGAATACTCCAAGGAAATCTTCACAGAAGCCTTACAGCCAACCACCTACTTGTCAAACTAATAGATGAACTACGAGTAGACGTTGTTATCATCAGTGAGCAATACACCAACAAGGAAGAACCGAACTGGATCGCCGACTCGTTAGGAACTGCTGCCTTGTGGATCCCGAACGCGAGAAATTTCCCCATCAAAAGCCAAGGCAAAGAAAGAGGTTTTGCTTGGGTGAAATGCGAGGGACTCACAGTAATAAGCACCTATCTCAGTCCAACCGATAGGATCGACGAGTTCCGGCGGAAACTAGAAGACCTTGAAGACTTCATGGGAAACATTGAAGGGGAGATTCTTTTGGCTGGAGATTTCAACGCCAGAGCCTTGGAATGGGGAATGCCAACTACGGACTCACGAGGAAGGCAAATACTCGAGATGGCAGCGCGACGTGATCTGAATGTAGCGAACGTAGGTAATACACCCACTTTTAGAAGACCCGGCTGCATAGGTACAATCCCGGACGTAACCTTCGCGACGGAATCCACATCCGCGAAAATAAAAAACTGGAGAGTCATCGAAGACTACACGGGCAGTGACCACCAGTATATCATCTTCGATCTAGAACAAAATCAGCGAGTTCCCAACAGAAACCAATCCCAAGCTTCAAGCTGGAACATAAACAAGCTGAACGAAGACATTTTTATTTCTGTTATAGAAGAAGGAAAAGCGGCTGTTCTGGGAGCAAGGGGATCTGCGGAAACCAAAGCGGAAGCCACGATGCAACTAATTCGGCTAGCTTGTGACGCTTCAATGCCCAAGAAAAGAGGCCCAAACAGAAACAGAGACCCCGTATACTGGTGGACAGACGAGATAGCGGAGCTCCGAAGGAGATGCTTGCAACTTAGACGCAAAGTTACAAGGGGACGGAGAAGACACGCTGCACTAATAGAAGGTGACCTAGCGGAATTCAGAACCAAGAAATCTGAGCTCAAGAGGGCCATCAATTCGAGCAAAAAACAGAAATGGGAGAATCTCCGCCAAGACGTCAACAGCGACCCTTGGGGACTAGGCTATAAGATCGTGATGCGGAAACTTGGAACTCAGACGCCCAGTCCTACGCTGAACGAGGAAAAAATGGCGCACATAGTCGACACGCTCTTCCCAACTCACCCAGTCCGACCACCCGACAACATACTGGTCCAACGACAGGAAATACCGTCGTTCACTGTAGAAGAGCTGAGATTAGCAGTGGAAACATCGCACAGCAAAAGAGCCCCGGGCCCTGACGGGATACCAACGGAAGTGCTGAAAGTCACCGCCCGGACATGCCCAGAACTGCTGCTCAGCATGTTCAACAGCTGCTTGGAAGAAGGGGTTTTTCTCAAGAGCTGGAAGACGCAACGTTTGGTACTTATCAGCAAGGGAAAAGGAGATCCAGACTCCCCATCTGCATACAGACCCCTGTGTATGCTTAACACAACAGGGAAGCTCTTGGAGAAGATGCTGAGACCGCGACTCACTGCTGCAGTGCAGGCAGCGGGAGATTTGTCCGAAAGGCAACACGGCTTCAGGAAAGGCCACTCTACGATCAGAGCCATAGAAGAAGTAGTCAAGGCCACCCAAATCGCCCAGCAGGGAAACCACTACTCGAGACAGATTGTAGTGCTGGCAACACTGGATGTCAGAAACGCCTTCAACTCGGCCAGATGGAGCGACATGCTGAACGCACTAGAGATCACTTTCAACATCCCAGCCTACCTTTTGCGGATGATGAAGGACTATCTCCGGGACCGGGAACTAATCTATGAGACCACGGAAGGTACCCGAAGAAAACAAATCACCTCCGGAGCAGCACAAGGTTCAATCCTGGGACCGGATCTGTGGAACGTCTCCTACGATGGCATACTTCGCATGGAAATGCCGGAAGATACCTTTCTGGTAGGGTACGCAGACGACATTGCCGCGGTTATAACGGCAAAAAACACCGAAAGTGCGCAGTGGAAGCTGAACCAGGTCATGCGACGTGTGCAATCCTGGATGGATGAACACGGTCTAAGTTTGGCAACCGAAAAAACCGAGATAGTCATGATGACGAAGAAAAGAATACCGACAAAAATTGACTTCCAAATCGGCTCTGAAGTCATTACCAGCACGGATGCGGTCAAGTACTTGGGACTTAGACTCGACACGAAGCTAACTTTCTGGCAACAGATAAAAGTGGCAGCGGAAAAAGCGTCGAAAGTCACAATGCTACTGAGCAGACTGATGGCGAACACAAACGGTCCAACGGCGAGCAAGCGAAGGCTACTGATGTCGACAACGAACGCTATTCTTTTATATGGAAGCGAGATCTGGGCAGATTCACTACGCCTAGAGAAATACCGGAAACAGATGGCAGCAGTACAAAGACGTGGAGCTCTGCGAGTGGCTAGCTCTTACCGGACAGTTTCGGAACCAGCCGTCTTAGTAATCGCAGGAGTGACTCCCATCGACCTCCTAGCGGCAGAAAGAAAGTACGTCCACGACAAGAAAACGGAAATCGGAGCGGAAGTGGCAACTGACCAGGCAAAGGAGGCAACGATGCAGAAGTGGCAAGAGCGATGGAACAATGAAAGCAGAGGCCGATGGACCGCAAGGCTGATCAGGAATGTGGCAAACTGGAAAGACCGGAAACACGGCGAGGTTAACTACTACGTCACCCAGTTCCTCACCGGACACGGATATTTCAACGCCTTCCTCTACAAGATCGGCAAAATAAATAACCCAGCTTGCCAGTATGGAGACTCCCCAACAGACGACGCATACCACACGTTCTTCGCCTGTAGCAGATGGGAAACCCAACGTAGAGAACTGGAAAGAAGCACTGGAGTAATCACCCCAGAAAATATAGTCGACAAGATGATGGCCAGCGAACTAAATTGGAGACAAATATGCAGTTACATTGAAGATATTCTCAGAAGAAAGAAAAGAGAAGAAGAAAATGATCGGGAAACAGTTGAACCCGTTAGATGAGCCCACAAGGGTAACATGACAACCCCCCTGAAGTAATACAAGCAGCAGTCCCGGGGGGGTAGGTCAGAAGCCAAAAAGGGTTATGGAGGAGTTTTGGTCGGTATGTTACGAACGAGTCCGACACACGGGGATGGTAAATGGGTCAACGCCGAAAAGCCTCCTTATGGTGCATAAAGCATTTCTCCCGCTTCCCTTAAAGGAAAAAAAAAAAAAAAAAAAAAAAAAAAAAAAAAAAAAAAAAAAATTGTTATTGTTATTGTTATTGTTATTGTTATTGTTATTGTTATTGTTATTGTTATTGTTATTGTTATTGTTATTGTTATTGTTATTGTTATTGTTATTGTTATTGTTATTGTTATTGTTATTGTTATTGTTATTGTTATTGTTATTGTTATTGTTATTGTTATTGTTATTGTTATTGTTATTGTTATTGTTATTGTTATTGTTATTGTTATTGTTATTGTTATTGTTATTGTTATTGTTATTGTTATTGTTATTGTTATTGTTATTGTTATTGTTATTGTTATTGTTATTGTTATTGTTATTGTTATTGTTATTGTTATTGTTATTGTTATTGTTATTGTTATTGTTATTGTTATTGTTATTGTTATTGTTATTGTTATTGTTATTGTTATTGTTATTGTTATTGTTATTGTTATTGTTATTGTTATTGTTATTGTTATTGTTATTGTTATTGTTATTGTTATTGTTATTGTTATTGTTATTGTTATTGTTATTGTTATTGTTATTGTTATTGTTATTGTTATTGTTATTGTTATTGTTATTGTTATTGTTATTGTTATTGTTATTGTTATTGTTATTGTTATTGTTATTGTTATTGTTATTGTTATTGTTATTGTTATTGTTATTGTTATTGTTATTGTTATTGTTATTGTTATTGTTATTGTTATTGTTATTGTTATTGTTATTGTTATTGTTATTGTTATTGTTATTGTTATTGTTATTGTTATTGTTATTGTTATTGTTATTGTTATTGTTATTGTTATTGTTATTGTTATTGTTATTGTTATTGTTATTGTTATTGTTATTGTTATTGTTATTGTTATTGTTATTGTTATTGTTATTGTTATTGTTATTGTTATTGTTATTGTTATTGTTATTGTTATTGTTATTGTTATTGTTATTGTTATTGTTATTGTTATTGTTATTGTTATTGTTATTGTTATTGTTATTGTTATTGTTATTGTTATTGTTATTGTTATTGTTATTGTTATTGTTATTGTTATTGTTATTGTTATTGTTATTGTTATTGTTATTGTTATTGTTATTGTTATTGTTATTGTTATTGTTATTGTTATTGTTATTGTTATTGTTATTGTTATTGTTATTGTTATTGTTATTGTTATTGTTATTGTTATTGTTATTGTTATTGTTATTGTTATTGTTATTGTTATTGTTATTGTTATTGTTATTGTTATTGTTATTGTTATTGTTATTGTTATTGTTATTGTTATTGTTATTGTTATTGTTATTGTTATTGTTATTGTTATTGTTATTGTTATTGTTATTGTTATTGTTATTGTTATTGTTATTGTTATTGTTATTGTTATTGTTATTGTTATTGTTATTGTTATTGTTATTGTTATTGTTATTGTTATTGTTATTGTTATTGTTATTGTTATTGTTATTGTTATTGTTATTGTTATTGTTATTGTTATTGTTATTGTTATTGTTATTGTTATTGTTATTGTTATTGTTATTGTTATTGTTATTGTTATTGTTATTGTTATTGTTATTGTTATTGTTATTGTTATTGTTATTGTTATTGTTATTGTTATTGTTATTGTTATTGTTATTGTTATTGTTATTGTTATTGTTATTGTTATTGTTATTGTTATTGTTATTGTTATTGTTATTGTTATTGTTATTGTTATTGTTATTGTTATTGTTATTGTTATTGTTATTGTTATTGTTATTGTTATTGTTATTGTTATTGTTATTGTTATTGTTATTGTTATTGTTATTGTTATTGTTATTGTTATTGTTATTGTTATTGTTATTGTTATTGTTATTGTTATTGTTATTGTTATTGTTATTGTTATTGTTATTGTTATTGTTATTGTTATTGTTATTGTTATTGTTATTGTTATTGTTATTGTTATTGTTATTGTTATTGTTATTGTTATTGTTATTGTTATTGTTATTGTTATTGTTATTGTTATTGTTATTGTTATTGTTATTGTTATTGTTATTGTTATTGTTATTGTTATTGTTATTGTTATTGTTATTGTTATTGTTATTGTTATTGTTATTGTTATTGTTATTGTTATTGTTATTGTTATTGTTATTGTTATTGTTATTGTTATTGTTATTGTTATTGTTATTGTTATTGTTATTGTTATTGTTATTGTTATTGTTATTGTTATTGTTATTGTTATTGTTATTGTTATTGTTATTGTTATTGTTATTGTTATTGTTATTGTTATTGTTATTGTTATTGTTATTGTTATTGTTATTGTTATTGTTATTGTTATTGTTATTGTTATTGTTATTGTTATTGTTATTGTTATTGTTATTGTTATTGTTATTGTTATTGTTATTGTTATTGTTATTGTTATTGTTATTGTTATTGTTATTGTTATTGTTATTGCTGCAGTACAAGCGGCAGGTGATCTGTCAGAGAGGCAGTATGGTTTCCGGAGAGGACGCTCTACGATCGGAGCAATAAAAGAAGTAGTGGACGCCGCCCAAACTGCCCAACAGGGCAACCACTACTCTAGGAAGATCGTACTGCTAGCAACCCTGGACGTTCGAAATGCCTTCAACTCGGCCAGGTGGAGCAACATACTGGACGCGCTCGAACGGAGATTCCACATTCCAGCATATCTCCTGCGGATTGTGAAGGACTATCTCAGGGATCGAGAGCTGCTCTACGAGACCGCAGAGGGCTCGCGAAGAAAGGAGGTAACATCTGGCGCAGCGCAGGGGTCAATCTTAGGACCAGACCTCTGGAACATCTCCTACGACGACATCCTTCGCATGGAGATGCCTGACGACACCTTTCTGGTTGGGTACGCTGATGACATCGCCGCGGTGATTACGGCACGAGACACCGATAGCGCGCAAAGAAAACTAAATCAGGTAATGCAACGAGCAAACTCGTGGATGGAAGAGCACGGACTCAGCCTAGCCGCAGAGAAAACTGAGATAGTCCTTCTGACGAGGAAGAGGATTCCTACTCAAATCGATTTCCAAATCGGGGCCGAAGTGATAAGAAGCAGCGCTGCGGTGAAGTACTTGGGAATGAGGCTCGACACAAAGCTAACCTACTGGCAACAAATAAAGGCAGCAACGGAAAGAGCCTCAAAAACAAATGCATCACTGAGCAGACTGATGGCAAACGTGGGGGGACCAACGGCCAGCAAGCGAAGGTTACTGATGGCGACAACACACTCCATTCTTCTGTACGGTAGCGAAATCTGGGCGGATGCACTTGAGCAGGAGAAGTACCGGAAACAGATGGCGGCAGTGCAAAGATGCGGAGCTCTACGCGTGGCCAGCTCTTACCGAACGGTGTCGGAACCAGCCGTCCTTGTAGTCGCAGGAGTGACACCCATCGATCTTCTAGCGACAGAAAGGAAGTACGTCTACGACAAAAAGGCGGAAATGGGAGTGGAAGCGGCATCCGAAGAGGCTAAGCAGCTGACGAAACAGAAGTGGCAAGAGCGCTGGAACTCGGAAAACAGAGGACGATGGACTGCGAGGCTGATTAGGAACGTGGCTGAGTGGAACGACCGGAAACACGGGGAGGTCAACTATTACGTCACCCAGTTCCTCACCGGACACGGATATTTCAACGCCTTCCTACACAAAATCGGCAAAACGAACAGTCCAGCCTGCCAGTACGGAGACTCCACAGAAGATAACGCCAACCATACTTTCTTTGCCTGCAGCAGATGGGAAAGCCTTCGTCAAGACCTGCAGATAAGCATTGGCGCAATCACTCCGGAGAACATAGTGCAGAAGATGCTACAAAGCCTCGAAAATTGGAACAGAATCTGTAGCTACGTAGAACAAATTCTCAGAAGAAAAAAAAGAGAAGAAGAAAATGATCGGGAATCAGTTGAACCCTTTAGATGAGCCCACAAGGGTAACATGACAACCCCCCTGAAGTAATACAAGCAGCAGTCCCGGGGGGGTAGGTCAGAAGCCAAAAAGGGTTATGGAGGAGTTTTGGTCGGTATGTTACGAACGAGTCCGACACACGGGGATGGTAAATGGGTCAACGCCGAAAAGCCTCCTTATGGTGCATAAAGCATTTCTCCCGCTTCCCTTAAAGGAAAAAAAAAAAAAAAAAAAAATTGTTATTGTTATTGTTATTGTTATTGTTATTGTTATTGTTATTGTTATTGTTATTGTTATTGTTATTGTTATTGTTATTGTTATTGTTATTGTTATTGTTATTGTTATTGTTATTGTTATTGTTATTGTTATTGTTATTGTTATTGTTATTGTTATTGTTATTGTTATTGTTATTGTTATTGTTATTGTTATTGTTATTGTTATTGTTATTGTTATTGTTATTGTTATTGTTATTGTTATTGCTATTGTTATTGTTATTGTTATTGTTATTGTTATTGTTATTGTTATTGTTATTGTTATTGTTATTGTTATTGTTATTGTTATTGTTATTGTTATTGTTATTGTTATTGTTATTGTTATTGTTATTGTTATTGTTATTGTTATTGTTATTGTTATTGTTATTGTTATTGTTATTGTTATTGTTATTGTTATTGTTATTGTTATTGTTATTGTTATTGTTATTGTTATTGTTATTGTTATTGTTATTGTTATTGTTATTGTTATTGTTATTGTTATTGTTATTGTTATTGTTATTGTTATTGTTATTGTTATTGTTATTGTTATTGTTATTGTTATTGTTATTGTTATTGTTATTGTTATTGTTATTGTTATTGTTATTGTTATTGTTATTGTTATTGTTATTGTTATTGTTATTGTTATTGTTATTGTTATTGTTATTGTTATTGTTATTGTTATTGTTATTGTTATTGTTATTGTTATTGTTATTGTTATTGTTATTGTTATTGTTATTGTTATTGTTATTGTTATTGTTATTGTTATTGTTATTGTTATTGTTATTGTTATTGTTATTGTTATTGTTATTGTTATTGTTATTGTTATTGTTATTGTTATTGTTATTGTTATTGTTATTGTTATTGTTATTGTTATTGTTATTGTTATTGTTATTGTTATTGTTATTGTTATTGTTATTGTTATTGTTATTGTTATTGTTATTGTTATTGTTATTGTTATTGTTATTGTTATTGTTATTGTTATTGTTATTGTTATTGTTATTGTTATTGTTATTGTTATTGTTATTGTTATTGTTATTGTTATTGTTATTGTTATTGTTATTGTTATTGTTATTGTTATTGTTATTGTTATTGTTATTGTTATTGTTATTGTTATTGTTATTGTTATTGTTATTGTTATTGTTATTGTTATTGTTATTGTTATTGTTATTGTTATTGTTATTGTTATTGTTATTGTTATTGTTATTGTTATTGTTATTGTTATTGTTATTGTTATTGTTATTGTTATTGTTATTGTTATTGTTATTGTTATTGTTATTGTTATTGTTATTGTTATTGTTATTGTTATTGTTATTGTTATTGTTATTGTTATTGTTATTGTTATTGTTATTGTTATTGTTATTGTTATTGTTATTGTTATTGTTATTGTTATTGTTATTGTTATTGTTATTGTTATTGTTATTGTTATTGTTATTGTTATTGTTATTGTTATTGTTATTGTTATTGTTATTGTTATTGTTATTGTTATTGTTATTGTTATTGTTATTGTTATTGTTATTGTTATTGTTATTGTTATTGTTATTGTTATTGTTATTGTTATTGTTATTGTTATTGTTATTGTTATTGTTATTGTTATTGTTATTGTTATTGTTATTGTTATTGTTATTGTTATTGTTATTGTTATTGTTATTGTTATTGTTATTGTTATTGTTATTGTTATTGTTATTGTTATTGTTATTGTTATTGTTATTGTTATTGTTATTGTTATTGTTATTGTTATTGTTATTGTTATTGTTATTGTTATTGTTATTGTTATTGTTATTGTTATTGTTATTGTTATTGTTATTGTTATTGTTATTGTTATTGTTATTGTTATTGTTATTGTTATTGTTATTGTTATTGTTATTGTTATTGTTATTGTTATTGTTATTGTTATTGTTATTGTTATTGTTATTGTTATTGTTATTGTTATTGTTATTGTTATTGTTATTGTTATTGTTATTGTTATTGTTATTGTTATTGTTATTGTTATTGTTATTGTTATTGTTATTGTTATTGTTATTGTTATTGTTATTGTTATTGTTATTGTTATTGTTATTGTTATTGTTATTGTTATTGTTATTGTTATTGTTATTGTTATTGTTATTGTTATTGTTATTGTTATTGTTATTGTTATTGTTATTGTTATTGTTATTGTTATTGTTATTGTTATTGTTATTGTTATTGTTATTGTTATTGTTATTGTTATTGTTATTGTTATTGTTATTGTTATTGTTATTGTTATTGTTATTGTTATTGTTATTGTTATTGTTATTGTTATTGTTATTGTTATTGTTATTGTTATTGTTATTGTTATTGTTATTGTTATTGTTATTGTTATTGTTATTGTTATTGTTATTGTTATTGTTATTGTTATTGTTATTGTTATTGTTATTGTTATTGTTATTGTTATTGTTATTGTTATTGTTATTGTTATTGTTATTGTTATTGTTATTGTTATTGTTATTGTTATTGTTATTGTTATTGTTATTGTTATTGTTATTGTTATTGTTATTGTTATTGTTATTGTTATTGTTATTGTTATTGTTATTGTTATTGTTATTGTTATTGTTATTGTTATTGTTATTGTTATTGTTATTGTTATTGTTATTGTTATTGTTATTGTTATTGTTATTGTTATTGTTATTGTTATTGTTATTGTTATTGTTATTGTTATTGTTATTGTTATTGTTATTGTTATTGTTATTGTTATTGTTATTGTTATTGTTATTGTTATTGTTATTGTTATTGTTATTGTTATTGTTATTGTTATTGTTATTGTTATTGTTATTGTTATTGTTATTGTTATTGTTATTGTTATTGTTATTGTTATTGTTATTGTTATTGTTATTGTTATTGTTATTGTTATTGTTATTGTTATTGTTATTGTTATTGTTATTGTTATTGTTATTGTTATTGTTATTGTTATTGTTATTGTTATTGTTATTGTTATTGTTATTGTTATTGTTATTGTTATTGTTATTGTTATTGTTATTGTTATTGTTATTGTTATTGTTATTGTTATTGTTATTGTTATTGTTATTGTTATTGTTATTGTTATTGTTATTGTTATTGTTATTGTTATTGTTATTGTTATTGTTATTGTTATTGTTATTGTTATTGTTATTGTTATTGTTATTGTTATTGTTATTGTTATTGTTATTGTTATTGTTATTGTTATTGTTATTGTTATTGTTATTGTTATTGTTATTGTTATTGTTATTGTTATTGTTATTGTTATTGTTATTGTTATTGTTATTGTTATTGTTATTGTTATTGTTATTGTTATTGTTATTGTTATTGTTATTGTTATTGTTATTGTTATTGTTATTGTTATTGTTATTGTTATTGTTATTGTTATTGTTATTGTTATTGTTATTGTTATTGTTATTGTTATTGTTATTGTTATTGTTATTGTTATTGTTATTGTTATTGTTATTGTTATTGTTATTGTTATTGTTATTGTTATTGTTATTGTTATTGTTATTGTTATTGTTATTGTTATTGTTATTGTTATTGTTATTGTTATTGTTATTGTTATTGTTATTGTTATTGTTATTGTTATTGTTATTGTTATTGTTATTGTTATTGTTATTGTTATTGTTATTGTTATTGTTATTGTTATTGTTATTGTTATTGTTATTGTTATTGTTATTGTTATTGTTATTGTTATTGTTATTGTTATTGTTATTGTTATTGTTATTGTTATTGTTATTGTTATTGTTATTGTTATTGTTATTGTTATTGTTATTGTTATTGTTATTGTTATTGTTATTGTTATTGTTATTGTTATTGTTATTGTTATTGTTATTGTTATTGTTATTGTTATTGTTATTGTTATTGTTATTGTTATTGTTATTGTTATTGTTATTGTTATTGTTATTGTTATTGTTATTGTTATTGTTATTGTTATTGTTATTGTTATTGTTATTGTTATTGTTATTGTTATTGTTATTGTTATTGTTATTGTTATTGTTATTGTTATTGTTATTGTTATTGTTATTGTTATTGTTATTGTTATTGTTATTGTTATTGTTATTGTTATTGTTATTGTTATTGTTATTGTTATTGTTATTGTTATTGTTATTGTTATTGTTATTGTTATTGTTATTGTTATTGTTATTGTTATTGTTATTGTTATTGTTATTGTTATTGTTATTGTTATTGTTATTGTTATTGTTATTGTTATTGTTATTGTTATTGTTATTGTTATTGTTATTGTTATTGTTATTGTTATTGTTATTGTTATTGTTATTGTTATTGTTATTGTTATTGTTATTGTTATTGTTATTGTTATTGTTATTGTTATTGTTATTGTTATTGTTATTGTTATTGTTATTGTTATTGTTATTGTTATTGTTATTGTTATTGTTATTGTTATTGTTATTGTTATTGTTATTGTTATTGTTATTGTTATTGTTATTGTTATTGTTATTGTTATTGTTATTGTTATTGTTATTGTTATTGTTATTGTTATTGTTATTGTTATTGTTATTGTTATTGTTATTGTTATTGTTATTGTTATTGTTATTGTTATTGTTATTGTTATTGCTGCAGTACAAGCGGCAGGTGATCTGTCAGAGAGGCAGTATGGTTTCCGGAGAGGACGCTCTACGATCGGAGCAATAAAAGAAGTAGTGGACGCCGCCCAAACTGCCCAACAGGGCAACCACTATTCTAGGAAGATCGTACTGCTAGCAACCCTGGACGTTCGAAATGCCTTCAACTCGGCCAGGTGGAGCAACATACTGGACGCGCTCGAACGGAGATTCCACATTCCAGCATATCTCCTGCGGATTGTGAAGGACTATCTCAGGGATCGAGAGCTGCTCTACGAGACCGCAGAGGGCTCGCGAAGAAAGGAGGTAACATCTGGCGCAGCGCAGGGGTCAATCTTAGGACCAGACCTCTGGAACATCTCCTACGACGACATCCTTCGCATGGAGATGCCTGACGACACCTTTCTGGTTGGGTACGCTGATGACATCGCCGCGGTGATTACGGCACGAGACACCGATAGCGCGCAAAGAAAACTAAATCAGGTAATGCGACGAGCAAACTCGTGGATGGAAGAGCACGGACTCAGCCTAGCCGCAGAGAAAACTGAGATAGTCCTTCTGACGAGGAAGAGGATTCCTACTCAAATCGATTTCCAAATCGGGGCCGAAGTGATAAGAAGCAGCGCTGCGGTGAAGTACTTGGGAATGAGGCTCGACACAAAGCTAACCTACTGGCAACAAATAAAGGCAGCAACGGAAAGAGCCTCAAAAACAAATGCATCACTGAGCAGACTGATGGCAAACGTGGGGGGACCAACGGCCAGCAAGCGAAGGTTACTGATGGCGACAACACACTCCATTCTTCTGTACGGTAGCGAAATCTGGGCGGATGCACTTGAGCAGGAGAAGTACCGGAAACAGATGGCGGCAGTGCAAAGATGCGGAGCTCTACGCGTGGCCAGCTCTTACCGAACGGTGTCGGAACCAGCCGTCCTTGTAGTCGCAGGAGTGACACCCATCGATCTTCTAGCGACAGAAAGGAAGTACGTCTACGACAAAAAGGCGGAAATGGGAGTGGAAGCGGCATCCGAAGAGGCTAAGCAGCTGACGAAACAGAAGTGGCAAGAGCGCTGGAACTCGGAAAACAGAGGACGATGGACTGCGAGGCTGATTAGGAACGTGGCTGAGTGGAACGACCGGAAACACGGGGAGGTCAACTATTACGTCACCCAGTTCCTCACCGGACACGGATATTTCAACGCCTTCCTACACAAAATCGGCAAAACGAACAGTCCAGCCTGCCAGTACGGAGACTCCACAGAAGATAACGCCAACCATACTTTCTTTGCCTGCAGCAGATGGGAAAGCCTTCGTCAAGACCTGCAGATAAGCATTGGCGCAATCACTCCGGAGAACATAGTGCAGAAGATGCTACAAAGCCTCGAAAATTGGAACAGAATCTGTAGCTACGTAGAACAAATTCTCAGAAGAAAAAAAAGAGAAGAAGAAAATGATCGGGAATCAGTTGAACCCGTTAGATGAGCCCACAAGGGTAACATGACAACCCCCCTGAAGTAATACAAGCAGCAGTCCCGGGGGGGTAGGTCAGAAGCCAAAAAGGGTTATGGAGGAGTTTTGGTCGGTATGTTACGAACGAGTCCGACACACGGGGATGGTAAATGGGTCAACGCCGAAAAGCCTCCTTATGGTGCATAAAGCATTTCTCCCGCTTCCCTTAAAGGAAAAAAAAAAAAAAAAAAAAAAAAAAAAAAAAAATTGTTATTGTTATTGTTATTGTTATTGTTATTGTTATTGTTATTGTTATTGTTATTGTTATTGTTATTGTTATTGTTATTGTTATTGTTATTGTTATTGTTATTGTTATTGTTATTGTTATTGTTATTGTTATTGTTATTGTTATTGTTATTGTTATTGTTATTGTTA
This sequence comes from Epistrophe eligans, assembly GCA_951394125.1. NCBI lineage: Eukaryota > Metazoa > Arthropoda > Insecta > Diptera > Syrphidae > Epistrophe > Epistrophe eligans. Next base: position 97,064,430 of record OX596028.1, read on the forward strand.
TTGTTATTGTTATTGTTATTGTTATTGTTATTGTTATTGTTATTGTTATTGTTATTGTTATTGTTATTGTTATTGTTATTGTTATTGTTATTGTTATTGTTATTGTTATTGTTATTGTTATTGTTATTGTTATTGTTATTGTTATTGTTATTGTTATTGTTATTGTTATTGTTATTGTTATTGTTATTGTTATTGTTATTGTTATTGTTATTGTTATTGTTATTGTTATTGTTATTGTTATTGTTATTGTTATTGTTATTGTTATTGTTATTGTTATTGTTATTGTTATTGTTATTGTTATTGTTATTGTTATTGTTATTGTTATTGTTATTGTTATTGTTATTGTTATTGTTATTGTTATTGTTATTGTTATTGTTATTGTTATTGTTATTGTTATTGTTATTGTTATTGTTATTGTTATTGTTATTGTTATTGTTATTGTTATTGTTATTGTTATTGTTATTGTTATTGTTATTGTTATTGTTATTGTTATTGTTATTGTTATTGTTATTGTTATTGTTATTGTTATTGTTATTGTTATTGTTATTGTTATTGTTATTGTTATTGTTATTGTTATTGTTATTGTTATTGTTATTGTTATTGTTATTGTTATTGTTATTGTTATTGTTATTGTTATTGTTATTGTTATTGTTATTGTTATTGTTATTGTTATTGTTATTGTTATTGTTATTGTTATTGTTATTGTTATTGTTATTGTTATTGTTATTGTTATTGTTATTGTTATTGTTATTGTTATTGTTATTGTTATTGTTATTGTTATTGTTATTGTTATTGTTATTGTTATTGTTATTGTTATTGTTATTGTTATTGTTATTGTTATTGTTATTGTTATTGTTATTGTTATTGTTATTGTTATTGTTATTGTTATTGTTATTGTTATTGTTATTGTTATTGTTATTGTTATTGTTATTGTTATTGTTATTGTTATTGTTATTGTTATTGTTATTGTTATTGTTATTGTTATTGTTATTGTTATTGTTATTGTTATTGTTATTGTTATTGTTATTGTTATTGTTATTGTTATTGTTATTGTTATTGTTATTGTTATTGTTATTGTTATTGTTATTGTTATTGTTATTGTTATTGTTATTGTTATTGTTATTGTTATTGTTATTGTTATTGTTATTGTTATTGTTATTGTTATTGTTATTGTTATTGTTATTGTTATTGTTATTGTTATTGTTATTGTTATTGTTATTGTTATTGTTATTGTTATTGTTATTGTTATTGTTATTGTTATTGTTATTGTTATTGTTATTGTTATTGTTATTGTTATTGTTATTGTTATTGTTATTGTTATTGTTATTGTTATTGTTATTGTTATTGTTATTGTTATTGTTATTGTTATTGTTATTGTTATTGTTATTGTTATTGTTATTGTTATTGTTATTGTTATTGTTATTGTTATTGTTATTGTTATTGTTATTGTTATTGTTATTGTTATTGTTATTGTTATTGTTATTGTTATTGTTATTGTTATTGTTATTGTTATTGTTATTGTTATTGTTATTGTTATTGTTATTGTTATTGTTATTGTTATTGTTATTGTTATTGTTATTGTTATTGTTATTGTTATTGTTATTGTTATTGTTATTGTTATTGTTATTGTTATTGTTATTGTTATTGTTATTGTTATTGTTATTGTTATTGTTATTGTTATTGTTATTGTTATTGTTATTGTTATTGTTATTGTTATTGTTATTGTTATTGTTATTGTTATTGTTATTGTTATTGTTATTGTTATTGTTATTGTTATTGTTATTGTTATTGTTATTGTTATTGTTATTGTTATTGTTATTGTTATTGTTATTGTTATTGTTATTGTTATTGTTATTGTTATTGTTATTGTTATTGTTATTGTTATTGTTATTGTTATTGTTATTGTTATTGTTATTGTTATTGTTATTGTTATTGTTATTGTTATTGTTATTGTTATTGTTATTGTTATTGTTATTGTTATTGTTATTGTTATTGTTATTGTTATTGTTATTGTTATTGTTATTGTTATTGTTATTGTTATTGTTATTGTTATTGTTATTGTTATTGTTATTGTTATTGTTATTGTTATTGTTATTGTTATTGTTATTGTTATTGTTATTGTTATTGTTATTGTTATTGTTATTGTTATTGTTATTGTTATTGTTATTGTTATTGTTATTGTTATTGTTATTGTTATTGTTATTGTTATTGTTATTGTTATTGTTATTGTTATTGTTATTGTTATTGTTATTGTTATTGTTATTGTTATTGTTATTGTTATTGTTATTGTTATTGTTATTGTTATTGTTATTGTTATTGTTATTGTTATTGTTATTGTTATTGTTATTGTTATTGTTATTGTTATTGTTATTGTTATTGTTATTGTTATTGTTATTGTTATTGTTATTGTTATTGTTATTGTTATTGTTATTGTTATTGTTATTGTTATTGTTATTGTTATTGTTATTGTTATTGTTATTGTTATTGTTATTGTTATTGTTATTGTTATTGTTATTGTTATTGTTATTGTTATTGTTATTGTTATTGTTATTGTTATTGTTATTGTTATTGTTATTGTTATTGTTATTGTTATTGTTATTGTTATTGTTATTGTTATTGTTATTGTTATTGTTATTGTTATTGTTATTGTTATTGTTATTGTTATTGTTATTGTTATTGTTATTGTTATTGTTATTGTTATTGTTATTGTTATTGTTATTGTTATTGTTATTGTTATTGTTATTGTTATTGTTATTGTTATTGTTATTGTTATTGTTATTGTTATTGTTATTGTTATTGTTATTGTTATTGTTATTGTTATTGTTATTGTTATTGTTATTGTTATTGTTATTGTTATTGTTATTGTTATTGTTATTGTTATTGTTATTGTTATTGTTATTGTTATTGTTATTGTTATTGTTATTGTTATTGTTATTGTTATTGTTATTGTTATTGTTATTGTTATTGTTATTGTTATTGTTATTGTTATTGTTATTGTTATTGTTATTGTTATTGTTATTGTTATTGTTATTGTTATTGTTATTGTTATTGTTATTGTTATTGTTATTGTTATTGTTATTGTTATTGTTATTGTTATTGTTATTGTTATTGTTATTGTTATTGTTATTGTTATTGTTATTGTTATTGTTATTGTTATTGTTATTGTTATTGTTATTGTTATTGTTATTGTTATTGTTATTGTTATTGTTATTGTTATTGTTATTGTTATTGTTATTGTTATTGTTATTGTTATTGTTATTGTTATTGTTATTGTTATTGTTATTGTTATTGTTATTGTTATTGTTATTGTTATTGTTATTGTTATTGTTATTGTTATTGTTATTGTTATTGTTATTGTTATTGTTATTGTTATTGTTATTGTTATTGTTATTGTTATTGTTATTGTTATTGTTATTGTTATTGTTATTGTTATTGTTATTGTTATTGTTATTGTTATTGTTATTGTTATTGTTATTGTTATTGTTATTGTTATTGTTATTGTTATTGTTATTGTTATTGTTATTGTTATTGTTATTGTTATTGTTATTGTTATTGTTATTGTTATTGTTATTGTTATTGTTATTGTTATTGTTATTGTTATTGTTATTGTTATTGTTATTGTTATTGTTATTGTTATTGTTATTGTTATTGTTATTGTTATTGTTATTGTTATTGTTATTGTTATTCTGGACACAGCGGGAAAGCTCCTGGAGAAGATGCTGAAACCCCGACTCACAGCATCAGTACAAAGAGCAGGCGACCTGTCAGAAAGGCAATACGGCTTCAGGAAAGGCCGCTCAACGATCCGAGCCATAGAAGAAGTAGTGAAGGCTGCCCAAATCGCCCAACAGGGAAACCACTACTCCAGAAAGATCGTTTTGCTGGCAACTCTGGATGTTCGGAACGCTTTTAATTCAGCCAGGTGGAGCGACATGTTGGACGCGCTTAAAACAAGGTTTAATACTCCAGTTTACCTTTTGCGGATGGTAGAGGACTATCTCAGCGACCGTGAGCTGGCGTACGACACCACACAAGGCCCAAGGAGGAAGGCTATCACCTCCGGAGCAGCCCAGGGATCCATTTTGGGACCTGACCTCTGGAACATCTCCTACGATGACATCCTTCGAATGGAGATGCCTGAAGACACCTTCCTAGTAGGGTACGCAGACGACATCGCTGCGGTGATAACGGCAAAAGACACCGAAAATGCACAGAGAAAGTTGAACCAGGTCATGCGAAGAACTAAATTCTGGATGGACGAACACGGCTTGGCTTTGGCCACAGAAAAAACTGAGATAGTCCTTCTAACAAAGAAGAGGATCCCGACGCAAATTGACTTCCTAGTTGGATCTGAGGTCATAGGCAGCAAGGCCACACTGAAGTATCTTGGCATGAGGCTCGATACAAAGCTCACCTTCTGGCAACAGATCAAGTCAGCAGCGGAACGAGCATCAAAAACCACAACGTCTCTGAGCAGGCTAATGGCAAACATTGGCGGCCCAATAGCTAGCAAGCGCAGGCTTCTGATGTCAACAACGCACGCCATTCTTCTATACGGGAGCGAGATCTGGGCAGATGCTCTTCGACAAGAAAAATACCGGAAGCAGATGGCAGAAGTGCAGAGGTGCGGAGCTCTTCGGGTAGCAAGCTCTTACCGAACGGTGTCGGAACCAGCCGTCCTTGTAGTCGCAGGAGTGACTCCCATCGATCTCCTAGCGGCAGAAAGGAAGTATGTCTACGACAAAAAGGCGGAAATCGGAGTGGAAGCGGCAACCGCGCAAGCAAAGCAGCTCACGAAGCAGAAGTGGCAAGAGCGATGGAGCTCGGAAAGCAGAGGAAGATGGACGGCGAGACTGATCAGGAACGTGGCAAACTGGAATGATCGGAAACACGGTGAGGTAAACTACTACGTCACCCAGTTTCTCACCGGACACGGCTATTTCAATGCCTTCCTCCACAAGATCGGCAAGACGAACAACCCAGCCTGCCAGTACGGGGACTGCCAAGAAGACGACGTAAACCATACCTTCTTCGCCTGCAGCAGATGGGAACCCAAAAGACAAGAACTTGAGAGAAGCATCGGAGTGATCACACCAGACAACGTTGTCGAGAAGATGCTGAGCAGCGAGCAAAATTGGAATGAAACGTGCAACTACATCCAACACATTCTCAGAAGAAAGAAAAGAGAAGAAGACCAATACCGCGAAACAGAGTGATCCCGAAAGGGTATATGATTACAACCCCCCTGAAGTAATGCAAGCAGTAGTCCCGGGGGGGTGGGTCAGAAACCGAAGGGTTGGGAGGAGTTTTGGTCCCGTATACCCATCAGAAAGGGGAGTCGGACACACGGGGATGGTCAACGCCAAAAAGACCTCCTTACGGTGCATAAAGCATTTCTCCTCCCCCCAACAGGAAAAAAAAAAAAAAAAAAAAAAAAAAAAAAAATTGTTATTGTTATTGTTATTGTTATTGTTATTGTTATTGTTATTGTTATTGTTATTGTTATTGTTATTGTTATTGTTATTGTTATTGTTATTGTTATTGTTATTGTTATTGTTATTGTTATTGTTATTGTTATTGTTATTGTTATTGTTATTGTTATTGTTATTGTTATTGTTATTGTTATTGTTATTGTTATTGTTATTGTTATTGTTATTGTTATTGTTATTGTTATTGTTATTGTTATTGTTATTGTTATTGTTATTGTTATTGTTATTGTTATTGTTATTGTTATTGTTATTGTTATTGTTATTGTTATTGTTATTGTTATTGTTATTGTTATTGTTATTGTTATTGTTATTGTTATTGTTATTGTTATTGTTATTGTTATTGTTATTGTTATTGTTATTGTTATTGTTATTGTTATTGTTATTGTTATTGTTATTGTTATTGTTATTGTTATTGTTATTGTTATTGTTATTGTTATTGTTATTGTTATTGTTATTGTTATTGTTATTGTTATTGTTATTGTTATTGTTATTGTTATTGTTATTGTTATTGTTATTGTTATTGTTATTGTTATTGTTATTGTTATTGTTATTGTTATTGTTATTGTTATTGTTATTGTTATTGTTATTGTTATTGTTATTGTTATTGTTATTGTTATTGTCATTGTCATTGTTATTGTTATTGTTATTGTTATTGTTATTGTTATTGTTATTGTTATTGTTATTGTTATTGTTATTGTTATTGTTATTGTTATTGTTATTGTCATTGTCATTGTTATTGTTATTGTTATTGTTATTGTTATTGTTATTGTTATTGTTATTGTTATTGTTATTGTTATTGTTATTGTTATTGTTATTGTTATTGTTATTGTTATTGTTATTGTTATTGTTATTGTTATTGTTATTGTTATTGTTATTGTTATTGTTATTGTTATTGTTATTGTTATTGTTATTGTTATTGTTATTGTTATTGTTATTGTTATTGTTATTGTTATTGTTATTGTTATTGTTATTGTTATTGTTATTGTTATTGTTATTGTTATTGTTATTGTTATTGTTATTGTTATTGTTATTGTTATTGTTATTGTTATTGTTATTGTTATTGTTATTGTTATTGTTATTGTTATTGTTATTGTTATTGTTATTGTTATTGTTATTGTTATTGTTATTGTTATTGTTATTGTTATTGTTATTGTTATTGTTATTGTTATTGTTATTGTTATTGTTATTGTTATTGTTATTGTTATTGTTATTGTTATTGTTATTGTTATTGTTATTGTTATTGTTATTGTTATTGTTATTGTTATTGTTATTGTTATTGTTATTGTTATTGTTATTGTTATTGTTATTGTTATTGTTATTGTTATTGTTATTGTTATTGTTATTGTTATTGTTATTGTTATTGTTATTGTTATTGTTATTGTTATTGTTATTGTTATTGTTATTGTTATTGTTATTGTTATTGTTATTGTTATTGTTATTGTTATTGTTATTGTTATTGTTATTGTTATTGTTATTGTTATTGTTATTGTTATTGTTATTGTTATTGTTATTGTTATTGTTATTGTTATTGTTATTGTTATTGTTATTGTTATTGTTATTGTTATTGTTATTGTTATTGTTATTGTTATTGTTATTGTTATTGTTATTGTTATTGTTATTGTTATTGTTATTGTTATTGTTATTGTTATTGTTATTGTTATTGTTATTGTTATTGTTATTGTTATTGTTATTGTTATTGTTATTGTTATTGTTATTGTTATTGTTATTGTTATTGTTATTGTTATTGTTATTGTTATTGTTATTGTTATTGTTATTGTTATTGTTATTGTTATTGTTATTGTTATTGTTATTGTTATTGTTATTGTTATTGTTATTGTTATTGTTATTGTTATTGTTATTGTTATTGTTATTGTTATTGTTATTGTTATTGTTATTGTTATTGTTATTGTTATTGTTATTGTTATTGTTATTGTTATTGTTATTGTTATTGTTATTGTTATTGTTATTGTTATTGTTATTGTTATTGTTATTGTTATTGTTATTGTTATTGTTATTGTTATTGTTATTGTTATTGTTATTGTTATTGTTATTGTTATTGTTATTGTTATTGTTATTGTTATTGTTATTGTTATTGTTATTGTTATTGTTATTGTTATTGTTATTGTTATTGTTATTGTTATTGTTATTGTTATTGTTATTGTTATTGTTATTGTTATTGTTATTGTTATTGTTATTGTTATTGTTATTGTTATTGTTATTGTTATTGTTATTGTTATTGTTATTGTTATTGTTATTGTTATTGTTATTGTTATTGTTATTGTTATTGTTATTGTTATTGTTATTGTTATTGTTATTGTTATTGTTATTGTTATTGTTATTGTTATTGTTATTGTTATTGTTATTGTTATTGTTATTGTTATTGTTATTGTTATTGTTATTGTTATTGTTATTGTTATTGTTATTGTTATTGTTATTGTTATTGTTATTGTTATTGTTATTGTTATTGTTATTGTTATTGTTATTGTTATTGTTATTGTTATTGTTATTGTTATTGTTATTGTTATTGTTATTGTTATTGTTATTGTTATTGTTATTGTTATTGTTATTGTTATTGTTATTGTTATTGTTATTGTTATTGTTATTGTTATTGTTATTGTTATTGTTATTGTTATTGTTATTGTTATTGTTATTGTTATTGTTATTGTTATTGTTATTGTTATTGTTATTGTTATTGTTATTGTTATTGTTATTGTTATTGTTATTGTTATTGTTATTGTTATTGTTATTGTTATTGTTATTGTTATTGTTATTGTTATTGTTATTGTTATTGTTATTGTTATTGTTATTGTTATTGTTATTGTTATTGTTATTGTTATTGTTATTGTTATTGTTATTGTTATTGTTATTGTTATTGTTATTGTTATTGTTATTGTTATTGTTATTGTTATTGTTATTGTTATTGTTATTGTTATTGTTATTGTTATTGTTATTGTTATTGTTATTGTTATTGTTATTGTTATTGTTATTGTTATTGTTATTGTTATTGTTATTGTTATTGTTATTGTTATTGTTATTGTTATTGTTATTGTTATTGTTATTGTTATTGTTATTGTTATTGTTATTGTTATTGTTATTGTTATTGTTATTGTTATTGTTATTGTTATTGTTATTGTTATTGTTATTGTTATTGTTATTGTTATTGTTATTGTTATTGTTATTGTTATTGTTATTGTTATTGTTATTGTTATTGTTATTGTTATTGTTATTGTTATTGTTATTGTTATTGTTATTGTTATTGTTATTGTTATTGTTATTGTTATTGTTATTGTTATTGTTATTGTTATTGTTATTGTTATTGTTATTGTTATTGTTATTGTTATTGTTATTGTTATTGTTATTGTTATTGTTATTGTTATTGTTATTGTTATTGTTATTGTTATTGTTATTGTTATTGTTATTGTTATTGTTATTGTTATTGTTATTGTTATTGTTATTGTTATTGTTATTGTTATTGTTATTGTTATTGTTATTGTTATTGTTATTGTTATTGTTATTGTTATTGTTATTGTTATTGTTATTGTTATTGTTATTGTTATTGTTATTGTTATTGTTATTGTTATTGTTATTGTTATTGTTATTGTTATTGTTATTGTTATTGTTATTGTTATTGTTATTGTTATTGTTATTGTTATTGTTATTGTTATTGTTATTGTTATTGTTATTGTTATTGTTATTGTTATTGTTATTGTTATTGTTATTGTTATTGTTATTGTTATTGTTATTGTTATTGTTATTGTTATTGTTATTGTTATTGTTATTGTTATTGTTATTGTTATTGTTATTGTTATTGTTATTGTTATTGTTATTGTTATTGTTATTGTTATTGTTATTGTTATTGTTATTGTTATTGTTATTGTTATTGTTATTGTTATTGTTATTGTTATTGTTATTGTTATTGTTATTGTTATTGTTATTGTTATTGTTATTGTTATTGTTATTGTTATTGTTATTGTTATTGTTATTGTTATTGTTATTGTTATTGTTATTGTTATTGTTATTGTTATTGTTATTGTTATTGTTATTGTTATTGTTATTGTTATTGTTATTGTTATTGTTATTGTTATTGTTATTGTTATTGTTATTGTTATTGTTATTGTTATTGTTATTGTTATTGTTATTGTTATTGTTATTGTTATTGTTATTGTTATTGTTATTGTTATTGTTATTGTTATTGTTATTGTTATTGTTATTGTTATTGTTATTGTTATTGTTATTGTTATTGTTATTGTTATTGTTATTGTTATTGTTATTGTTATTGTTATTGTTATTGTTATTGTTATTGTTATTGTTATTGTTATTGTTATTGTTATTGTTATTGTTATTGTTATTGTTATTGTTATTGTTATTGTTATTGTTATTGTTATTGTTATTGTTATTGTTATTGTTATTGTTATTGTTATTGTTATTGTTATTGTTATTGTTATTGTTATTGTTATTGTTATTGTTATTGTTATTGTTATTGTTATTGTTATTGTTATTGTTATTGTTATTGTTATTGTTATTGTTATTGTTATTGTTATTGTTATTGTTATTGTTATTGTTATTGTTATTGTTATTGTTATTGTTATTGTTATTGTTATTGTTATTGTTATTGTTATTGTTATTGTTATTGTTATTCCCTCGGGGGTTTGTTGTTTTCCCCTAGAGGGCGCGTCCTCGGGTGGCGGATAGAGGAACGCTCAGCTTTGTTACTAAAGCAGGGTAGGTGGGAAATAAAATACCACTCGCGGACCAACAAAACAACTATGTGAAGGAACACAGAAATGAAACCAAATATGGAGAGAACAACGGAAGGAGAAAACTTTACGGTGCAGGGAGTCGGATCCCCAGTACCGGCGTCTGTCAGGAGTGAGCGCGCGGGCTCCGGGATGTCGATATACAACGACCGCAAAACAAACGCAAAAATCGGTACCTCGGGAGTGGAACACTTGGCTTCCGTGGAACAAAAAGCTACAAGTGAACCCAGGAGGGATCCCTTCAGGAGAGCCGCTCGCTTGCAACGGACACCACCAATTGCAGCAAAAGCTCCTGCAAGATCAACCGAGCCACAGGTAGAGAAAATCCCAGCAAGAAAGACTCTAACAGCTCGGGATACTTTCGAGGTGGAACCCCCACAGATAAGAAGCAGCAATACAGAAGAGGAGCTGATTGATCTCAACACTGTATTAGATCAGCCTCCATTGGTCCTAAGTGAACCTGATTCGGCTGACTCATTCTCCGAGGAACTGCAAAAATGCACAGAAACCCTGAAGGTAATGAAGGTCGCCTGTACAAAACAGAAAAATATCAGTATGGACATCAAAAACGGCATTGCTGCACTGGAGGAATCCCTGGACAAGATAAAGTGGAAAGTTAAGACCCGGACTACGGTATGTGCACTACCACAAAAGCCCGCTGTGAAAACACCATCCCCAGATGAAATCCACAAACCAGAAGAGGAGACAACCCCAAAAATACATCCACAGGCTAAGGCAGCTGCAAGTAAGAGACCCCCATCTAGCCCTCTTGCAAAACAAGCGGACAAAAAAACTCGGAAGTCTCCAAACCCAGTCGACCAACCGAGAGAACGCCGACAAGCTAATAAAAAAGCCGCGAGCGAGGTGGAAAACGCGGAGACTGATAGTTTAAACCTAGAACAAGTCAGTTTCGCGCAAGTGCTTAAGAAGAAGAGATGGAAAAAACCGGACACACCAAAGCCCCAAAATAAGGAACACGTACAGGATATCCCTCAAGAACGAGCAAAAAAGAAGAAAATGAGGCACCGGAAACTTCGACCTGAGGCAATTATAATCAAGCCAAGAGGAACTGAAAAGTACAGCGATATTCTGCGGGAAATTCGAAAAAATGCCAACCCTGATGACACCAAAACCGTCGTCAAATCGGTGCGACAAACTAAACAAGGGGAAGTCCTCTTAGAACTGGGACCAGAGACGAAAAATAAGGAGGCCTTTGGAAAATCCCTTAGAGAAATTTTAGGAGCAAGGGCAACAGTTCGAAGCCTCGAACCGAAAGTCACGCTTGAGATCAGGGATCTAGACGAGCTGACCACACCAGATGAAGTCCAGGAAGCCATCAGAAAAAGGATACCCGACCTCAATTTTGATCTCCAGGTAGCTGTCACAGGAACAAACAGAAGCTCGCTGAAAATGGCCATAGTCCATATGAACGCTCGAGCAGCTCACGAGATGCTGAAGAGTGCTCGAATCAAAATAGGATGGGTTCAGTGCAGAATTCGACTGAGAGTAGAGGTAACAAGATGCTTCAAGTGCTTCGGATACGGACACCAACAAGCAACCTGCAGTGGCGCAGATAGAAAGGGGCAAGGACTATGCTTCAACTGCGGCGAAAAGGGGCACAAGAAGAGTGACTGCCAAAACCCTCCAAGATGCTGTCTATGTGGAGACCTTCAGACTCAGCCGCCCGCTCTGGACCACATACCGGGGTCCGGGAAGTGTCAAGTGTTCCGAGAGGCACTTGAAAAAGCGAAGAAAAAGGCCTCACAATGACCAGAATCCTGCAAGGAAACATTCACAGGAGCCAAACTGCTAACAACCTACTGATCAAACTAATAGGTGAACTGCAAGTGGACGTCGTCATCATCAGCGAACAGTATATGGACAAAAAAGAAAACTGGATAGCGGACTCGTTGGGAACCGCGGCAATCTGGATTCCTGACGCAACGAAATTCCCCATCAAAAACCAAGGCATACAAAGAGGCTTCTCATGGGTGAAATGCGAGGGGGTCACGATTATAAGCGTCTATCTTAGCCCAAACGATAGAATCGACGAGTTCCGCCAAAAGCTTGATGACCTGGAGGATTTTTTAAGTGACGTTGTAGGCGAGTTTTTGGTCGCCGGCGACTTCAACGCTAGAGCCCAGGAGTGGGGAATGCCAACTACAGACTCTCGAGGAAGGCAAATACTCGAGATGGCTGCCTGACGCGGACTTAACGTAGCCAACGTAGGAAACACCCCCACCTTCCAGAGACCGGGGCACAGAGGCACCATCCCGGATGTAACTTTTGCGACGGAATCCACATCCGCAAACATCAGAAACTGGAGAGTCATCGAGGACTACACAGGCAGCGACCACCAGTATATTGTCTTCGATCTGGAGGAGAACCAACGGGTTCCTCAACAGAATCAAACACGTGCTCCGAGGTGGAACATCAGTAGGCTCAACGAAGATCTCTTTAAGGGCGTGATGGAAGAAGGAGAAAGCACTGCGTTTCAAGCACAAGGACCCGCCGAAGTTAAAGCTGAAGCCACGATGCATCTAATACGGCTCGCTTGCGATGCTTCAATGCCCAGGAAAAGCTCCGCCAACAGAAAAAGAGATCCAGTATACTGGTGGACGGAAGAGATAGCTGAGCTTCGCAGAAGATGCTTACATCTTAGAAGAAAAGTCACCAGGGGAAGGAGGAGACAAGCTGAACGTTCTGAAGAAGCCCTAGAGGAATTCAAAACCAAGCGATCCGAGCTCAAGAAGGCCATAAATGCGAGCAAAAAACAGAAATGGGAAGATCTCCGCCAAGACGTCAATAACGACCCCTGGGGACTAGGCTACAGGATCGTAATGCGGAAGCTAGGAGCCCAGAAGGCCCCCCCTGCCCTTAACGAAGAAAAAATGGAAAAAATCGTGGATACGCTTTTTCCAACTCATCCCGCCCGGCCCTCCGACACCACACTGGGTCAACAACAGGATATACCACCTTTCAGCGTGGAAGAGTTGAACTTAGCCGTAGAAACGCTGCAAAACCGAAAAGCCCCCGGACCCGACGGAATACCTGCGGAAGCGCTGAAACTTGCAGCCAAAACATGTCCCCAGCTGCTGCTGCGAATGTACAACAGCTGCCTCGAGGAAGGAGTCTTTCCTAAAAACTGGAAAAAACAACGCCTGGTGCTGATCAGCAAAGGCAAAGGAGACCCGGACTCCCCATCTGCATACAGACCTCTCTGTATGCTGGACACAGCGGGAAAGCTCCTGGAGAAGATGCTGAAACCCCGACTCACAGCATCAGTACAAAGAGCAGGCGACCTGTCAGAAAGGCAATACGGCTTCAGGAAAGGCCGCTCAACGATCCGAGCCATAGAAGAAGTAGTGAAGGCTGCCCAAATCGCCCAACAGGGAAACCACTACTCCAGAAAGATCGTTTTGCTGGCAACTCTGGATGTTCGTAACGCTTTTAATTCAGCCAGGTGGAGCGACATGTTGGACGCGCTTAAAACAAGGTTTAATACTCCAGTTTACCTTTTGCGGATGGTAGAGGACTATCTCAGCGACCGTGAGCTGGCGTACGACACCACACAAGGCCCAAGGAGGAAGGCTATCACCTCCGGAGCAGCCCAGGGATCCATTTTGGGACCTGACCTCTGGAACATCTCTTACGATGACATCCTTCGAATGGAGATGCCTGAAGACACCTTCCTAGTAGGGAACGCAGACGACATCGCTGCGGTGATAACGGCAAAAGACACCGAAAATGCACAGAGAAAGTTGAACCAGGTAAAAACTGAGATAGTCCTTCTAACAAAGAAGAGGATCCCGACGCAAATTGACTTCCTAGTTGGATCTGAGGTCATAGGCAGCAAGGCCACACTGAAGTATCTTGGCATGAGGCTCGATACAAAGCTCACCTTCTGGCAACAGATCAAGTCAGCAGCGGAACGAGCATCAAAAACCACAACGTCTCTGAGCAGGCTAATGGCAAACATTGGCGGCCCAATAGCTAGCAAGCGCAGGCTTCTGATGTCAACAACGCACGCCATTCTTCTATACGGGAGCGAGATCTGGGCAGATGCTCTTCGACAAGAAAAATACCGGAAGCAGATGGCAGAAGTGCAGAGGTGCGGAGCTCTTCGGGTAGCAAGCTCTTACCGAACGGTGTCGGAACCAGCCGTCCTTGTAGTCGCAGGAGTGACTCCCATCGATCTCCTAGCGGCAGAAAGGAAGTATGTCTACGACAAAAAGGCGGAAATCGGAGTGGAAGCGGCAACCGCGCAAGCAAAGCAGCTCACGAAGCAGAAGTGGCAAGAGCGATGGAGCTCGGAAAGCAGAGGAAGATGGACGGCGAGGCTGATCAGGAACGTGGCAAACTGGAATGATCGGAAACACGGTGAGGTAAACTACTACGTCACCCAGTTTCTCACCGGACACGGCTATTTCAATGCCTTCCTCCACAAGATCGGCAAGACGAACAAACCAGCCTGCCAGTACGGGGACTGCCAAGAAGACGACGTAAACCATACCTTCTTCGCCTGCAGCAGATGGGAAGCCAAAAGACAAGAACTTGAGAGAAGCATCGGAGTGATCACACCAGACAACGTTGTCGAGAAGATGCTGAGCAGCGAGAAAAAATTGGAATGAAACGTGCAACTACATCCAACACATTCTCAGAAGAAAGAAAAGAGAAGAAGACCAATACCGCGAAACAGAGTGATCCCGAAAGGGTATATGATTACAACCCCCCTGAAGTAATGCAAGCAGTAGTCCCGGGGGGGTGGGTCAGAAACCGAAGGGTTGGGAGGAGTTTTGGTCCCGTATACCCATCAGAAAGGGGAGTCGGACACACGGGGATGGTCAACGCCAAAAAGACCTCCTTACGGTGCATAAAGCATTTCTCCTCCCCCCAACAGGAAAAAAAAAAAAAAAAAAAAAAAAAAAAAATTGTTATTGTTATTGTTATTGTTATTGTTATTGTTATTGTTATTGTTATTGTTATTGTTATTGTTATTGTTATTGTTATTGTTATTGTTATTGTTATTGTTATTGTTATTGTTATTGTTATTGTTATTGTTATTGTTATTGTTATTGTTATTGTTATTGTTATTGTTATTGTTATTGTTATTGTTATTGTTATTGTTATTGTTATTGTTATTGTTATTGTTATTGTTATTGTTATTGTTATTGTTATTGTTATTGTTATTGTTATTGTTATTGTTATTGTTATTGTTATTGTTATTGTTATTGTTATTGTTATTGTTATTGTTATTGTTATTGTTATTGTTATTGTTATTGTTATTGTTATTGTTATTGTTATTGTTATTGTTATTGTTATTGTTATTGTTATTGTTATTGTTATTGTTATTGTTATTGTTATTGTTATTGTTATTGTTATTGTTATTGTTATTGTTATTGTTATTGTTATTGTTATTGTTATTGTTATTGTTATTGTTATTGTTATTGTTATTGTTATTGTTATTGTTATTGTTATTGTTATTGTTATTGTTATTGTTATTGTTATTGTTATTGTTATTGTTATTGTTATTGTTATTGTTATTGTTATTGTTATTGTTATTGTTATTGTTATTGTTATTGTTATTGTTATTGTTATTGTTATTGTTATTGTTATTGTTATTGTTATTGTTATTGTTATTGTTATTGTTATTGTTATTGTTATTGTTATTGTTATTGTTATTGTTATTGTTATTGTTATTGTTATTGTTATTGTTATTGTTATTGTTATTGTTATTGTTATTGTTATTGTTATTGTTATTGTTATTGTTATTGTTATTGTTATTGTTATTGTTATTGTTATTGTTATTGTTATTGTTATTGTTATTGTTATTGTTATTGTTATTGTTATTGTTATTGTTATTGTTATTGTTATTGTTATTGTTATTGTTATTGTTATTGTTATTGTTATTGTTATTGTTATTGTTATTGTTATTGTTATTGTTATTGTTATTGTTATTGTTATTGTTATTGTTATTGTTATTGTTATTGTTATTGTTATTGTTATTGTTATTGTTATTGTTATTGTTATTGTTATTGTTATTGTTATTGTTATTGTTATTGTTATTGTTATTGTTATTGTTATTGTTATTGTTATTGTTATTGTTATTGTTATTGTTATTGTTATTGTTATTGTTATTGTTATTGTTATTGTTATTGTTATTGTTATTGTTATTGTTATTGTTATTGTTATTGTTATTGTTATTGTTATTGTTATTGTTATTGTTATTGTTATTGTTATTGTTATTGTTATTGTTATTGTTATTGTTATTGTTATTGTTATTGTTATTGTTATTGTTATTGTTATTGTTATTGTTATTGTTATTGTTATTGTTATTGTTATTGTTATTGTTATTGTTATTGTTATTGTTATTGTTATTGTTATTGTTATTGTTATTGTTATTGTTATTGTTATTGTTATTGTTATTGTTATTGTTATTGTTATTGTTATTGTTATTGTTATTGTTATTGTTATTGTTATTGTTATTGTTATTGTTATTGTTATTGTTATTGTTATTGTTATTGTTATTGTTATTGTTATTGTTATTGTTATTGTTATTGTTATTGTTATTGTTATTGTTATTGTTATTGTTATTGTTATTGTTATTGTTATTGTTATTGTTATTGTTATTGTTATTGTTATTGTTATTGTTATTGTTATTGTTATTGTTATTGTTATTGTTATTGTTATTGTTATTGTTATTGTTATTGTTATTGTTATTGTTATTGTTATTGTTATTGTTATTGTTATTGTTATTGTTATTGTTATTGTTATTGTTATTGTTATTGTTATTGTTATTGTTATTGTTATTGTTATTGTTATTGTTATTGTTATTGTTATTGTTATTGTTATTGTTATTGTTATTGTTATTGTTATTGTTATTGTTATTGTTATTGTTATTGTTATTGTTATTGTTATTGTTATTGTTATTGTTATTGTTATTGTTATTGTTATTGTTATTGTTATTGTTATTGTTATTGTTATTGTTATTGTTATTGTTATTGTTATTGTTATTGTTATTGTTATTGTTATTGTTATTGTTATTGTTATTGTTATTGTTATTGTTATTGTTATTGTTATTGTTATTGTTATTGTTATTGTTATTGTTATTGTTATTGTTATTGTTATTGTTATTGTTATTGTTATTGTTATTGTTATTGTTATTGTTATTGTTATTGTTATTGTTATTGTTATTGTTATTGTTATTGTTATTGTTATTGTTATTGTTATTGTTATTGTTATTGTTATTGTTATTGTTATTGTTATTGTTATTGTTATTGTTATTGTTATTGTTATTGTTATTGTTATTGTTATTGTTATTGTTATTGTTATTGTTATTGTTATTGTTATTGTTATTGTTATTGTTATTGTTATTGTTATTGTTATTGTTATTGTTATTGTTATTGTTATTGTTATTGTTATTGTTATTGTTATTGTTATTGTTATTGTTATTGTTATTGTTATTGTTATTGTTATTGTTATTGTTATTGTTATTGTTATTGTTATTGTTATTGTTATTGTTATTGTTATTGTTATTGTTATTGTTATTGTTATTGTTATTGTTATTGTTATTGTTATTGTTATTGTTATTGTTATTGTTATTGTTATTGTTATTGTTATTGTTATTGTTATTGTTATTGTTATTGTTATTGTTATTGTTATTGTTATTGTTATTGTTATTGTTATTGTTATTGTTATTGTTATTGTTATTGTTATTGTTATTGTTATTGTTATTGTTATTGTTATTGTTATTGTTATTGTTATTGTTATTGTTATTGTTATTGTTATTGTTATTGTTATTGTTATTGTTATTGTTATTGTTATTGTTATTGTTATTGTTATTGTTATTGTTATTGTTATTGTTATTGTTATTGTTATTGTTATTGTTATTGTTATTGTTATTGTTATTGTTATTGTTATTGTTATTGTTATTGTTATTGTTATTGTTATTGTTATTGTTATTGTTATTGTTATTGTTATTGTTATTGTTATTGTTATTGTTATTGTTATTGTTATTGTTATTGTTATTGTTATTGTTATTGTTATTGTTATTGTTATTGTTATTGTTATTGTTATTGTTATTGTTATTGTTATTGTTATTGTTATTGTTATTGTTATTGTTATTGTTATTGTTATTGTTATTGTTATTGTTATTGTTATTGTTATTGTTATTGTTATTGTTATTGTTATTGTTATTGTTATTGTTATTGTTATTGTTATTGTTATTGTTATTGTTATTGTTATTGTTATTGTTATTGTTATTGTTATTGTTATTGTTATTGTTATTGTTATTGTTATTGTTATTGTTATTGTTATTGTTATTGTTATTGTTATTGTTATTGTTATTGTTATTGTTATTGTTATTGTTATTGTTATTGTTATTGTTATTGTTATTGTTATTGTTATTGTTATTGTTATTGTTATTGTTATTGTTATTGTTATTGTTATTGTTATTGTTATTGTTATTGTTATTGTTATTGTTATTGTTATTGTTATTGTTATTGTTATTGTTATTGTTATTGTTATTGTTATTGTTATTGTTATTGTTATTGTTATTGTTATTGTTATTGTTATTGTTATTGTTATTGTTATTGTTATTGTTATTGTTATTGTTATTGTTATTGTTATTGTTATTGTTATTGTTATTGTTATTGTTATTGTTATTGTTATTGTTATTGTTATTGTTATTGTTATTGTTATTGTTATTGTTATTGTTATTGTTATTGTTATTGTTATTGTTATTGTTATTGTTATTGTTATTGTTATTGTTATTGTTATTGTTATTGTTATTGTTATTGTTATTGTTATTGTTATTGTTATTGTTATTGTTATTGTTATTGTTATTGTTATTGTTATTGTTATTGTTATTGTTATTGTTATTGTTATTGTTATTGTTATTGTTATTGTTATTGTTATTGTTATTGTTATTGTTATTGTTATTGTTATTGTTATTGTTATTGTTATTGTTATTGTTATTGTTATTGTTATTGTTATTGTTATTGTTATTGTTATTGTTATTGTTATTGTTATTGTTATTGTTATTGTTATTGTTATTGTTATTGTTATTGTTATTGTTATTGTTATTGTTATTGTTATTGTTATTGTTATTGTTATTGTTATTGTTATTGTTATTGTTATTGTTATTGTTATTGTTATTGTTATTGTTATTGTTATTGTTATTGTTATTGTTATTGTTATTGTTATTGTTATTGTTATTGTTATTGTTATTGTTATTGTTATTGTTATTGTTATTGTTATTGTTATTGTTATTGTTATTGTTATTGTTATTGTTATTGTTATTGTTATTGTTATTGTTATTGTTATTGTTATTGTTATTGTTATTGTTATTGTTATTGTTATTGTTATTGTTATTGTTATTGTTATTGTTATTGTTATTGTTATTGTTATTGTTATTGTTATTGTTATTGTTATTGTTATTGTTATTGTTATTGTTATTGTTATTGTTATTGTTATTGTTATTGTTATTGTTATTGTTATTGTTATTGTTATTGTTATTGTTATTGTTATTGTTATTGTTATTGTTATTGTTATTGTTATTGTTATTGTTATTGTTATTGTTATTGTTATTGTTATTGTTATTGTTATTGTTATTGTTATTGTTATTGTTATTGTTATTGTTATTGTTATTGTTATTGTTATTGTTATTGTTATTGTTATTGTTATTGTTATTGTTATTGTTATTGTTATTGTTATTGTTATTGTTATTGTTATTGTTATTGTTATTGTTATTGTTATTGTTATTGTTATTGTTATTGTTATTGTTATTGTTATTGTTATTGTTATTGTTATTGTTATTGTTATTGTTATTGTTATTGTTATTGTTATTGTTATTGTTATTGTTATTGTTATTGTTATTGTTATTGTTATTGTTATTGTTATTGTTATTGTTATTGTTATTGTTATTGTTATTGTTATTGTTATTGTTATTGTTATTGTTATTGTTATTGTTATTGTTATTGTTATTGTTATTGTTATTGTTATTGTTATTGTTATTGTTATTGTTATTGTTATTGTTATTGTTATTGTTATTGTTATTGTTATTGTTATTGTTATTGTTATTGTTATTGTTATTGTTATTGTTATTGTTATTGTTATTGTTATTGTTATTGTTATTGTTATTGTTATTGTTATTGTTATTGTTATTGTTATTGTTATTGTTATTGTTATTGTTATTGTTATTGTTATTGTTATTGTTATTGTTATTGTTATTGTTATTGTTATTGTTATTGTTATTGTTATTGTTATTGTTATTGTTATTGTTATTGTTATTGTTATTGTTATTGTTATTGTTATTGTTATTGTTATTGTTATTGTTATTGTTATTGTTATTGTTATTGTTATTGTTATTGTTATTGTTATTGTTATTGTTATTGTTATTGTTATTGTTATTGTTATTGTTATTGTTATTGTTATTGTTATTGTTATTGTTATTGTTATTGTTATTGTTATTGTTATTGTTATTGTTATTGTTATTGTTATTGTTATTGTTATTGTTATTGTTATTGTTATTGTTATTGTTATTGTTATTGTTATTGTTATTGTTATTGTTATTGTTATTGTTATTGTTATTGTTATTGTTATTGTTATTGTTATTGTTATTGTTATTGTTATTGTTATTGTTATTGTTATTGTTATTGTTATTGTTATTGTTATTGTTATTGTTATTGTTATTGTTATTGTTATTGTTATTGTTATTGTTATTGTTATTGTTATTGTTATTGTTATTGTTATTGTTATTGTTATTGTTATTGTTATTGTTATTGTTATTGTTATTGTTATTGTTATTGTTATTGTTATTGTTATTGTTATTGTTATTGTTATTGTTATTGTTATTGTTATTGTTATTGTTATTGTTATTGTTATTGTTATTGTTATTGTTATTGTTATTGTTATTGTTATTGTTATTGTTATTGTTATTGTTATTGTTATTGTTAAATGGAGATGTTCTTTTGGAACTGGGACCAAAAACAAAGAACAAGGATGTTTTCGGGAAAACTCTTAAAGAGATTCTAGGGGACAGGGCAACAGTCCAGAACCTCGAACCGAAAATATCGTTGGAAGTAAGAGACCTGGATGAACTGACCACAGCAGAGGAAGTCCGAGAAGCCGTAAGGAAGAAAACTGCCGATCTCATCACGGATATCGAGGTGGGGCTCACAGGCAAGAACAGAAGCTCTTTAAAGATGGCCATAATCAAAGTCAATTCACGAGCAGCCTACGAGCTACTAAAAACTCCGGTCATAAAAATAGGATGGGTTCAATGTCGAGTCCGACGCAGAACAGAAGTAATACGTTGCTTCAAGTGCTTCGGGTATGGACATCAACAAGCAACATGTAGCGGTAAAGACCGAAAAGGGCAAGGACTGTGCTTTAACTGCGGTGAAAAGGGTCACAAAAAGGTAACCTGCAAAAATCCACCAAGATGCTGTCTATGTGCGGACCTTGAGACACCATCACCCATTTTGGATCATGTGCCGGGGTCAGGCAAGTGCCAAGTTTTCAGGGAGGCACTTGAAAGGGCGAAGAAGGCCTCCTCAAAATGACAAAAATAATGCAAGCGAATATCCACAGAAGTCTGACAGCGAACAACCTAATGGTTAAACTTATAGCGGAATTGCAAGCAGATGTTCTCATCATCAGCGAACAATATACGAACAAAAACCAACCAAACTGGATCTCAGACTCACTGGGTACCGCTGCTATATGGATCCCGGACCCGAGGAAATTCCCCATCAAAAACCAAGGAACCGAAAGAGGCTTCGTCTGGGTGAAAAGCGAAGGGCTTACAATAATAAGCACCTACCTCAGCCCAACCGACAGGATCAACGAATTTCGACAAAAACTTGAAGGTTTAGAAGACTTCATTGAAAGCACAGAAGGAGAGATTTTGGTCGCCGGAGATTTCAACGCCAGAGGACAGGAGTGGGGAATGCCAACTACAGACTCACGAGGAAGGCAAATACTCGAAATGGCCGCGAGACGTGGACTTTACGTGGCCAACGTAGGAGACACCCCCACCTTCAGGAGACCAGGGCACAGAGGCACTATACCAGACGTAACCTTCGCGACCGACAACACTTTCGCAAAGATAAAAAACTGGAGAGTAATCGAGGATTACACAGGCAGCGACCATCAGTACATAGTTTTTGACCTGGAGGGCAACCAACGAGTTCTAAACCATCGTCACCAACCACGGGCTCCGAGGTGGAACCTGAACAGGCTAAACGCAGATCTCTTCAAGGGAGTGATCGAGGAAGGGGCAGAGGCTGTGCTCCAAGTACAAGGACCTGCCGAAACAAAAGCTGAAGCCACGATGCAACTAATTCGGCTCGCTTGCGATTCCTCAATGCCTCGAACGAGTGGGGCCAACAGAAAGAGAGATCCAGTGTACTGGTGGACAGAGGAGATAGCCGTGCTACGTCGGAGATGTCTACAACTCAGACGCATAGTTACCAGGGGAAGAAGAAGAAGAAACGCTGAACCTATGGAGGACGCTCTAGCGGAGTTCAGAACCAAGAGATCCGAGCTCAAGAGGGCCATCAATTCGAGCAAGAAAGAGAAATGGGAGGATCTCCGCCGTGCCGTCAATAGCGACCCCTGGGGACTTGGCTACAGGATTGTAACGCGGAAACTCGGAGCTCAGATGGCACCCCCTGTCCTCAGTGAAGAAAAAATGGAGCGCATCGTGGATACACTATTCCCAACTCATTCTGTACGGCCACCCGACAACACACCGGCCCAAAGACAGGACATTCCAACTTTTAGCGAAGAAGAGTTGAGCATAGCTGTGCAGTCGTTGCAAAATAGAAGAGCCCCCGGCCCCGACGGAATACCCACGGAAGTCCTGAAAGTGACCGCCCAAACATGCCCTCACTTGCTGCTGAATATGTTTAACAGCTTACTCGAGGAAGGCGTCTTTCCCAAGAGCTGGAAGAAACAACGGCTGGTTCTTATCAGCAAAGGCAAAGGAGACCCGGATTCCCCTTCGGCATACAGGCCTCTATGCATGCTGGATACTGCGGGAAAACTCTTGGAAAAGTTGCTGAAACCACGGCTCATAGCTGCAGTACAAGCGGCAGGTGATCTGTCAGAGAGGCAGTATGGTTTCCGGAGAGGACGCTCTACGATCGGAGCAATAAAAGAAGTAGTGGACGCCGCCCAAACTGCCCAACAGGGCAACCACTACTCTAGGAAGATCGTACTGCTAGCAACCCTGGACGTTCGAAATGCCTTCAACTCGGCCAGGTGGAGCAACATACTGGACGCGCTCGAACGGAGATTCCACATTCCAGCATATCTCCTGCGGATTGTGAAGGACTATCTCAGGGATCGAGAGCTGCTCTACGAGACCGCAGAGGGCCCGCGAAGAAAGGAGGTAACATCTGGCGCAGCGCAGGGGTCAATCTTAGGACCAGACCTCTGGAACATCTCCTACGACGACATCCTTCGCATGGAGATGCCTGACGACACCTTTCTGGTTGGGTACGCTGATGACATCGCCGCGGTGATTACGGCACGAGACACCGATAGCGCGCAAAGAAAACTAAATCAGGTAATGCGACGAGCAAACTCGTGGATGGAAGAGCACGGACTCAGCCTAGCCGCAGAGAAAACTGAGATAGTCCTTCTGACGAGGAAGAGGATTCCTACTCAAATCGATTTCCAAATCGGGGCCGAAGTGATAAGAAGCAGCGCTGCGGTGAAGTACTTGGGAATGAGGCTCGACACAAAGCTAACCTACTGGCAACAAATAAAGGCAGCAACGGAAAGAGCCTCAAAAACAAATGCATCACTGAGCAGACTGATGGCAAACGTGGGGGGACCAACGGCCAGCAAGCGAAGGTTACTGATGGCGACAACACACTCCATTCTTCTGTACGGTAGCGAAATCTGGGCGGATGCACTTGAGCAGGAGAAGTACCGGAAACAGATGGCGGCAGTGCAAAGATGCGGAGCTCTACGCGTGGCCAGCTCTTACCGAACGGTGTCGGAACCAGCCGTCCTTGTAGTCGCAGGAGTGACACCCATCGATCTTCTAGCGACAGAAAGGAAGTACGTCTACGACAAAAAGGCGGAAATGGGAGTGGAAGCGGCATCCGAAGAGGCTAAGCAGCTGACGAAACAGAAGTGGCAAGAGCGCTGGAACTCGGAAAACAGAGGACGATGGACTGCGAGGCTGATTAGGAACGTGGCTGAGTGGAACGACCGGAAACACGGGGAGGTCAACTATTACGTCACCCAGTTCCTCACCGGACACGGATATTTCAACGCCTTCCTACACAAAATCGGCAAAACGAACAGTCCAGCCTGCCAATACGGAGACTCCCCAGAAGATAACGCCAACCATACTTTCTTTGCCTGCAGCAGATGGGAAAGCCTTCGTCAAGACCTGCAGATAAGCATTGGCGCAATCACTCCGGAGAACATAGTGCAGAAGATGCTACAAAGCCTCGAAAACTGGAATAGAATCTGTAGCTACGTAGAACAAATTCTCAGAAGAAAAAAAAGAGAAGAAGAAAATGATCGGGAATCAGTTGAACCCGTTAGATGAGCCCACAAGGGTAACATGACAACCCCCCTGAAGTAATACAAGCAGCAGTCCCGGGGGGGTAGGTCAGAAGCCAAAAAGGGTTATGGAGGAGTTTTGGTCGGTATGTTACGAACGAGTCCGACACACGGGGATGGTAAATGGGTCAACGCCGAAAAGCCTCCTTATGGTGCATAAAGCATTTCTCCCGCTTCCCTTAAAAAAAAAAAAAAAAAAAAAAAAAAAAAAAAAAAAAATTGTTATTGTTATTGTTATTGTTATTGTTATTGTTATTGTTATTGTTATTGTTATTGTTATTGTTATTGTTATTGTTATTGTTATTGTTATCCCTCGGGGGTTTGTTGTTTTCCCCTAGAGGGCGCGTCCTCAGGTGGCGGATAGAGGAACGCTCAGCTTTGTCACTAAAGCAGGGTAGGTGGGAAATAAAATACCACTCGCGGACCAACAAAACAACTATGTGAAGGAACACAGAAATGAAACCAAATATGGATAGAAAAGAAAAAGGGAGTAAATTTACGGTGCAGGGAGTCGGATCCCCAGTACCGGCGTCTGTCGGGGGTGAGCGCGCGGGCCCCGAGACGTCGTTATCCAACGACCGCAATATAAATTTAATCGATTTTGGAACCCCGGGAGTGGCACACTTGGCTCCCGCGGAAAGAAAAGCTACAAGTGCAACTAGCATGAATCCTTTTCAAAAGGCCTCTAGGCTGAATAGGACACCACCGCCGTCAGCAGCTAGTACTCCACAGCCGCTGCCTAAAAAACCTCCAGCTGGAAGAGGTGTCTCCCAGGCAGAAGGAGAAAACGAAAAGGCAGCCTCAAGAAACACCAATGGAGACAAAATAGAGGAGGAAAACAAGGACGTATTCTCGCAAGAAATGCAGAAGTGCCTGGATGTCCTTAAAAACATGAAGATGGCATGCATGAGACAGAAGAATATAAGTGTGGACATCAAATATGGTATAGCTGCACTTGAAGAGTCGCTTGACAAGATAAAGTGGTCTGAAAGAGAAAAAAGACTAGGCATCCGAGGCTGCTCAGCGGCTGTAGTAGCAGTGGAACGGATAGTAACGGCAGAGGAGAAAGAACCAGGAAACACGCCGAACCCATCAAAAAGGCCACCGTCAAGTCCACTTCCGACGGGCTCCGAAAAAAGAACGAGGAAGTCTCCACAAAACCAGGGGGTGCAAAACGGGCAGCAAAGAGGAACTCCAACCGCGAAAAACCACCCGGAAGAGAGCTACGCCCAAGCCCTGAAGAAAAAGCAACCCGAGGTTATCGCGACGGCTCACACCAGCCAGAAAAACAGAGCCCGAGAGAAACCCAAAAAAGTAGCAAGGGAAAACAAAAAGAAACCCAAAAAACAGAACCTACGAAGAGCAAGACCGGAAGCAATCCTGATCAAACCAAAGGGGAATGAAAATTTTTCCGGGATCTTGAAGGAAATCCGAAGTAAGGCTAACCCAGATGACACCGAAACCATCGTCAAAAACGTTCGGCAAACAAAAACTGGAGATGTTCTCTTAGAACTCGGAGCCAAAACTAAGAATAAAAAGGCCTTCGGAGAGTCTCTTAAAGCTATTTTAGGGGAAAAGGCAACAGTCCGAAACCTTGAGCCGAAAATGGCCATCGAAATACGAGATCTTGATGAGCTGACTACAGCAGAGGAAGTCGAAGAAGCCATCAAAAGGAAAATCACCGATTCCATTACGGACATCCAGGTATCAGTCACAGGAAAAATAGGCGCTCTCTCAAAATGGCCATAATACATATTAATGCCCGAGCAGCCCAGGAGATGTTGAAGAACCCCTCTATTAAAATAGGTTGGGTCCAATGCCGAGTCCGACGTAGAACAGAGGTCCCACGCTGCTTCAAATGCTTTGGATACGGACACCAACAGGCCACGTGCAGCGGTATCGACAGAAAAGGGCAAGGTCTCTGTTTCAACTGTGGGGAAAAGGGCCACAAAAAGAGTGAATGCAAACTAGCACCAAAGTGTTATCTTTGCGCGGAACTTGAAATCCCTCCAGCCGCCTTAGATCATGCACCAGGGTCGGGTAGATGTCAAGTGTTCAGACATGCACTTGATAAGGCAAAGAAAACACACTCACAATGACCAGAATACTCCAAGGAAATCTTCACAGAAGCCTTACAGCCAACCACCTACTTGTCAAACTAATAGGTGAACTACGAGTAGACGTTGTTATCATCAGTGAGCAATACACCAACAAGGAAGAACCGAACTGGATCGCCGACTCGTTAGGAACTGCTGCCTTGTGGATCCCGAACGCGAGAAATTTCCCCATCAAAAGACAAGGCAAAGAAAGAGGTTTTGCTTGGGTGAAATGCGAGGGACTCACAGTAATAAGCACCTATCTCAGTCCAACCGATAGGATCGACGAGTTCCGGCGGAAACTAGAAGACCTTGAAGACTTCATGGGAAACATTGAAGGGGAGATTCTTTTGGCTGGAGATTTCAACGCCAGAGCCTTGGAATGGGGAATGCCAACTACGGACTCACGAGGAAGGCAAATACTCGAGATGGCAGCGCGACGTGATCTGAATGTAGCGAACGTAGGTAATACACCCACTTTTAGAAGACCCGGCTGCATAGGTACAATCCCGGACGTAACCTTCGCGACGGAATCCACATCCGCGAAAATAAAAAACTGGAGAGTCATCGAAGACTACACGGGCAGTGACCACCAGTATATCATCTTCGATCTAGAACAAAATCAGCGAGTTCCCAACAGAAACCAATCCCAAGCTTCAAGCTGGAACATAAACAAGCTGAACGAAGACATTTTCATTTCTGTTATAGAAGAAGGAAAAGCGGCTGTTCTGGGAGCAAGGGGATCTGCGGAAACCAAAGCGGAAGCCACGATGCAACTAATTCGGCTAGCTTGTGACGCTTCAATGCCCAAGAAAAGAGGCCCAAACAGAAACAGAGACCCCGTATACTGGTGGACAGACGAGATAGCGGAGCTCCGAAGGAGATGCTTGCAACTTAGACGCAAAGTTACAAGGGGACGGAGAAGACACGCTGCACTAATAGAAGGTGACCTAGCGGAATTCAGAACCAAGAAATCTGAGCTCAAGAGGGCCATCAATTCGAGCAAAAAACAGAAATGGGAGAATCTCCGCCAAGACGTCAACAGCGACCCTTGGGGACTAGGCTATAAGATCGTGATGCGGAAACTTGGAACTCAGACGCCCAGTCCTACTCTGAACGAGGAAAAAATGGCGCACATAGTCGACACGCTCTTCCCAACTCACCCAGTCCGACCACCCGACAACATACTGGTCCAACGACAGGAAATACCGTCGTTCACTGTAGAAGAGCTGAGATTAGCAGTGGAAACATCGCACAGCAAAAGAGCCCCGGGCCCTGACGGGATACCAACGGAAGTGCTGAAAGTCACCGCCCGGACATGCCCAGAACTGCTGCTCAGCATGTTCAACAGCTGCTTGGAAGAAGGGGTTTTTCTCAAGAGCTGGAAGACGCAACGCTTGGTACTTATCAGCAAGGGAAAAGGAGATCCAGACTCCCCATCTGCATACAGACCCCTGTGTATGCTTAACACAACAGGGAAGCTCTTGGAGAAGATGCTGAGACCGCGACTCACTGCTGCAGTGCAAGCAGCGGGAGATTTGTCCGAAAGGCAACACGGCTTCAGGAAAGGCCACTCTACGATCAGAGCCATAGAAGAAGTAGTCAAGGCCACCCAAATCGCCCAGCAGGGAAACCACTACTCGAGACAGATTGTAGTGCTGGCAACACTGGATGTCAGAAACGCCTTCAACTCGGCCAGATGGAGCGACATGCTGAACGCACTAGAGATCACTTTCAACATCCCAGCCTACCTTTTGCGGATGATGAAGGACTATCTCCGGGACCGGGAACTAATCTATGAGACCACGGAAGGTACACGAAGAAAACAAATCAACTCCGGAGCAGCACAAGGTTCAATCCTGGGACCGGATCTGTGGAACGTCTCCTACGATGGCATACTTCGCATGGAAATGCCGGAAGATACCTTTCTGGTAGGGTACGCAGACGACATTGCCGCGGTTATAACGGCAAAAAATACCGAAAGTGCGCAGTGGAAGCTGAACCAGGTCATGCGACGTGTGCAATCGTGGATGGATGAACACGGTCTAAGTTTGGCAACCGAAAAAACCGAGATAGTCATGTTGACGAAGAAAAGAATACCGACAAAAATTGACTTCCAAATCGGCTCTGAAGTCATTACCAGCACGGATGCGGTCAAGTACTTGGGACTTAGACTCGACACGAAGCTAACTTTCTGGCAACAGATAAAGATGGCAGCGGAAAAAGCGTCGAAAGTCACAATGCTACTGAGCAGACTGATGGCGAACACAAACGGTCCAACGGCGAGCAAGCGAAGGCTACTGATGTCGACAACGAACGCTATTCTTTTATATGGAAGCGAGATCTGGGCAGATTCACTACGCCTAGAGAAATACCGGAAACAGATGGCAGCAGTACAAAGACGTGGAGCTCTGCGAGTGGCTAGCTCTTACCGGACAGTTTCGGAACCAGCCGTCTTAGTAATCGCAGGAGTGACTCCCATCGACCTCCTAGCGGCAGAAAGAAAGTACGTCCACGACAAGAAAACGGAAATCGGAGCGGAAGTGGCAACTGACCAGGCAAAGGAGGCAACGATGCAGAAGTGGCAAGAGCGATGGAACAATGAAAGCAGAGGACGATGGACCGCAAGGCTGATCAGGAATGTGGCAAACTGGAAAGACCGGAAACACGGCGAGGTTAACTACTACGTCACCCAGTTCCTCACTGGACACGGATATTTCAACGCCTTCCTCTACAAGATCGGCAAAATAAATAGCCCAGCTTGCCAGTATGGAGACTCCCCAACAGACGACGCATACCACACGTTCTTCGCCTGTAGCAGATGGGAAACCCAACGTAGAGAACTGGAAAGAAGCACTGGAGTAATCACCCCAGAAAATATAGTCGACAAGATGATGGCCAGCGAACTAAATTGGAGACAAATATGCAGTTACATTGAAGATATTCTCAGAAGAAAGAAAAGAGAAGAAGAAAATGATCGGGAAACAGTTGAACCCGTTAGATGAGCCCACAAGGGTAACATGACAACCCCCCTGAAGTAATACAAGCAGCAGTCCCGGGGGGGTAGGTCAGAAGCCAAAAAGGGTTATGGAGGAGTTTTGGTCGGTATGTTACGAACGAGTCCGACACACGGGGATGGTAAATGGGTCAACGCCGAAAAGCCTCCTTATGGTGCATAAAGCATTTCTCCCGCTTCCCTTAAAGGAAAAAAAAAAAAAAAAAAAAAAAAAAAAAAAAAAAAAAAAATTGTTATTGTTATTGTTATTGTTATTGTTATTGTTATTGTTATTGTTATTGTTATTGTTATTGTTATTGTTATTGTTATTGTTATTGTTATTGTTATTGTTATTGTTATTGTTATTGTTATTGTTATTGTTATTGTTATTGTTATTGTTATTGTTATTGTTATTGTTATTGTTATTGTTATTGTTATTGTTATTGTTATTGTTATTGTTATTGTTATTGTTATTGTTATTGTTATTGTTATTGTTATTGTTATTGTTATTGTTATTGTTATTGTTATTGTTATTGTTATTGTTATTGTTATTGTTATTGTTATTGTTATTGTTATTGTTATTGTTATTGTTATTGTTATTGTTATTGTTATTGTTATTGTTATTGTTATTGTTATTGTTATTGTTATTGTTATTGTTATTGTTATTGTTATTGTTATTGTTATTGTTATTGTTATTGTTATTGTTATTGTTATTGTTATTGTTATTGTTATTGTTATTGTTATTGTTATTGTTATTGTTATTGTTATTGTTATTGTTATTGTTATTGTTATTGTTATTGTTATTGTTATTGTTATTGTTATTGTTATTGTTATTGTTATTGTTATTGTTATTGTTATTGTTATTGTTATTGTTATTGTTATTGTTATTGTTATTGTTATTGTTATTGTTATTGTTATTGTTATTGTTATTGTTATTGTTATTGTTATTGTTATTGTTATTGTTATTGTTATTGTTATTGTTATTGTTATTGTTATTGTTATTGTTATTGTTATTGTTATTGTTATTGTTATTGTTATTGTTATTGTTATTGTTATTGTTATTGTTATTGTTATTGTTATTGTTATTGTTATTGTTATTGTTATTGTTATTGTTATTGTTATTGTTATTGTTATTGTTATTGTTATTGTTATTGTTATTGTTATTGTTATTGTTATTGTTATTGTTATTGTTATTGTTATTGTTATTGTTATTGTTATTGTTATTGTTATTGTTATTGTTATTGTTATTGTTATTGTTATTGTTATTGTTATTGTTATTGTTATTGTTATTGTTATTGTTATTGTTATTGTTATTGTTATTGTTATTGTTATTGTTATTGTTATTGTTATTGTTATTGTTATTGTTATTGTTATTGTTATTGTTATTGTTATTGTTATTGTTATTGTTATTGTTATTGTTATTGTTATTGTTATTGTTATTGTTATTGTTATTGTTATTGTTATTGTTATTGTTATTGTTATTGTTATTGTTATTGTTATTGTTATTGTTATTGTTATTGTTATTGTTATTGTTATTGTTATTGTTATTGTTATTGTTATTGTTATTGTTATTGTTATTGTTATTGTTATTGTTATTGTTATTGTTATTGTTATTGTTATTGTTATTGTTATTGTTATTGTTATTGTTATTGTTATTGTTATTGTTATTGTTATTGTTATTGTTATTGTTATTGTTATTGTTATTGTTATTGTTATTGTTATTGTTATTGTTATTGTTATTGTTATTGTTATTGTTATTGTTATTGTTATTGTTATTGTTATTGTTATTGTTATTGTTATTGTTATTGTTATTGTTATTGTTATTGTTATTGTTATTGTTATTGTTATTGTTATTGTTATTGTTATTGTTATTGTTATTGTTATTGTTATTGTTATTGTTATTGTTATTGTTATTGTTATTGTTATTGTTATTGTTATTGTTATTGTTATTGTTATTGTTATTGTTATTGTTATTGTTATTGTTATTGTTATTGTTATTGTTATTGTTATTGTTATTGTTATTGTTATTGTTATTGTTATTGTTATTGTTATTGTTATTGTTATTGTTATTGTTATTGTTATTGTTATTGTTATTGTTATTGTTATTGTTATTGTTATTGTTATTGTTATTGTTATTGTTATTGTTATTGTTATTGTTATTGTTATTGTTATTGTTATTGTTATTGTTATTGTTATTGTTATTGTTATTGTTATTGTTATTGTTATTGTTATTGTTATTGTTATTGTTATTGTTATTGTTATTGTTATTGTTATTGTTATTGTTATTGTTATTGTTATTGTTATTGTTATTGTTATTGTTATTGTTATTGTTATTGTTATTGTTATTGTTATTGTTATTGTTATTGTTATTGTTATTGTTATTGTTATTGTTATTGTTATTGTTATTGTTATTGTTATTGTTATTGTTATTGTTATTGTTATTGTTATTGTTATTGTTATTGTTATTGTTATTGTTATTGTTATTGTTATTGTTATTGTTATTGTTATTGTTATTGTTATTGTTATTGTTATTGTTATTGTTATTGTTATTGTTATTGTTATTGTTATTGTTATTGTTATTGTTATTGTTATTGTTATTGTTATTGTTATTGTTATTGTTATTGTTATTGTTATTGTTATTGTTATTGTTATTGTTATTGTTATTGTTATTGTTATTGTTATTGTTATTGTTATTGTTATTGTTATTGTTATTGTTATTGTTATTGTTATTGTTATTGTTATTGTTATTGTTATTGTTATTGTTATTGTTATTGTTATTGTTATTGTTATTGTTATTGTTATTGTTATTGTTATTGTTATTGTTATTGTTATTGTTATTGTTATTGTTATTGTTATTGTTATTGTTATTGTTATTGTTATTGTTATTGTTATTGTTATTGTTATTGTTATTGTTATTGTTATTGTTATTGTTATTGTTATTGTTATTGTTATTGTTATTGTTATTGTTATTGTTATTGTTATTGTTATTGTTATTGTTATTGTTATTGTTATTGTTATTGTTATTGTTATTGTTATTGTTATTGTTATTGTTATTGTTATTGTTATTGTTATTGTTATTGTTATTGTTATTGTTATTGTTATTGTTATTGTTATTGTTATTGTTATTGTTATTGTTATTGTTATTGTTATTGTTATTGTTATTGTTATTGTTATTGTTATTGTTATTGTTATTGTTATTGTTATTGTTATTGTTATTGTTATTGTTATTGTTATTGTTATTGTTATGTAATACAAGCAGCAGTCCCGGGGGGGTAGGTCAGAAGCCAAAAAGGGTTATGGAGGAGTTTTGGTCGGTATGTTACGAACGAGTCCGACACACGGGGATGGTAAATGGGTCAACGCCGAAAAGCCTCCTTATGGTGCATAAAGCATTTCTCCCGCTTCCCTTAAAAAAAAAAAAAAAAAAAAAAAAAAAAAAAAAAAATTGTTATTGTTATTGTTATTGTTATTGTTATTGTTATTGTTATTGTTATTGTTATTGTTATTGTTATTGTTATTGTTATTGTTATTGTTATTGTTATTGTTATTGTTATTGTTATTGTTATTGTTATTGTTATTGTTATTGTTATTGTTATTGTTATTGTTATTGTTATTGTTATTGTTATTGTTATTGTTATTGTTATTGTTATTGTTATTGTTATTGTTATTGTTATTGTTATTGTTATTGTTATTGTTATTGTTATTGTTATTGTTATTGTTATTGTTATTGTTATTGTTATTGTTATTGTTATTGTTATTGTTATTGTTATTGTTATTGTTATTGTTATTGTTATTGTTATTGTTATTGTTATTGTTATTGTTATTGTTATTGTTATTGTTATTGTTATTGTTATTGTTATTGTTATTGTTATTGTTATTGTTATTGTTATTGTTATTGTTATTGTTATTGTTATTGTTATTGTTATTGTTATTGTTATTGTTATTGTTATTGTTATTGTTATTGTTATTGTTATTGTTATTGTTATTGTTATTGTTATTGTTATTGTTATTGTTATTGTTATTGTTATTGTTATTGTTATTGTTATTGTTATTGTTATTGTTATTGTTATTGTTATTGTTATTGTTATTGTTATTGTTATTGTTATTGTTATTGTTATTGTTATTGTTATTGTTATTGTTATTGTTATTGTTATTGTTATTGTTATTGTTATTGTTATTGTTATTGTTATTGTTATTGTTATTGTTATTGTTATTGTTATTGTTATTGTTATTGTTATTGTTATTGTTATTGTTATTGTTATTGTTATTGTTATTGTTATTGTTATTGTTATTGTTATTGTTATTGTTATTGTTATTGTTATTGTTATTGTTATTGTTATTGTTATTGTTATTGTTATTGTTATTGTTATTGTTATTGTTATTGTTATTGTTATTGTTATTGTTATTGTTATTGTTATTGTTATTGTTATTGTTATTGTTATTGTTATTGTTATTGTTATTGTTATTGTTATTGTTATTGTTATTGTTATTGTTATTGTTATTGTTATTGTTATTGTTATTGTTATTGTTATTGTTATTGTTATTGTTATTGTTATTGTTATTGTTATTGTTATTGTTATTGTTATTGTTATTGTTATTGTTATTGTTATTGTTATTGTTATTGTTATTGTTATTGTTATTGTTATTGTTATTGTTATTGTTATTGTTATTGTTATTGTTATTGTTATTGTTATTGTTATTGTTATTGTTATTGTTATTGTTATTGTTATTGTTATTGTTATTGTTATTGTTATTGTTATTGTTATTGTTATTGTTATTGTTATTGTTATTGTTATTGTTATTGTTATTGTTATTGTTATTGTTATTGTTATTGTTATTGTTATTGTTATTGTTATTGTTATTGTTATTGTTATTGTTATTGTTATTGTTATTGTTATTGTTATTGTTATTGTTATTGTTATTGTTATTGTTATTGTTATTGTTATTGTTATTGTTATTGTTATTGTTATTGTTATTGTTATTGTTATTGTTATTGTTATTGTTATTGTTATTGTTATTGTTATTGTTATTGTTATTGTTATTGTTATTGTTATTGTTATTGTTATTGTTATTGTTATTGTTATTGTTATTGTTATTGTTATTGTTATTGTTATTGTTATTGTTATTGTTATTGTTATTGTTATTGTTATTGTTATTGTTATTGTTATTGTTATTGTTATTGTTATTGTTATTGTTATTGTTATTGTTATTGTTATTGTTATTGTTATTGTTATTGTTATTGTTATTGTTATTGTTATTGTTATTGTTATTGTTATTGTTATTGTTATTGTTATTGTTATTGTTATTGTTATTGTTATTGTTATTGTTATTGTTATTGTTATTGTTATTGTTATTGTTATTGTTATTGTTATTGTTATTGTTATTGTTATTGTTATTGTTATTGTTATTGTTATTGTTATTGTTATTGTTATTGTTATTGTTATTGTTATTGTTATTGTTATTGTTATTGTTATTGTTATTGTTATTGTTATTGTTATTGTTATTGTTATTGTTATTGTTATTGTTATTGTTATTGTTATTGTTATTGTTATTGTTATTGTTATTGTTATTGTTATTGTTATTGTTATTGTTATTGTTATTGTTATTGTTATTGTTATTGTTATTGTTATTGTTATTGTTATTGTTATTGTTATTGTTATTGTTATTGTTATTGTTATTGTTATTGTTATTGTTATTGTTATTGTTATTGTTATTGTTATTGTTATTGTTATTGTTATTGTTATTGTTATTGTTATTGTTATTGTTATTGTTATTGTTATTGTTATTGTTATTGTTATTGTTATTGTTATTGTTATTGTTATTGTTATTGTTATTGTTATTGTTATTGTTATTGTTATTGTTATTGTTATTGTTATTGTTATTGTTATTGTTATTGTTATTGTTATTGTTATTGTTATTGTTATTGTTATTGTTATTGTTATTGTTATTGTTATTGTTATTGTTATTGTTATTGTTATTGTTATTGTTATTGTTATTGTTATTGTTATTGTTAT
This sequence comes from Epistrophe eligans, assembly GCA_951394125.1. NCBI lineage: Eukaryota > Metazoa > Arthropoda > Insecta > Diptera > Syrphidae > Epistrophe > Epistrophe eligans. Next base: position 97,100,367 of record OX596028.1, read on the forward strand.
TGTTATTGTTATTGTTATTGTTATTGTTATTGTTATTGTTATTGTTATTGTTATTGTTATTGTTATTGTTATTGTTATTGTTATTGTTATTGTTATTGTTATTGTTATTGTTATTGTTATTGTTATTGTTATTGTTATTGTTATTGTTATTGTTATTGTTATTGTTATTGTTATTGTTATTGTTATTGTTATTGTTATTGTTATTGTTATTGTTATTGTTATTGTTATTGTTATTGTTATTGTTATTGTTATTGTTATTGTTATTGTTATTGTTATTGTTATTGTTATTGTTATTGTTATTGTTATTGTTATTGTTATTGTTATTGTTATTGTTATTGTTATTGTTATTGTTATTGTTATTGTTATTGTTATTGTTATTGTTATTGTTATTGTTATTGTTATTGTTATTGTTATTGTTATTGTTATTGTTATTGTTATTGTTATTGTTATTGTTATTGTTATTGTTATTGTTATTGTTATTGTTATTGTTATTGTTATTGTTATTGTTATTGTTATTGTTATTGTTATTGTTATTGTTATTGTTATTGTTATTGTTATTGTTATTGTTATTGTTATTGTTATTGTTATTGTTATTGTTATTGTTATTGTTATTGTTATTGTTATTGTTATTGTTATTGTTATTGTTATTGTTATTGTTATTGTTATTGTTATTGTTATTGTTATTGTTATTGTTATTGTTATTGTTATTGTTATTGTTATTGTTATTGTTATTGTTATTGTTATTGTTATTGTTATTGTTATTGTTATTGTTATTGTTATTGTTATTGTTATTGTTATTGTTATTGTTATTGTTATTGTTATTGTTATTGTTATTGTTATTGTTATTGTTATTGTTATTGTTATTGTTATTGTTATTGTTATTGTTATTGTTATTGTTATTGTTATTGTTATTGTTATTGTTATTGTTATTGTTATTGTTATTGTTATTGTTATTGTTATTGTTATTGTTATTGTTATTGTTATTGTTATTGTTATTGTTATTGTTATTGTTATTGTTATTGTTATTGTTATTGTTATTGTTATTGTTATTGTTATTGTTATTGTTATTGTTATTGTTATTGTTATTGTTATTGTTATTGTTATTGTTATTGTTATTGTTATTGTTATTGTTATTGTTATTGTTATTGTTATTGTTATTGTTATTGTTATTGTTATTGTTATTGTTATTGTTATTGTTATTGTTATTGTTATTGTTATTGTTATTGTTATTGTTATTGTTATTGTTATTGTTATTGTTATTGTTATTGTTATTGTTATTGTTATTGTTATTGTTATTGTTATTGTTATTGTTATTGTTATTGTTATTGTTATTGTTATTGTTATTGTTATTGTTATTGTTATTGTTATTGTTATTGTTATTGTTATTGTTATTGTTATTGTTATTGTTATTGTTATTGTTATTGTTATTGTTATTGTTATTGTTATTGTTATTGTTATTGTTATTGTTATTGTTATTGTTATTGTTATTGTTATTGTTATTGTTATTGTTATTGTTATTGTTATTGTTATTGTTATTGTTATTGTTATTGTTATTGTTATTGTTATTGTTATTGTTATTGTTATTGTTATTGTTATTGTTATTGTTATTGTTATTGTTATTGTTATTGTTATTGTTATTGTTATTGTTATTGTTATTGTTATTGTTATTGTTATTGTTATTGTTATTGTTATTGTTATTGTTATTGTTATTGTTATTGTTATTGTTATTGTTATTGTTATTGTTATTGTTATTGTTATTGTTATTGTTATTGTTATTGTTATTGTTATTGTTATTGTTATTGTTATTGTTATTGTTATTGTTATTGTTATTGTTATTGTTATTGTTATTGTTATTGTTATTGTTATTGTTATTGTTATTGTTATTGTTATTGTTATTGTTATTGTTATTGTTATTGTTATTGTTATTGTTATTGTTATTGTTATTGTTATTGTTATTGTTATTGTTATTGTTATTGTTATTGTTATTGTTATTGTTATTGTTATTGTTATTGTTATTGTTATTGTTATTGTTATTGTTATTGTTATTGTTATTGTTATTGTTATTGTTATTGTTATTGTTATTGTTATTGTTATTGTTATTGTTATTGTTATTGTTATTGTTATTGTTATTGTTATTGTTATTGTTATTGTTATTGTTATTGTTATTGTTATTGTTATTGTTATTGTTATTGTTATTGTTATTGTTATTGTTATTGTTATTGTTATTGTTATTGTTATTGTTATTGTTATTGTTATTGTTATTGTTATTGTTATTGTTATTGTTATTGTTATTGTTATTGTTATTGTTATTGTTATTGTTATTGTTATTGTTATTGTTATTGTTATTGTTATTGTTATTGTTATTGTTATTGTTATTGTTATTGTTATTGTTATTGTTATTGTTATTGTTATTGTTATTGTTATTGTTATTGTTATTGTTATTGTTATTGTTATTGTTATTGTTATTGTTATTGTTATTGTTATTGTTATTGTTATTGTTATTGTTATTGTTATTGTTATTGTTATTGTTATTGTTATTGTTATTGTTATTGTTATTGTTATTGTTATTGTTATTGTTATTGTTATTGTTATTGTTATTGTTATTGTTATTGTTATTGTTATTGTTATTGTTATTGTTATTGTTATTGTTATTGTTATTGTTATTGTTATTGTTATTGTTATTGTTATTGTTATTGTTATTGTTATTGTTATTGTTATTGTTATTGTTATTGTTATTGTTATTGTTATTGTTATTGTTATTGTTATTGTTATTGTTATTGTTATTGTTATTGTTATTGTTATTGTTATTGTTATTGTTATTGTTATTGTTATTGTTATTGTTATTGTTATTGTTATTGTTATTGTTATTGTTATTGTTATTGTTATTGTTATTGTTATTGTTATTGTTATTGTTATTGTTATTGTTATTGTTATTGTTATTGTTATTGTTATTGTTATTGTTATTGTTATTGTTATTGTTATTGTTATTGTTATTGTTATTGTTATTGTTATTGTTATTGTTATTGTTATTGTTATTGTTATTGTTATTGTTATTGTTATTGTTATTGTTATTGTTATTGTTATTGTTATTGTTATTGTTATTGTTATTGTTATTGTTATTGTTATTGTTATTGTTATTGTTATTGTTATTGTTATTGTTATTGTTATTGTTATTGTTATTGTTATTGTTATTGTTATTGTTATTGTTATTGTTATTGTTATTGTTATTGTTATTGTTATTGTTATTGTTATTGTTATTGTTATTGTTATTGTTATTGTTATTGTTATTGTTATTGTTATTGTTATTGTTATTGTTATTGTTATTGTTATTGTTATTGTTATTGTTATTGTTATTGTTATTGTTATTGTTATTGTTATTGTTATTGTTATTGTTATTGTTATTGTTATTGTTATTGTTATTGTTATTGTTATTGTTATTGTTATTGTTATTGTTATTGTTATTGTTATTGTTATTGTTATTGTTATTGTTATTGTTATTGTTATTGTTATTGTTATTGTTATTGTTATTGTTATTGTTATTGTTATTGTTATTGTTATTGTTATTGTTATTGTTATTGTTATTGTTATTGTTATTGTTATTGTTATTGTTATTGTTATTGTTATTGTTATTGTTATTGTTATTGTTATTGTTATTGTTATTGTTATTGTTATTGTTATTGTTATTGTTATTGTTATTGTTATTGTTATTGTTATTGTTATTGTTATTGTTATTGTTATTGTTATTGTTATTGTTATTGTTATTGTTATTGTTATTGTTATTGTTATTGTTATTGTTATTGTTATTGTTATTGTTATTGTTATTGTTATTGTTATTGTTATTGTTATTGTTATTGTTATTGTTATTGTTATTGTTATTGTTATTGTTATTGTTATTGTTATTGTTATTGTTATTGTTATTGTTATTGTTATTGTTATTGTTATTGTTATTGTTATTGTTATTGTTATTGTTATTGTTATTGTTATTGTTATTGTTATTGTTATTGTTATTGTTATTGTTATTGTTATTGTTATTGTTATTGTTATTGTTATTGTTATTGTTATTGTTATTGTTATTGTTATTGTTATTGTTATTGTTATTGTTATTGTTATTGTTATTGTTATTGTTATTGTTATTGTTATTGTTATTGTTATTGTTATTGTTATTGTTATTGTTATTGTTATTGTTATTGTTATTGTTATTGTTATTGTTATTGTTATTGTTATTGTTATTGTTATTGTTATTGTTATTGTTATTGTTATTGTTATTGTTATTGTTATTGTTATTGTTATTGTTATTGTTATTGTTATTGTTATTGTTATTGTTATTGTTATTGTTATTGTTATTGTTATTGTTATTGTTATTGTTATTGTTATTGTTATTGTTATTGTTATTGTTATTGTTATTGTTATTGTTATTGTTATTGTTATTGTTATTGTTATTGTTATTGTTATTGTTATTGTTATTGTTATTGTTATTGTTATTGTTATTGTTATTGTTATTGTTATTGTTATTGTTATTGTTATTGTTATTGTTATTGTTATTGTTATTGTTATTGTTATTGTTATTGTTATTGTTATTGTTATTGTTATTGTTATTGTTATTGTTATTGTTATTGTTATTGTTATTGTTATTGTTATTGTTATTGTTATTGTTATTGTTATTGTTATTGTTATTGTTATTGTTATTGTTATTGTTATTGTTATTGTTATTGTTATTGTTATTGTTATTGTTATTGTTATTGTTATTGTTATTGTTATTGTTATTGTTATTGTTATTGTTATTGTTATTGTTATTGTTATTGTTATTGTTATTGTTATTGTTATTGTTATTGTTATTGTTATTGTTATTGTTATTGTTATTGTTATTGTTATTGTTATTGTTATTGTTATTGTTATTGTTATTGTTATTGTTATTGTTATTGTTATTGTTATTGTTATTGTTATTGTTATTGTTATTGTTATTGTTATTGTTATTGTTATTGTTATTGTTATTGTTATTGTTATTGTTATTGTTATTGTTATTGTTATTGTTATTGTTATTGTTATTGTTATTGTTATTGTTATTGTTATTGTTATTGTTATTGTTATTGTTATTGTTATTGTTATTGTTATTGTTATTGTTATTGTTATTGTTATTGTTATTGTTATTGTTATTGTTATTGTTATTGTTATTGTTATTGTTATTGTTATTGTTATTGTTATTGTTATTGTTATTGTTATTGTTATTGTTATTGTTATTGTTATTGTTATTGTTATTGTTATTGTTATTGTTATTGTTATTGTTATTGTTATTGTTATTGTTATTGTTATTGTTATTGTTATTGTTATTGTTATTGTTATTGTTATTGTTATTGTTATTGTTATTGTTATTGTTATTGTTATTGTTATTGTTATTGTTATTGTTATTGTTATTGTTATTGTTATTGTTATTGTTATTGTTATTGTTATTGTTATTGTTATTGTTATTGTTATTGTTATTGTTATTGTTATTGTTATTGTTATTGTTATTGTTATTGTTATTGTTATTGTTATTGTTATTGTTATTGTTATTGTTATTGTTATTGTTATTGTTATTGTTATTGTTATTGTTATTGTTATTGTTATTGTTATTGTTATTGTTATTGTTATTGTTATTGTTATTGTTATTGTTATTGTTATTGTTATTGTTATTGTTATTGTTATTGTTATTGTTATTGTTATTGTTATTGTTATTGTTATTGTTATTGTTATTGTTATTGTTATTGTTATTGTTATTGTTATTGTTATTGTTATTGTTATTGTTATTGTTATTGTTATTGTTATTGTTATTGTTATTGTTATTGTTATTGTTATTGTTATTGTTATTGTTATTGTTATTGTTATTGTTATTGTTATTGTTATTGTTATTGTTATTGTTATTGTTATTGTTATTGTTATTGTTATTGTTATTGTTATTGTTATTGTTATTGTTATTGTTATTGTTATTGTTATTGTTATTGTTATTGTTATTGTTATTGTTATTGTTATTGTTATTGTTATTGTTATTGTTATTGTTATTGTTATTGTTATTGTTATTGTTATTGTTATTGTTATTGTTATTGTTATTGTTATTGTTATTGTTATTGTTATTGTTATTGTTATTGTTATTGTTATTGTTATTGTTATTGTTATTGTTATTGTTATTGTTATTGTTATTGTTATTGTTATTGTTATTGTTATTGTTATTGTTATTGTTATTGTTATTGTTATTGTTATTGTTATTGTTATTGTTATTGTTATTGTTATTGTTATTGTTATTGTTATTGTTATTGTTATTGTTATTGTTATTGTTATTGTTATTGTTATTGTTATTGTTATTGTTATTGTTATTGTTATTGTTATTGTTATTGTTATTGTTATTGTTATTGTTATTGTTATTGTTATTGTTATTGTTATTGTTATTGTTATTGTTATTGTTATTGTTATTGTTATTGTTATTGTTATTGTTATTGTTATTGTTATTGTTATTGTTATTGTTATTGTTATTGTTATTGTTATTGTTATTGTTATTGTTATTGTTATTGTTATTGTTATTGTTATTGTTATTGTTATTGTTATTGTTATTGTTATTGTTATTGTTATTGTTATTGTTATTGTTATTGTTATTGTTATTGTTATTGTTATTGTTATTGTTATTGTTATTGTTATTGTTATTGTTATTGTTATTGTTATTGTTATTGTTATTGTTATTGTTATTGTTATTGTTATTGTTATTGTTATTGTTATTGTTATTGTTATTGTTATTGTTATTGTTATTGTTATTGTTATTGTTATTGTTATTGTTATTGTTATTGTTATTGTTATTGTTATTGTTATTGTTATTGTTATTGTTATTGTTATTGTTATTGTTATTGTTATTGTTATTGTTATTGTTATTGTTATTGTTATTGTTATTGTTATTGTTATTGTTATTGTTATTGTTATTGTTATTGTTATTGTTATTGTTATTGTTATTGTTATTGTTATTGTTATTGTTATTGTTATTGTTATTGTTATTGTTATTGTTATTGTTATTGTTATTGTTATTGTTATTGTTATTGTTATTGTTATTGTTATTGTTATTGTTATTGTTATGTTATGAAACCAAATATGGAGAGACAACGGAAGGAGGAAACTTTACGGTGCAGGGAGTCGGATCGATCGATATACAACGACCGCAAAACAAACGCAAAAATCGGTACCTCGGGAGTGGAACACTTGGCTCCCGTGGAACAAAAAGCTACAAGTGAACCCAGGAGGGATCCCTTCAGAAGAGCCGCTCGCTTGAAACGGACACCACCAACTGCAGCAAAAGCTCCTGCAAGATCAACCGAGCCACAGGTAGAGTAAATCCCAGCAAGAAAGCCTCTATCAGCTCGGGATACTTTCGAGGTGGAACCCCCACAGATAAGAAGCAGCAATACAGAAGAGGAGCTGATTGATCTCAACGCTGTATTAGATCAGCCTCAATTGGTCCTAAGTGAACCTGATTCGGCTGACTCATTCTCCGAGGAACTGCAAAAATGCAGAGAAACCCTGAAGGTAATGAAGGTCGCCTGTACAAAGCAGAAAAATATCAGTATGGATATCAAAAACGGCATTGCTGCACTGGAGGAATCCCTGGACAAGATAAAGTGGAAAGTTAAGACCCGGACTACGGTATGTGCACTACCACAAAAGCCCGCTGTGAAAACACCATCCCCAGATGAAATCCACAAACCAGAAGAGGAGACAATCCAAGAATACATCCACAGGCTAAGGCAGCTGAAAGTAAGAGACCCCCATCTAGCCCTCTTGCAAAACAAGCGGACAAAAAACTCGGAAGTCTCCAAACCCAGTCGACCAACCAAGAGAACGCCGACAAGCTAATAAAAAAGCCGCGAGCGAGGTGGAAAACGCGGAGACTGATAGTTTAAACCTAGAACAAGTCAGTTTCGCGCAAGTGCTTAAGAAGAAGAGATGGAAAAAACCGGACACACCAAAGCCCCAAAATAAGGAACACGTACAGGATATCCCTCAAGAACGAGCAAAAAAAAAGAATATGAGGCACCGGAAACTTCGACCTGAGGCAATTATAATCAAGCCAAGAGGAACTGGAAAGTACAGCGATATTCTGCGGGAAATTCGAAAAAATGCCAACTTTGATGACACCAAAACCGTCGTTAAATCGGTGCGACAAACTAAACAAGGGGAAGTCCTCTTGGAACTGGGACCAGAGACAAAAAATAATGAGGGCTTTGGAAAATCCCTCAGAGAAATTTTAGGAGCAAAGGCAACAGTTCGAAGCCTCGAACCAATAGTCGCGCTTGAGATCAGGGATCTAGACGAGCTGACCACAGCAGATGAAGTCCAGGAAGCCATCAGAAAAAGGATACCCGACCTCAATCTTGATCTCCAGGTAGCTGTCACAGGAACAAACAGAAGCTCGCTGAAAACGGCCATAGTCCATATGAACCCTCGAGCAGCTCACGAGATGCTGAAGAGTGCTCGAATCAAAATAGGATGGGTTCAGTGCAGGATTCGAATGAGAGTAGAGGTACCGGGGTCCGGGAAGTGTCAAGTGTTCCGAGAGGAACTTGAAAAACCGAAGAAAAAGGCCTCACAATGAACAAAATCCTGCGAGGAAACATTCACAGGAGCCAAACTGCAAACAACCTACTGATCAAACTAATAGGTGAACTGCAAGTGGACGTCGTCATCATCAGCGAACAGTAAATGGACAAAAAAAAACACTGGATAGCTGACTTGTTGGGAACCGCGGCAATATGAATTCCTAACGCAACGAAATTCCCCATCAAAAACTAAGGCAAACAAAGAGGCTTCTCATTGGTGAAATGCGAGTGGGTCACGATTATAAGCGTCAATCTCAGCCCAAACGATAGAATCGACGAGTTCCGCCAAAAGCTTGATGACCTGGAGGATTTTCTGAGTGACGTTGCAGGTGAGCTTTTGGTCGCCGGCGACTTCAACGCTAGAGCCCAGGAGTGGGGAATGCCAACTACAGACTCCCGAGGAAGGCAAATACTCGAGATGGCTGCGAGACGCGGACTTAACGTAGCCAACGTAGGAAACACCCCCACCTTCCGGAAACCGGGGCACAGAGGCACCATCTCGGATGTAACTTTCGCGACGGAATCCACATCCGCAAACATCAGAAACTGGGGAGTCATCGAGGACTACACAGGCCGCGACCACCAGTATAATGTCTTCGATCTGGAGGAGAACCAACGGGTTCCTCAGCAGAACCAAACACGTGTTCCGAGGTGGAACATCAGTAGGCTCAACGAAGATCTCTTTAAGGGCGTGATGGAAGAAGGAGAAAGCGCTACATTTCAAGCACAAGGACCCGCCGAAGTTAAAGCTGAAGCCACGATGCATCTAATACGGCTCGCTTGCGATGCTTCAATGCCTAGGAAAAGCTCTGTCAACAGAAACAGAGATCCAGTATACTGGTGGACGGAAGAGATAGCTGAGGTTCGTAGAAGATGCTTACATCTCAGAAGAAAAGTCACCAGGGGAAGGAGGAGACAAGCTGAACGTTCTGAAGAAGCAGTAGAGGAATTCAAAACCAAGCGATCCGAGCTCAAGAAGGCCATAAATGCGAGCAAAAAACAGAAATGGGAAGATCTCCGCCAAGACGTCAATAACGACCCCTTGGGACTAAGCTACAGGATCGTAATGCGGAAGCTAGGAGCCCAGAAGCCCCCCCCTGCCCTTAACGAAGAAAAAATGGAAAAAATCGTGGATACGCTTTTTCCAACTCATCCCGTCCGGCCCCTGACACCACACTGGGTCAACAACAGGATATACCACCTTTCAGCGTGGAAGAGTTGAACTTAGCCGTAGAAACGTTGCAAAACCGAAAAGCCCCCGGACCCGACGGAATACCTGCGGAAGCTCTGAAACTTGCCGCCAAAATATGTCCCCAGCTGCTGCTGCGAATGTACAACAGCTGCCTCGAGGAAGGAGTCTTTCCTTAAAACTGGAAAAAACAACGTCTGGTGCTGATCAGCAAAGGCAAAGGAGACCCGGACTCCCCATCTGCATACAGACCTCTCAGTATGCTGGACACAGCGGGAAAGCTTCTGGAGAAGATGCTAAAACCCCGACTCACAGCATCAGTACAAAGAGCAGGCGACCTGTCAGAAAGGCAATACTGCTTCAGGAAAGGCCGCCAAACGATCCGAGCCATAAAAGAAGTAGTGAAGGCTGCCCAAATCGCCCAACAGGGAAACCACTACTCCAGAAAGATCGTGTTGCTGGCAACTCTGGATGTTCGGAACGCTTTTAATTCAGCCAGGTGGAGCGACATGTTGGACGCGCTTAAAACAAGGTTTAATACTCCAGTTTACCTTTTGCGGATAGTGGAGGACTATCTCAGCGACCGTGAGCTGGCGTACGACACCACACAAGGCCCAAGGAGGAAGGCTATCAGCTAAGGAGCAGCCCAGGGATCAATTTTGGGACCTGACCTCTGGAACATCTCCTACGACGACATCCTTCAAATGGAGATGCCTGCAGACACCTTCCTAGTAGGGTACGCAGACGACATCGCTGCGGTGATAACGGCAAAAGACCGAAAATGCACAAAGAAATTTGAACCAGGTCATGAGAAGAACTAAATTCTGGATGGACGAACACGGCTTGGCACTGGCCACAGAAAAAACTGAGATAGTCCTTCTAACAAAGAAGAGGATCCCGACGCAAATTGACTTCCTAGTTGGATCTGAGGTCATAGGCAGCAAGGCCACACTGAAGTATCTTGGCATGAGGCTCGATACAAAGTTCACCCCAAAATTTTCACCCCAAATTTTGACCCCAAAATTTTGACCCCAAAATTTTGACTCCAAAATTTTGACACCCAAATTTTAATCTCAAAATTTTCACCCCAAATTTTGACCCCAAAATTTTCACCCTAAAATTGTGACCCCAAAAATTTGACCCCAAAATTTTGACTCCAAAATTTTTACCCCAAAATTTTTACTCCAAAATTTTCACCCCGAAATTTTGTCCCCAACATTTTTACCCCAAATTTTTACCCCAAAATTTTCACCCAAAATTTTGACTCCAAAATTTTGACCCCCAAATTTTGACCCCAAAATTTTGACCCCAAAATTTTCACTTCAAAAGTTTGAGGTGAAAATTTTCACCCCAAAATTTTGACCCCAAAATTTTCACCTCAAAAGTTTGAGGTGAAAATTTTCACCTCAAAAGTTTGAGGTGAAAATTTTCACCTCAAAAGTTTGAGGTGAAAATGTTCACCCCAAAATTTTGACCCCTAAATTTTGACTTCAAATTTTGACCCAATAATTTTGACCCCAAAATTTTGACCCCAAAATTTTGACCCCATAAATTTGACCCCAAAATTTTGACTCCAAAATTTAGACCCCGAAATTTTGACCCCAAAATTTTGACTTCAAATTTTGACCCCGAAATTTTGACCCCAAAATTTTGACTCCAAAATTTTGACTCCAAAATTTTGACCCCGAAATTTTGACCCCAAAATTTTGACCCCAAAATTTTGAACCGAAATTATGACCCCAAAGTTTTGACCCCAAAATTTTGACTCCAAAATTTTGACCCCAAAATTTTGACTCCAAAATTTTGACCCCGAAATTTTGACCCCAAAATTTTCACCCCAAAATTTTCACCCCAAAATTTTGGCCCCGAAATTTTAATCTCGAAATTTTGACCCCAAAACTTTCACCCCAAAATTTTTACATCAAAATTTTCACCTTAAAATTTTGGCCCCGAAATTTTGCGCTCAAAATTTTGACCCCAAAATTTTGACCCCGAAATTTTGATCTCGAAATTTTGACCCCAAAATTTTGACCACAAAAATTTGACCCAAAAACCTTCACCCCAAATTTTGACCCCAAAATTTTGATCCCAAAATTTTTACCCCAAAATTTTGACTACAAAATTTTGACCCCAAAAATTTGACCCCAAAATTTTCACCCCAAATTTTGACCCTAAAATTTTCACCCCAAAATTTTCACCCCCAAATTTTCACCCCAAAATTTTCATCCCAAAATTTTTGCCCCAAAAATTTGACCCCGAAATTTTAACCCGGATTTGGACACCGAATTTTTGACCCCAAAATTGTCACCCCAAAATTTTCACCCCAAAACTGTGACCCCAAAATTTTGACTCCAAAATTTTGACCCCGAAATTTTGACCCCAAAATTTTGACCCCTAATTTTGACCCCAAAATTTTTACCCCAAAATTTTGACTCTGAAATTTTGAACCCAAATTTTTCACTCCAAAATATTGATCCCGAAATTTTGACCCCAAAATTTTTAACCCAAATTTTCACCGCAATATTTTCACCCCAAAATTTTGACCCCAAAATTATGACTCCAAAATTTTGACACCAAAATTTTGACCCCGAAATTTTGACCCTAAAATTTTGACCCCCAAATTTTGACCCCAAACTTTGCTCCTCAAAGTTTTGACCCATAATTTTGACCCCAAAATTTTGACCCCAAAATGTTCACCCCAAATTTTGACCCCAAAAATTTGACCCCCAAATTTTAACCCCAAAATTTTCAACCCAAATTTTGACCCCAAAATTTTCACCCCAAATTTTGACCCCCAAATTTTAACCCCAAAATTTTTAACCCAAATTTTGACCCCAAAATGTTCACCCTAAAATTGTGACCCCAAAATTTTGACTCCAAAATTTTGACCCCAATGACCCCAAAATTTTGACCCCTAAATTTTGACCCCCAAATTTTGACCTCCAAATTTTGACCCCGAAATGTTGACCATAAAATTTTGACCCCGAAATTTTGACCCCAAAATTTTGAACCCAAATTTTGACCCCTAGATTTTGACCCCCAAATTTTGACCGCGAATTTTTGACCCCAAAATTTTCACAAAAAATTTTGACCCCAAAATTTTGAGCCCAAAATTTTCACCCTAAAATTTTGAGCCCAAAATTTTCACCCCAAAATATTGAACCCAAAATTTTAACTCCAAAATTTTGACCCCAAAATTTTGACTCCAAAATTTTGACCCCCACATTTTGACCCCAAAATTTTGAACCCCAAATGTTGACCCCCAAATTTTTTCCTCAAAATTTTGACCCCAAAATTTTGACCCCGAAATTTTGACCCCGAATTTTTGACCACAAAATTTTGACCCAAAAATTTGACCCCAAAATTTTCACCCCAAAATTTTGACTCCAAAATTTTGACCCCAAAATTTTGACCCCAAAATTTTCACCCCGAATTTTTGACCCCAAAATTTTGACTCCAAAATTTTACGCCAAAATTTTGACCCTGAAATTTTGACCCCAAAATTTTGACTCCAAAATTTTACTCCAAAATTCTGACCCCGAAATTTTGACCCCAAAATTTTGACTCAAAAATTTTTACTTAAAAATTTTGACCCCGAAATTTTTGGAGGGTTACAATTTTGGAGTCAAAATTTTGGGGTGAAAATTTTGGGGTTAAAATTTTGTGGTCAAAAATTCGGGGTCAAAATTTCGGGGTTAAAATTTTGGGGTCAAAATTTCGAGATCAAAATTTCGGGGTCAGAATTTCGGGGTCAAAATTTTGGGGTCAAAATTTCGAGATCAAAATTTCGGGGTCAGAATTTCGGGGTCAAATTTTTGGGGTCAAAATTTTGGGGTCAAAATTTTGGGATCAAAATTTTAAGGTCAAAATTTGGGGTGAAAATTTTGGGGTCAAAATTTTGGGGTCAAAATTTTGGAGTCAAAATTTTGGAGTCAAAATTTTGGAGTCAAAATTTTGGAGTCAAAATATTGGTGTCAAAATTTTGGAGTCAAAATTTTGGAGTCAAAATTTTGGGGTCAAAATTTTGGGGTGAAAATTTTGGGATCAAAATTTTGGGATCAAAATTTGGGGTGAAAATTTTGGGGTGAAAATTTTGGGGTCGAAATTTGGGGGTCAAAATTTTGGAGTCAAAATTTTGGAGTCAAAATTTTGGGGTCAAAATTTTGGAGTCAAAATTTTGTGGTGAAAATTTTGGGATCAAAATTTGGGGTGAAAATTTTGGGGTGAAAATTTTGGGGTAAAAATTTTGGGGTCAAAATTTTGGGGTCAAAATTTGGTGGTCAAAATTTTGGAGTCAAAATTTTGGGTTCAAAATTTTGGAGTCAAAATTTTGGGGTCAAAATTTTGGGGTGAAAATTTTGGGTTGAAAATTTTGGGATCAAAATTTGGGGTGAAAATTTTGGGGTGAAAATTTTGGGGTCAAAATTTTGGGGTGAAAATTTTGGGATGAAAATTTTGGGATCAAAATTTGGGGTCAAAACTTTGAGGAGCAAATTTTGGGGTCAAAATTTGGGGGTCAAAATTTTGGAGTCAAAATTTTGGAGTCAAAATTTTGGGGTCAAAATTTTGGAGTTAAAATTTTGGGGTCAAAATTTTGGGGTGAAAATTTTGGGGTCAAAATTTTAGGTGAAAATTTTGGGGTGAAAATTTTGGGGTCAAAAATTCGCGGTCAAAATTTCGGGGTCAAAATCTAGGGGTCAAAATTTGGGTTCAAAATTTCGGGGTCAAAATTTGTGGGTCAAAATTTTATGGTCAACATTTTGGGGTCAAAATTTGGGGGTCAAAATTTAGGGGTAAAAATTTTGGAGTAAAAATTTAGGGGTCAAAATTTTGGGGTCAAAATTTGGTAGTCAAAATTTTGGAGTCAAAATTTTGGGTTCAAAATTTTGGAGTCAAAATTTTGGGGTCACAATTTTAGGGTGAAAATTTTGCGGTCAAAATTTGGGGTGAAAATTTTGGGGTGAAAATTTTGGGGTGAAAATTTTGGGGTCAAAATTTGGGGGTCAAAATTTTGGATTCAAAATTTTGGGGTCAAAATTTTGGAGTCGAAATTTGGGGTGAAAATTTTGGGGTGAAAATTTGGGGGTCAAAATTTTGGAGTCAAAATTTTGGGGTCAAAATTTTGGAGTCAAAATTTGGGGTGAAAATTTTGGGGTCAAAATTTTGGGGTCAAAATTTCGAGATCAAAATTTCGGGGTCAAAATTTTGGGGTCAAAATTTTGGAGTCAAAATTTGGGGTGAAAACTTTGGGGTGAAAATTTAGGGGTCAAAATTTTGGGGTCAAAATTTGGGGGTCAAAATTTTGGGGTCAAAATTTTGGAGTCAAAATTTGGGGTGAAAACTTTGGGGTGAAAATTTAGGGGTCAAAATTTTGGGATCAAAATTTTGGGTTCAAAATTTTGGAGTCAAAATTTTGGGCTCAAAATTTTGGGGTGAAAATTTTGAGTTGAAAATTTTGGGATCAAAATTTGGGGTGAAAATTTTGGGGTGAAAATTTTGGGGTGAAAATTTTGGGTTGAAAATTTTGGAGTCAAAATTTTGGAGTCAAAATTTTGGGGTCAAAATTTTGTGGTCAAAATTTTGGGTTGAAAATTTTGGGATGAAAATTTGGGGTGAAAATTTTGGCGTGAAAATTTTGGGTTCAAAATTTTGGAGTCAAAATTTTGGGGTCAAAATTTGGGGGTCAAAATTTCCGGGTCAAATTTTTGGGGTCAAAATTTTTGGGTCAAAATTTCGAGATAAAAATTTGGGGGTCAAAATTTTGGAGTCAAAATTTTGGGGTCAAAACTTTGGAGTCAAAATTTTGAGGTCAAAATTTTGGAGTCAAAATTTTGGAGTCAAAATTTTGGAGTCAAAATTTTGGGGTCAAAATTTTGGGTTTAAAATTTTGGAGTCAAAATTTTGGGTTCAAAATTTTGGAGTCAAAATTTGGGGGTCAAAATTTCGGGGTCAAATTTTTGGGGTCAAAATTTTTGGGTCAAAATTTCGAGATCAAAATTTCGAGTCAAAATTTGGGGGTCAAAATTTTGGAGTCATAATTTTGGGGTCAAAATTTTGGAGTCAAAATTTTGAGGTCAAAATTTTGGAGTCACAATTTTGGGTTCAAAATTTTGGGTTCAAAATTTTGGAGTCAAAATTTTGGGGTCAACATTTTGGGGTGAAAATTTTGGGATGAAAATTTTGGGATCAAAATTTGGGGTGAAAATTTTGGGGTGAAAATTTTTGGGTCAAAATTTTGGAGTCAAAATTTTGGGGTCAAAATTTTGGGTCGAAAATTTTGGGATGAAAATTTTGGGATCAAAATTTGGGGTGAAAATTTTGGGGTGAAAATTTTGGAGTCAAAATTTTCGGGTCAAAATTTTGGGGTGAAAATTTTGGGTTGAAAATTTTGGGATCAAAATTTGGGGTGAAAATTTTGGGGTCAAAATTTTGGGGTCAAAATTTGAAGGTCAAAATTTTGGAGTAAAAATTTTGGGGTCAAAATTTTGGAGTCAAAATTTTTGGGGCAAAATTTTTTGGTGGAAATTTCGGGGCCAAAATTTTGGTGTGAAAATTATGGGGTCAAAATTATGGGGTGATAATTTTGGGGTCAAAATTTTGGGGTCAAAATTTAGGGGTCAAAATTTTGAAGTAAAAATTTTTGAGTCACAATTTTGGGGTCAAAATTTCGGGGTCAAAATTTTGGAGTACAATTTTAGGGTGAAAATTTGGGGGTCAAAATTTCGAGGTCAAAATTTGGGGTGAAAATTTTGGGGTCAAAATTTGGTTTGAAAATTTTGGGGTTAAAATTTGGGGGTCAGAATTTCGGGGTCAAAATTATGGGTCAAAACTTTGAGGAGCAAATTTTGGGGCAAAATTTGGCGGTCAAAATTTATTGGTCAAAATTTTAGGGTCAAAATTTCGGGGTCAAAATTTTGGAGTCAAAATTTTGGAGTCAAAATTTTGGGGTCAAAATTTTGGAATCAAAATTTTGGGGCCAAAATTTTGGGGTGAAAATGTTGCGGTGAAAATTTTGGGGTCAAATTTTGGGGTCAAAATTTGGGTTCAAAATTTCGGGGTCAAAACTTGTGGGTCAAAATTTTATGGTCAACATTTCGGGGTCAAAATTTTGGGGTCAAAATTTTGGAGTCAAAATTTTGGGGTCACAATTTTAGGATGAAAATTTTGGGGTCAAAATTTGGGTTGAAAATTTTGGGGTTAAAATTTGGGGGTCAAAATTTCGAAGTCAAAATTTGGGGTGAAAATTTTGGGGTCAAAATTTGGGGTGAAAATTTTGGGGTTAAAATTTGGGGGTCAAAATTTGGGGTGAAAATTTTGGGGTCAAAATTTTGGAGTAAAAATTTTGGGGTCAAAATTTTGGGGTGAAAATTTTGGGATGAAAATTTTTGGATCAAAATTTGGGCTGAAAACTTTGGGGTGAAAATTTAGGGGTCAAAATTTTGGGGTCAAAATTTGGGGGTCAAAATTTTGGAGTCAAAATTTTGGAGTCAAAATTTTGAGGTCAAAATTTTGTAGACAAAATTTTGGGTTCAAAATTTTGGAGTCAAAATTTTGGGGTCAAAATTTTGGGGTGAAAATTTTGGGTTGAAAATTTTGGAGTCAAAATTTTGGAGTCAAAATTTTGGGGTCAAAATTTTGTGGTGAAAATTTTGGGATGAAAATTTTGGGATGAAAATTTGGGGTGAAAATTTTGGGGTGAAAATGTTGGGGTCAAAATTTTGGAGTCAAAATTTTGGGGTCAAAATTTTGGGGTGAAAATTTTGGGATGAAAATTTTGGGATCAAAATTTGGGGTGAAAACTTTGGGGTGAAAATTTAGGGGTCAAAATTTTGGGGTCAAAATTTGGGGGTCAAAATTTTGGAGTCTAAATTTTGGAGTCAAAATTTTGAGGTCAAAATTTTGTAGTCAAAATTTTGGGTTCAAAATTTTGGGGTGAAAATTTTGGGGTGAAAATTTTGAGTTGAAAATTTTGGGATCAAAATTTGGGGTGAAAATTTTGGGGTGAAAATTTTGGGGTCAAAATTTTGGGGTCAAAATTTTAGGGTCAAAATTTTGGGGTGAAAATTTTGAAGTCAAAATTTTGTGGTCAAAATTTTGGGGTCAAAATTTTAGGGTCAAAATTTTGGGGTGAAAATTTTGAAGTCAAAATTTTGGAGTCAAAATTTTGGAGTCAAAATTTTGGGTTTAAAATTTTGGAGTCAAAATTTTGGGTTCAAAATTTTGGAGTCAAAATTTTGGGGTCAACATTTTGGGGTGAAAATTTTGGGATAAAAATTTTGGGATCAAAATTTGGGATGAAAATTTTGTGGTGAAAATTTTGGGGTGAAAATTTTGTGGTCAAAATTTGGGGGTCAAAATTTTGGAGTCAAAATTTCGGGGTCAAAATTTGGGGGTCAAAATTTTGGAGTCTAAATTTTGGAGTCAAAATTTTGAGGTCAAAATTTTGTAGTCAAAATTTTGGGTTCAAAATTTTGGAGTCAAAATTTTGGGGTCAAAATTTTGGAGTCAAAATTTGGGGTGAAAACTTTGGGGTCAAAATTTTGGGGTCAAAATTTCGAGATCAAAATTTCGGGGTCAAAATTTGGGGGTCAAAATTTTGGAGTCTAAATTTTGGAGTCAAAATTTTGAGTTCAAAATTTTATAGTCAAAATTTTGGGTTCAAAATTTTGGAGTCAAATATTTGGGGTCAAAATTTTGGGGTGAAAATTTTGAGTTGAAAATTTTGGGATCAAAATTTGGGGTGAAAATTTTGGGGTCAAAATTTGGGGGTCAAAATTTTGGAGTCAAAATTTTGGGGTCAAAATTTTGGAGTCAAAATTTGGGGTGAAAATTTTGGGGTCAAAATTTTGGGGTCAAAATTTCGGGGTCAAAATTTTGGGGTCAAAATTTTGGGATCAAAATTTTGGGGTCAAAATTTGGGGGTCAAAGTTTGGGGGTCAAAATTTCGGGGTCAAATTTTTGGGGTCAAAATTTTTGGGTCAAAATTTCGAGATCAAAATTTCGAGTCAAAATTTGGGGGTCAAAATTTTGGAGTCAAAATTTTCTGGTCAAAATTTTGGAGTCAAAATTTTTAGGTCAAAATTTTGGAGTCAAAATTTTGGAGTCAAAATTTTGGAGTCAAAATTTTGGAGTCAAAATTTTGGAGTCAAAATTTTGGGTTTAAAATTTTGGAGTCAAAATTTTGGGTTCAAAATTTTGGAGTCAAAATTTTGGGGTCAACATTTTGGGGTGAAAATTTTGGGATAAAAATTTTGGGATCAAAATTTGGGATGAAAATTTTGTGGTGAAAATTTTGGGGTGAAAATTTTGTGTTCAAAATTTGGGGGTCAAAATTTTGGAGTCAAAATTTCGGGGTCAAATTTTTGGGGTCAAAATTTTTGGGTCAAAATTTCGAGATCAAAATTTCGAGTCAAAATTTGGGGGTCAAAATTTTGGAGTCATAATTTTGGGGTCAAAATTTTGGAGTCATAATATTGGGGTCAAAATTTTGGAGTCAAAATTTCGAGATCAAAATTTCGGGTTCAAAATTTTGGGGTCAAAATTTCGGGGTCAAAATTTCGGGGTCAAATTTTTGGGGTCAAAATTTTTGGGTCAAAATTTCGAGATCAAAATTTCGAGTCAAAATTTGGGGGTCAAAATTTTGGAGTCATAATTTTGGGGTCAAAATTTTGGAGTCAAAATTTTGAGGTCAAAATTTTGGAGTCAAAATTTTGGGTTCAAAATTTTGGGTTCAAAATTTTGGAGTCAAAATTTTGGGGTCAACATTTTGGGGTTGAAAATTTTGGGATGAAAGTTGTGGGATCAACATTTGGGGTGAAAATTTTGGGGTCAAAATTTTGGAGTCAAAATTTTGGGGTCAAAATTTTGGAGTCAAAATTTTGGAGTCAAAATTTTGGGGTCAAAATTTTGTGGTGAAAATTTTGGGGTGAAAATTTTGGGATCAAAATTTGGGGTGAAAATTTTGGGGTGAAAATTTTTGGGTCAAAATTTGGGGGTCAAAATTTTGGAGTAAAAATTTTGGGGTCAAAATTTTGTGGTGAAAATTTTGGGTTGAAAAATTTGATGTCAAAATTTCGGGGTCAAAATTTGGGGGTCAAAATCTAGGGGTCAAAATTTGGGTTCAAAATTTTTGGGTCAAAATTTCGGGGTCAAAATTTGTAGGTCAAAATTTTATGGTCAACATTTCGGGGTCAAAATTTGGGGGTCAAAATTTGGGGGTCAAAATTTCGGGGTCAAAATTATAAGTCAAAACTTTGAGGAGCAAATTTTGGGGTTAATATTTGGGGGTCAAAATTTCGAAGTCAAAATTTGGGGTCAAAATTTGGGGTGAAAATTTTGGGGTCAAAATTTTGGAGTCAAAATTTTGGGGTCAAAATTTCGGGGTCACAATTTTGGGGTCAAACTTTTGGAGTTAAAATTTTGGGGTCAAAATTTTGGGGTGAAAATTTTGGGGTCAAAATTTTGGGTAAAAATTTTGGGGTGAAAATTTTGGGGTCAAAAATTCGCGGTCAAAATTTCGGGGTCAAAATTTGGGGGTCAAAATCTAGGGGTCAAAATTTGGGTTCAAAATTTCGGGGCCAAAATTTGGGGGTCAAAATTTGGGGGTCAAAATTTAGGGGTCAAAATTTTGGGGTCATTTTGGTCAAAATTTTGGAGTCAAAATTTTGGGGTCACAATTTTAGGGTGAAAATTTTGGGGTCAAAATTTGGGTTGAAAATTTTGGGTTAAAATTTGGGGGTCAAAATTTCGAGGTCAAAATTTGGGGTGAAAATTTTGGGGTCAAAATTTGGGTTGAAAATTTTGGGGTCAAAATTTGGGGTGAAAATTTTGGGGTGAAAATTTTGGGGTGAAAATTTTTGGGTCAAAATTTGGGGGTCAAAATTTTGGGGTCAACATTTTGGGGTTGAAAATTTTGGGATGAAAGTTGTGGGATCAACATTTGGGGTGAAAATTTTGGGGTCAAAATTTTGGAGTCAAAATTTTGGGGTCAAAATTTTGGAGTCAAAATTTTGGAGTCAAAATTTTCTGGTCAAAATTTTGGAGTCAAAATTTTTAGGTCAAAATTTTGGAGTCAAAATTTTGGAGTCAAAATTTTGGAGTCAAAATTTTGGAGTCAAAATTTTGGGTTTAAAATTTTGGAGTCAAAATTTTGGGTTCAAAATTTTGGAGTCAAAATTTTGGGGTCAACATTTTGGGGTGAAAATTTTGGGATAAAAATTTTGGGATCAAAATTTGGGATGAAAATTTTGTGGTGAAAATTTTGGGGTGAAAATTTTGTGTTCAAAATTTGGGGGTCAAAATTTTGGAGTCAAAATTTCGGGGTCAAATTTTTGGGGTCAAAATTTTTGGGTCAAAATTTCGAGATCAAAATTTCGAGTCAAAATTTGGGGGTCAAAATTTTGGAGTCATAATTTTGGGGTCAAAATTTTGGAGTCATAATATTGGGGTCAAAATTTTGGAGTCAAAATTTCGAGATCAAAATTTCGGGTTCAAAATTTTGGGGTCAAAATTTCGGGGTCAAAATTTCGGGGTCAAATTTTTGGGGTCAAAATTTTTGGGTCAAAATTTCGAGATCAAAATTTCGAGTCAAAATTTGGGGGTCAAAATTTTGGAGTCATAATTTTGGGGTCAAAATTTTGGAGTCAAAATTTTGAGGTCAAAATTTTGGAGTCAAAATTTTGGGTTCAAAATTTTGGGTTCAAAATTTTGGAGTCAAAATTTTGGGGTCAACATTTTGGGGTTGAAAATTTTGGGATGAAAGTTGTGGGATCAACATTTGGGGTGAAAATTTTGGGGTCAAAATTTTGGAGTCAAAATTTTGGGGTCAAAATTTTGGAGTCAAAATTTTGGAGTCAAAATTTTGGGGTCAAAATTTTGTGGTGAAAATTTTGGGATGAAAATTTTGGGATCAAAATTTGGGGTGAAAATTTTGGGGTGAAAATTTTTGGGTCAAAATTTGGGGGTCAAAATTTTGGAGTAAAAATTTTGGGGTCAAAATTTTGTGGTGAAAATTTTGGGTTGAAAAATTTGATGTCAAAATTTCGGGGTCAAAATTTGGGGGTCAAAATCTAGGGGTCAAAATTTGGGTTCAAAATTTTTGGGTCAAAATTTCGGGGTCAAAATTTGTAGGTCAAAATTTTATGGTCAACATTTCGGGGTCAAAATTTGGGGGTCAAAATTTCGGGGTCAAAATTATAAGTCAAAACTTTGAGGAGCAAATTTTGGGGTTAATATTTGGGGGTCAAAATTTCGAAGTCAAAATTTGGGGTCAAAATTTGGGGTGAAAATTTTGGGGTCAAAATTTTGGAGTCAAAATTTTGGGGTCAAAATTTCGGGGTCACAATTTTGGGGTCAAACTTTTGGAGTTAAAATTTTGGGGTCAAAATTTTGGGGTGAAAATTTTGGGGTCAAAATTTTGGGTAAAAATTTTGGGGTGAAAATTTTGGGGTCAAAAATTCGCGGTCAAAATTTCGGGGTCAAAATTTGGGGGTCAAAATCTAGGGGTCAAAATTTGGGTTCAAAATTTCGGGGCCAAAATTTGGGGGTCAAAATTTGGGGGTCAAAATTTAGGGGTCAAAATTTTGGGGTCATTTTGGTCAAAATTTTGGAGTCAAAATTTTGGGGTCACAATTTTAGGGTGAAAATTTTGGGGTCAAAATTTGGGTTGAAAATTTTGGGTTAAAATTTGGGGGTCAAAATTTCGAGGTCAAAATTTGGGGTGAAAATTTTGGGGTCAAAATTTGGGTTGAAAATTTTGGGGTCAAAATTTGGGGTGAAAATTTTGGGGTGAAAATTTTGGGGTCAAAATTTTGGAGTCAAAATTTTGGGGTCAAAATTTTGGGGTGAAAATTTTGGGATGAAAATTTTGGGATCAAAATTTGGGGTGAAAACTTTGGGGTGAAAATTTAGGGGTCAAAATTTTGGGGTCAAAATTTGGAGGTCAAAATTTTGGAGTCTAAATTTTGGAGTCAAAATTTTGAGGTCAAAATTTTGTAGTCAAAATTTTGGGTTCAAAATTTTGGAGTCAAAATTTTGGGGTCAAAATTTTGAGTTGAATATTTTGGGATCAAAATTTGGGGTGAAAATTTTGGGGTCAAAATTTTGGGGTGAAAATTTTGGGATCAAAATTTGGGGTGAAAACTTTGGGGTGAAAATTTAGGGGTCAAAATTTTGGGGTCAAAATTTGGGGGTCAAAATTTTGGAGTCTAAATTTTGGAGTCAAAATTTTGAGGTCAAAATTTTGTAGTCAAAATTTTGGGTTCAAAATTTTGGAGTCAAAATTTCGGGGTCAAAATTTGGGGGTCAAAATTTTGGAGTCAAAATTTTGGGGTCAAAATTTTGAAGTGAAAATTTTGGGATGAAAATTTTGGGATGAAAATTTGGGGTGAAAATTTTGGGGTGAAAATTTTGGGGTCAAAATTTTGGAGTCAAAATTTTGGGGTCAAAATTTTGGGGTGAAAATTTTGGGATCAAAATTTGGGGTGAAAACTTTGGGGTGAAAATTTAGGGGTCAAAATTTTGGGGTCAAAATTTTGGGGTCAAAATTTGGGGGTCAAAATTTTGGAGTCTAAATTTTGGAGTCAAAATTTTGAGTTGAATATTTTGGGGTCAAAATTTTGGGATGAAAATTTTGGGATCAAAATTTGGGGTGAAAACTTTGGGGTGAAAATTTAGGGGTCAAAATTTTGGGGTCAAAATTTGGGGGTCAAAATTTTGGAGTCTAAATTTTGGAGTCAAAATTTTGAGGTCAAAATTTTGTAGTCAAAATTTTGGGTTCAAAATTTTGGAGTCAAAATTTTGGGGTCAAAATTTGGGGGTCAAAATTTTGGAGTCAAAATTTTGGGGTCAAAATTTTGAAGTGAAAATTTTGGGATGAAAATTTTGGGATGAAAATTTGGGGTGAAAATTTTGGGGTGAAAATTTTGGGGTCAAAATTTTGGAGTCAAAATTTTGGGGTCAAAATTTTGGGGTGAAAATTTTGGGATCAAAATTTGGGGTGAAAACTTTGGGGTGAAAATTTAGGGGTCAAAATTTTGGGGTCAAAATTTGGGGGTCAAAATTTTGGAGTCTAAATTTTGGAGTCAAAATTTTGAGTTGAATATTTTGGGGTCAAAATTTTGGGATGAAAATTTTGGGATCAAAATTTGGGGTGAAAACTTTGGGGTGAAAATTTATGGGTCAAAATTTTGGGGTCAAAATTTGGGGGTCAAAATTTTGGAGTCTAAATTTTGGAGTCAAAATTTTGAGGTCAAAATTTTGTAGTCAAAATTTTGGGTTCAAAATTTTGGAGTCAAAATTTTGGGGTCAAAATTTTGGGGTCAAAATTTTGAGTTGAATATTTTGAGATCAAAATTTGGGGTGAAAATTTTGGGGTCAAAATTTTGGGGTCAAAATTTGGGGGTCAAAATTTTGGAGTCAAAATTTTGGGGTCAAAATTTTGGAGTCAAAATTTGGGGTGAAAATTTTGGGGTCAAAATTTTGGGGTCAAAATTTCGAGATCAAAATTTCGGGGTCAAAATTTTGGGGTCAAAATTTTGGGATCAAAATTTTGGGGTCAAAATTTGGGGGTCAAAATTACGGGGTCAAATTTTTGGGGTCAAAATTCTTAGGTCAAAATTTCGAGATCAAAATTTCGAGTCAAAATTTTGGAGTCAAAATTTTGGGGTCAAAATTTTGGAGTCAAAATTTTGAGGTCAAAATTTTGGAGTCAAAATTTTGAGGTCAAAATTTTGGAGTCAAAATTTTGAGGTCAAAATTTTGGAGTCAAAATTTTGGAGTCAAAATTTTGAAGTCAAAATTTTGGAGTAAAAATTTTGGAGTCAAAATTTTGGGGTCAACATTTTGGGGTGAAAATTTTGGGATAAAAATTTTGGGATCAAAATTTGGGGTGAAAATTTTGTGGTGAAAATTTGGGGGTCAAAATTTTGGAGTCAAAATTTCGGGGTCAAATTTTTGGGGTCAAAATTTTTGGGTCAAAATTTCGAGATCAAAATTTCGACTCAAAATTTGGAGTCAAAATTTTGGAGTCAAAATTTTGGGGTCAAAATTTTGGAGTCAAAATTTTGAGGTCAAAATTTCGGGGTCAAAATTATGGGTCAAAACTTTGAGGAGCAAATTTTGGGGGTCAAAATTTAGGGGTCAAAATTTTAGGGTCAAAATTTCGGGGTCAAAATTTTGGAGTCAAAATTTTGGAGTCAAAATTTTGGGGTCAAAATTTTGGAATCAAAATTTTGGGGTCAAAATTTTGGGGTGAAAATGTTGCGGTGAAAATTTTGGGGTCAAAATTTGGGGTGAAAATTTTGGGGTGAAAATTTTGGGGTGAAAATGTTGCGGTGAAAATTTTGGGGTCAAAATTTGGGGTGAAAATTTTGGGGTGAAAATTTTGGGGTCAAAATTTCGGGGTCAAAATTATGGGTCAAAACTTTGAGGAGCAAATTTTGGGGTTAAAATTTGGGGGTCAAAATTTCGAAGTCAAAATTTGGGGTAAAAATTTGGGGTAAAAATTTTGGGGTCAAAATTTGGGGTGAAAATTTTGGGATGAAAATTTTGGTGTCAAAATTTTGGGGTCAAAATTTTGGGTGAAAATTTTGGGGTGAAAATTTTGGGGTCAAAAATTCGCGTTCAAAATTTCGGGGTCAAAACTTTGGGGTCAAAATCTAGGGGTCAAAATTTGGGTTCAAAATTTCGGGGTCAAAATTTGTGGGTCAAAATTTTATGGTCAACATTTCGGGGTCAAAATTTTGGAGTCAAAATTTTGAGGTCAAAATTTTGGGGTCAAAATTTTGTGGCCAAAAATTCGGAGTCAAAATTTCGGGGTCAAAATTTTGGGGTCAAAATTATGGGGTCAAAATTTTGAGGAAAAAATTTTGGGGTCAACATTTTGGAGTTAAAATTTTGGGTTGAAATTTTTGGGTGAAAATTTTGGGGTCAAAATTTTGGGGTGAAAATTTTGGGGACAAAATTTTGGGGTCAAAATTTTGAGTGAAAATTTTGGGGTCAAATGTATGGGGTCAAAAATTCGCGGTCAAAATTTCGGGGTCAAAATTTGGGGGTCAAAATCTAGGGGTCAAAATTTGGGTTCAAAATTTCGGGGTCAAAACTTGTGGGTCAAAATTTTATGGTCAACATTTCGGGGTCAAAATTTGGGGGTCAAAATTTGGGAGTCAAAATTTAGGGGTAAAAATTTTGGGGTCATTGGGGTCAAAATTTTGGAGTCAAAATTTTGGGGTCACAATTTTAGGGTGAAAATTTTGGGGTCAAAATTTGGGTTGAAAATTTTGGGGTTAAAATTTGGGGGTACAAATTTCGAAGTCAAAATTTGGGGTGAAAATTTTGGGGTCAAAATTTGGGGTGAAAATTTTGGGGTGAAAATTTTGGGGTGAAAATTTTGGGGTCAAAATTTTGGGGTGAAAATTTTGGGATGAAAATTTTGGGATCAAAATTTGGGGTGAAAACTTTGGGGTGAAAATTTAGGGGTGAAAATTTTGGGTTGAAAATTTTGGAGTCAAAATTTTGGGGTCAAAATTTTGTGGTGAAAATTGGGGTCAAAATTTGGGGGTCAAAATTTTGGAGTCTAAATTTTGGAGTCAAAATTTTGAGGTCAAAATTTTGTAGTCAAAATTTTGGGTTCAAAATTTTGGAGTCAAAATTTTGTGGTCAAAATTTTGGGGTGAAAATTTTGAGTTGAAAATTTTGGGATCAAAATTTGGGGTGAAAATTTTGGGGTCAAAATTTTGGGGTGAAAATTTTGGGTTGAAAATTTTGGAGTCAAAATTTTGGGGTCAAAATTTTGTGGTGAAAATTTTGGGATGAAAATTTTGGGATGTAAATTTGGGGTGAACATTTTGAGGTGAAAATTTTGGGGTCAAATTTTTGGAGTCAAAATTTTGGGGTCAAAATTTTGGGGTGAAAATTTTGGGATGAAAATTTTGGGATCAAAATTTGGGGTGAAAACTTTGGGGTGAAAATTTATGGGTCAAAATTTTGGGGTCAAAATTTGGGGGTCAAAATTTTGGAGTCTAAATTTTGGAGTCAAAATTTTGAGGTCAAAATTTTGTAGTCAAAATTTTGGGTTCAAAATTTTGGAGTCAAAATTTTGGGGTCAAAATTTTGGGGTGAAAATTTTGAGTTGAAAATTTTGGGATCAAAATTTGGGGTGAAAATTTTGGGGTGAAAATTTTGGGGTCAAAATTTGGGGGTCAAAATTTTGGAGTCAAAATTTTGGGGTCAAAATTTTGGAGTCAAAATTTGGGGTGAAAATTTTGGGGTCAAAATTTTGAGATCAAAATTTTGGGGTCAAAATTTGGGGGTCAAAATTTGGGGGTCAAAATTTCGGGGTCAAATTTTTGGGGTCAAAATTTTTGGGTCAAAATTTCGAGATCAAAATTTCGAGTCAAAATTTGGAGTCAAAATTTTGGATTTAAAATTTTGGGGTCAAAATTTTGGAGTCAAAATTTTGAGGTCAAAATTTTGGAGTCAAAATTTTGAGGTGAAAATTTTGGAGTCAAAATTTTGGAGTCAAAATTTTGAAGTTAAAATTTTGGAGTAAAAATTTTGGAGTCAAAATTTTGGGGTCAACATTTTGGGGTGAAAATTTTGGGATAAAAATTTTGGGATCAAAATTTGGGGTGAAAATTTTGTGGTGAAAATTTTGGGGTGAAAATTTTGTGGTCAAAATTTGGGGGTCAAAATTTTGGAGTCAAAATTTCGGGGTCAAATTTTTGGGGTCAAAATTTTTGGGTCAAAATTTCGAGATCACAATTTCGACTCAAAATTTGGAGTCAAAATTTTGGAGTCAAAATTTTGGGGTCAAAATTTTTGGGTCAAAATTTCGAGATCAAAATTTCGAGTCAAAATTTGGAGTCAAAATTTTGGAGTCAAAATTTTGGGGTCAAAATTTTGGAGTCAAAATTTTGAGGTCAAAATTTTGGAGTCAAAATTTTGAGGTCAAAATTTTGGAGTCAAAATTTTGGAGTCAAAATTTTGAAGTCAAAATTTTGGAGTAAAAATTTTGGAGTCAAAATTTTGGGGTCAACATTTTGGGGTGAAAATTTTGGGATAAAAATTTTGGGATCAAAATTTGGGGTGAAAATTTTGTGGTGAAAATTTTGGGGTGAAAATTTTGTGGTCAAAATTTGGGGGTCAAAATCTAGGGGTCAAAATTTGGGTTCAAAATTTTTGGGTCAAAATTTCGGGGTCAAAATTTGCAGGTCAAAATTTTATGGTCAACATTTCGGGGTCAAAATTTGGGGGTCAAAATTTGGGGGTCAAAATTTAGGGGTCAAAATTTTGGGGTCATTGGGGTCAAAATTTTGGGGTCACAATTTTAGGGTGAAAATTTTGGGGGTCAAAATTTCGAGGTCAAAATTTGGGGTGAAAATTTTGGGGTGAAAATTTTGGGGTGAAAATTTTGGGGTTAAAATTTGGGGTCAAAATTTCGGGGTCAAAATTATGGGTCAAAACTTTGAGGAGCAAATTTTGGGGCAAAATTTGGGGGTCAAAATTTAGGGGTCAAAATTTTAGGGTCAAAATTTCGGGGTCAAATTGTTGGAGTCAAAATTTTGGAGTCAAAATTTTGGGGTCAAAATTTTGGAATCAAAATTTTGGGGTCAAAATTTTGGGGTGAAAATGTTGCGGTGAAAATTTTGGGGTCAAAATTTGGGGTGAAAATTTTGGGGTGAAAATTTTGGGGTGAAAATGTTGCGGTGAAAATTTTGGGGTCAAAATTTCGGGGTCAAAATTATGGGTCAAAACTTTGAGGAGCAAATTTTGGGGTTAAAATTTGGGGGTCAAAATTTCGAAGTCAAAATTTGGGGTCAAAATTTGGGGTGAAAATTTTGGGGTTCAAAATTTGGGGTGAAAATTTTGGGATGAAAATTTTGGTGTCAAAATTTTGGGGTCAAAATTTTGGGTGAAAATTTTGGGGTGAAAATTTTGGGGTCAAAATTTGGGTTGAAAATTTTGGGGTTAAAATTTGGGGGTAAAAATTTCGAAGTCAAAATTTGGGGTGAAAATTTTGGGGTCAAAATTTGGGGTGAAAATTTTGGGGTGAAAATTTTGGGGTCAAAATTTTGGGGTCAAAATTTTGGGGTGAAAATTTTGGGATGAAAATTTTGGGATCAAAATTTGGGGTGAAAACTTTGGGGTGAAAATTTAGGGGTCAAAATTTTGGGGTCAAAATTTGGGGGTCAAAATTTTGGAGTCTAAATTTTGGAGTCAAAATTTTGAGGTCAAAATTTTGTAGTCAAAACTTTGGGTTCAAAATTTTGGAGTAAAAATTTTGGGGTCAAAATTTTGGGGTGAAAATTTTGAGTTGAAAATTTTGGGATCAAAATTTGGGGTGAAAATTTTGGGGTCAAAATTTTGGGGTGAAAATTTTGGGTTGAAAATTTTGGAGTCAAAATTTTGGGGTCAAAATTTTGTGGTGAAAATTTTGGGATGAAAATTTTGGGATGAAAATTTGGGGTGAAAATTTTGAGGTGAAAATTTTGGGGTCAAAATTTTGGAGTCAAAATTTTGGGGTCAAAATTTTGGGGTGAAAATTTTGGGATGAAAATTTTGGGATCAAAATTTTGGGGTGAAAACTTTGGGGTGAAAATTTATGGGTCAAAATTTTGGGGTCAAAATTTGGGGGTCAAAATTTTGGAGTCTAAATTTTGGGTTCAAAATTTTGGAGTCAAAATTTTGGGGTCAAAATTTTGGGGTGAAAATTTTGAGTTGAAAATTTTGGGATCAAAATTTGGGGTGAAAATTTTGGGGTCAAAATTTTGGGGTCAAATTTTTGGGGTCAAAATTTTTGGGTCAAAATTTTGTAGTCAAAATTTTGGGTTCAAAATTTTGGAGTCAAAATTTTGGAGTCAAAATTTTGGGGTCAACATTTTGGGGTGAAAATTTTGGGATAAAAATTTTGGGATCAAAATTTGGGGTGAAAATTTTGTGGTGAAAATTTTGGGGTGAAAATTTTGTGGTCAAAATTTGGGGGTCAAAATTTTGGAGTCAAAATTTCGGGGTCAAATTTTTGGGGTCAAAATTTTTGGGTCAAAATTTCGAGATCAAAATTTCGACTCAAAATTTGGAGTCAAAATGTTGGAGTCAAAATTTAGGGGTCAAAATTTTGGAGTCAAAATTTTGAGGTCAAAATTTTGGAGTCAAAATTTTGAGGTCAAAATTTTGGAGTCAAAATTTTGGAGTCAAAATTTTGAAGTCAAAATTTTGGAGTAAAAATTTTGGAGTCAAAATTTTGGGGTCAACATTTTGGGGTGAAAATTTTGGGATCAAAATTTGGGGTGAAAATTTTGTGGTGAAAATTTTGGGGTGAAAATTTTGTGGTCAAAATTTGGGGGTCAAAATTAGGGGTCAAAATTTGGGTTCAAAATTTTTGGGTCAAAATTTCGGGGTCAAAATTTGTAGGTCAAAATTTTATGGTCAACATTTTGGGGTCAAAATTTGGGGGTCAAAATTTGGGGGTCAAAATTTAGGGGTCAAAATTTTGGGGTCATTGGGGTCAAAATTTTGGAGTCAAAATTTTGGGGTCACAATTTTAGGGTGAAAATTTTGGGGGTCAAAATTTCGAGGTCAAAATTTGGGGTGAAAATTTTGGGGTGAAAATTTTGGGGTTAAAATTTGGGGTCAAAATTTCGGGGTCAAAATTATGGGTCAAAACTTTGAGGAGCAAATTTTGGGGCAAAATTTGGGGGTCAAAATTTAGGGGTCAAAATTTTAGGGTCAAAATTTCGGGGTCAAAATTTTGGAGTCAAAATTTTGGAGTCAAAATTTTGGGGTCAAAATTTTGGAATCAAAATTTTGGGGTCAAAATTTTGGGGTGAAAATGTTGCGGTGAAAATTTTGGGGTCAAAATTTGGGGTGAAAATTTTGGGGTGAAAATTTTGGGGTGAAAATGTTGCGGTGAAAATTTTGGGGTCAAAATTTGGGGTGAAAATTTTTGGGTGAAAATTTTGGGGTCAAAATTTCGGGGTCAAAATTATGGGTCAAAACTTTGAGGAGCAAATTTTGGGGTTAAAATTTGGGGGTCAAAATTTCGAAGTCAAAATTTGGGGTGAAAATTTTGGGGTCAAAATTTGGGGTGAAAATTTTGGGATGAAAATTTTGGTGTCAAAATTTTGGGGTCAAAATTTTGGGTGAAAATTTTGGGGTGAAAATTTTGGGGTCAAAAATTCGCGTTCAAAATTTCGGGGTCAAAACTTTGGGGTCAAAATCTAGGGGTCAAAATTTGGGTTCAAAATTTCGGGGTCAAAATTTGTGGGTCAAAATTTTATGGTCAACATTTCGGGGTCAAAATTTTGGAGTCAAAATTTTGAGGTCAAAATTTTGGGGTCAAAATTTTGTG
This sequence comes from Epistrophe eligans, assembly GCA_951394125.1. NCBI lineage: Eukaryota > Metazoa > Arthropoda > Insecta > Diptera > Syrphidae > Epistrophe > Epistrophe eligans. The sequence continues at coordinate 97,131,511 of OX596028.1, forward strand.
GCCAAAAATTCGGGGTCAAAATTTCGGGGTCAAAATTTTGGGGTCAAAATTATGGGGTCAAAATTTTGAGGAAAAAATTTTGGGGTCAAAATTTAGACTCCAAAATTTTGACCCCCAAATTTTGACCCCAAAATTTTGACCCCTAAATTTTCACCCCAAAGTTTTCACCCCAAATTTTGATCCTAAAATTTTCATCCCAAAATTTTCACCCCAAAATTTTGACCCCAAAATTTTGACTCCAAAATTTTCACCCCAAAATTTTCACCCCAAATTTTGACCCCAAATTTTGACTTCGAAATTTTTACCCTAAAATTGTGACCCCAAAATTTTGACTCCAAAATTTTGACCCCAATGACCCCAAAATTTTTACCCCTAAATTTTTACTCCCAAATTTTGACCCCCAAATATTGACCCCGAAATGTTGACCATAAAATTTTGACCCACAAGTTTTGACGCCGAAATTTTGAACCCAAATTTTGACCCCTAGATTTTGACCCCCAAATTTTGACCCCGAAATTTTGACCGCGAATTTTTGACCCCATAAATTTGACCCCAAAATTTTCACTCAAAATTTTGACCCCAAAATTTTGACCCCAAAATTTTCACCCCAAAATTTTGACCCCAAAATTTTAACTCCAAAATTTTGACCCCAAAATTTTGACCCCAAAATTTTGACCCCAAAATTTTCACTCAAAATTTTGACCCCAAAATTTTCACCCCAAAATTTTCACCCCAAAAATTTCACCCCAAAATTTTAACTCCAAAATTTTGACCCCAAAATTTTTTCCTCAAAATTTTGACCCCATAATTTTGACCCCAAAATTTTGACCCCGAAATTTTGACCCCGAATTTTTGGCCACAAAATTTTGACCCCAAAATTTTGACCTCAAAATTTTGACTCCAAAATTTTGACCCCGAAATGTTGACCATAAAATTTTGACCCACAAATTTTGACCCCGAAATTTTGAACCCAAATTTTTACCCCTAGATTTTGACCCCAAAATTTTGACCCCGAAATTTTGAACGCGAATTTTTGACCCCAAAATTTTCACCCCAAAATTTTCACCCAAAATTTTGACCCCAAAATTTTGACACCAAAATTTTCATCCCAAAATTTTCACCCCAAATTTTGACCCCAAAATTTTCACCCCAAATTTTGACTTCGAAATTTTGACCCCAAATTTTAACCCCAAAATTTGCTCCTCAAAGTTTTGACCCATAATTTTGACCCCGAAATTTTGACCCCAAAATTTTCACCCAAAAATTTTCACCCCAAATTTTGACCCCAAAATTTTCACCGCAACATTTTCACCCCAAAATTTTCACCCCAAAATTTTCACCCCAAATTTTGACCCCAAAATTTTCACCGCAACATTTTCACCCCAAAATTTTGACCCCAATATTTTGATTCCAAAATTTTGACCCCAAAATTTTGACTCCAAAATTTTGACTCCAAAATTTTGACCCCGAAATTTTGACCCTAAAATTTTGACCCCTAAATTTTGACCCCCAAATTTTGCCCCAAAATTTGCTCCTCAAAGTTTTGACCCAAAATTTTGACCTCGAAATTTTGACCCCCAAAATTTTCACCCTAAAATTGTGACCCCAAAATTTTGACTCCAAAATTTTGACCACAATGACCCCAAAATTTTGACCCCTAAATTTTGACCCCCAAATTTTGACCCCCAAATTTTGACCCCGAAATGTTGACCATAAAATTTTGACCTACAAATTTTGACCCCGAAATTTTGACCCAAAAATTTTGAACCCAAATTTTGACCCCTAATTTTGACCCCCAAATTTTGACCACAAAATTTTCACCACAAAATTTTCATTTGTGGGTCAAAATTTTATGGTCAACATTTCGGGGTCAATATTTGGGGGTCAAAATTTGGGAGTAAAAATTTAGGGGTAAAAATTTTGGGGTCATTGGGGTCAAAATTTTGGAGTCAAAATTTTGGGGTCACAATTTTAGGGTGAAAATTTTGGGGTCAAAATTTGGGGTGAAAATTTTGGGGTGAAAATTTTGGGGTCAAAATTTTGGGGTGAAAATTTTGGGATGAAAATTTTAGGATCAAAATTTGGGGTGAAAACTTTGGGGTGAAAATTTAGGGGTCAAAATTTTGGGGTCAAAATTTGGGGGTCAAAATTTTGGAGTCTAAATTTTGGAGTCAAAATTTTGAGGTCAAAATTTTGTAGTCAAAATTTTGGAGTCAAAATTTTGGAGTCAAAATTTTGGGGTCAAAATTTTGGGGTGAAAATTTTGAGTTGAAAATTTTGGGATCAAAATTTGGGGTGAAAATTTTGGGGTCAAAATTTTGGGGTGAAAATTTTGGGTTGAAAATTTTGGAGTCAAAATTTTGGGGTCAAAATTTTGTGGTGAAAATTTTGGGATGAAAATTTTGGGATGAAAATTTGGGGTGAAAATTTTGAGGTGAAAATTTTGGGGTCAAAATTTGGGTTGAAAATTTTGGGGTCAAAATTTGGGGTGAAAATTTTGGGGTCAAAATTTTGGGGTCAAAATTTTGGAGTAAAAATTTTGGGGTCAAAATTTTGGGGTGAAAATTTTGAGTTGAAAATTTTGGGATCAAAATTTGGGGTGAAAATTTTGGGGTGAAAATTTTAGGGTGAAAATTTTGGGTTGAAAATTTTGGAGTCAAAATTTTGGAGTCAAAATTTTGGGGTCAAAATTTTGTGGTGAAAATTTTGGGATGAAAATTTTGGGATGAAAATTTGGGGTGAAAATTTTGGGGTGAAAATTTTGGGGTCAAAATTTTGGAGTCAAAATTTTGGGGTCAAAATTTTGGGGTGAAAATTTTGGGATGAAAATTTTGGGATCAAAATTTGGGGTGAAAACTTTGGGGTGAAAATTTAGGGGTCAAAATTTTGGGGTCAAAATTTGGGGGTCAAAATTTTGGAGTCTAAATTTTGGAGTCAAAATTTTGAGGTCAAAATTTTGGAGTCAAAATTTTGAGTTCAAAATTTTGGAGTCAAAATTTTGGGTTCAAAATTTTGGAGACAAAATTTTGGGGTCAAAATTTTGGGGTGAAAATTTTGAGTTGAAAATTTTGGGATCAAAATTTGGTGTGAAAATTTTGGGGTGAAAATTTTGGGGTGAAAATTTTGCGTTGAAAATTTTGGAGTCAAAATTTTGGAGTCAAAATTTTGGGGTCAAAATTTTGTGGTGAAAATTTTGGGATGAAAATTTTGGGATGAAAATTTGGGGTGAAAATTTTGAGGAGAAAATTTTGGGGTCAAAATTTTGGAGTCAAAATTTTGGGGTCATAATTTTTGGGTGAAAATTTTGGGATGAAAATTTTGGGATCAAAATTTGGGGTGAAAACTTTGGGGTGAAAATTAGGGGTCAAAATTTTGGGGTCAAAATTTGGGGGTCAAAATTTTGGAGTCTAAATTTTGGAGTCAAAATTTTGAGGTCAAAATTTTGTAGTCAAAATTTTGGGTTCAAAATTTTGGAGTCAAAATTTTGGGGTCAAAATTTTGGGGTGAAAATTTTGAGTTGAAAATTTTGGGATCAAAATTTGGGGTGAAAATTTTGGGGTCAAAATTTGGGGGTCAAAATTTTGGAGTCAAAATTTTGGGGTCAAAATTTTGGAGTCAAAATTTGGGGTGAAAATTTTGGGGTCAAAATTTCGGGGTCAAAATTTTGGGGTCAAAATTTTTGGACCAAAATTTTGGGGTCAAAATTTGGGGGTCAAAATTTGGGGGTCAAAATTTGGGGGTCAAAATTTCGGGGTCAAATTTTCGAGATCAAAATTTCGAGTCAAAATTTCGAGATCAAAATTTCGAGTCAAAATTTGGAGTCAAAATTTTGGAGTCAAAATTTTGCGGTCAAAATTTTGGAGTAAAAATTTTGGAGTCAAAATTTTGGGGTCAACATTTTGGGGTGAAAATTTTGGGATAAAAATTTTGGGATCAAAATTTGGGGTGAAAATTTTGTGGTGAAAATTTTGGGGTGAAAATTTTGTGGTCAAAATTTGGGTGTCAAAATTTTGGAGTCAAAATTTCGGTGTCAAATTTTTGGGGTCAAAATTTCGAGATCAAAATTTCGACTCAAAATTTGGGGTTCAAAATTTTGGGGTCAAAATTTTGGAGTCAAAATTTTGAGGTCAAAACTTTGGGGTCAACATTTCGAGATCAAAATTTCGTGTTCAAAATTTCGGGGCCAAAATTTTGGTGTGAAAATTATGGGGTCAAAATTATGGGGTGATCATTTTGGGGTCAAAATTTTGGGGTCAAAATTTAGGGGTCAAAATTTTGAAGTAAAAATTTTTGAGTCACAATTTTGGGGTCAAAATTTCGGGGTCAAAATTTTGGAGTAAAATTTTGGGGTGAAAATTTTGGGGTCAAAAATTCGATGTCAAAATTTCGGGGTCAAAATTTGAAGGTCAAAATCTAGGGGTCAAAATTTGGGTTCAAAATTTTGGGGTCAAAATTTCGGGGTCAAAATTTGTAGGTCAAAATTTTATGGTCAACATTTGGGGGTCAAAATTTGGGGGTCAAAATTTGGGGGTCAAAATTTAGGGGTCAAAATTTTGGGGTCATTGGGGTCAAAATTTTGGAGTCAAAATTTTGGGGTCACAATTTTAGGGTGAAAATTTTGGGGTCAAAATTTCGAGGTCAAAATTTGGGGTGAAAATTTTGGGGTCAAAATTTGGTTTGAAAATTTTGGGGTTAAAATTTGGGGGTCAAAATTATGGGTCAAAACTTTGAGGAGCAAATTTTGGGGCAAAATTTGGGGGTCAAAATTTAGGGGTCAAAATTTTAGGGTCAAAATTTCGGGGTCAAAGTTTTGGAGTGAAAATTTTGGAGTCAAAATTTTGGGGTCAAAATTTCGGGGTAAAAATTATGGGTCAAAACTTTGAGGAGCAAATTTTGGGGTCAAAATTTGGGGGTCAAAATTTGGGGGTCAAAATTATAGGGTCAAAATTTCGGGGTCAAAATATTGGAGTCAAAATTTTGGAGTCAAAATTTTGGGGTCAAAATTTTGGAGACAAAATTTTGGGGTTAAAATTTTGGGGTGAAAATGTTGCGGTTAAAATTTTGGGGTCAAAATTCGGGGTGAAAATTTTGGGGTGAAAATTTTGGGGTCAAAATTTTGGAGTCAAAATTTTGGGGTCAAAATTTTGGGGTTAAAATTATGGGGTCAAAACTTTGAGGAGCAAATTTTGGAGTCAAAATTTGGGGTGAAAATTTTGGGGTGAAAATTTTGGGGTCAAAATTTTGGGGTGAAAATTTTGCCAAAAATTTCGGGATCAAAATTTTGGAGTCAAAAAAATTTCGAGGTCAAAATTTTGGGGGGAAAATTTTGGGGTGAAAATTTTGGGGTCAAAATTCGGGGTGAAAATTTTGGGGTGAAAATTTTGGGGTCAAAATTTTGGAGTCAAAATTTTGGGGTCAAAATTTTGGGGTTAAAATTATGGGGTCAAAACTTTGAGGAGCAAATTTTGGAGTCAAAATTTGGGGTCAAAATTTTGGGGTCAAAATTTCAGGGTCAAAATTTTGGAGTAAAATTTTGGAGTCAAAATTTTGGGATCAAAAATTCGGGGTGAAAATTTTGGTGTCAAAATTTTGGGGTCAAAATTTTGGGGTGAAAATTTTGGGGTCAAAATTTTGGAGTCAAAATTTTGTGGTCAAAAATTCGGGGTCAAAATTTCGTGGTCAAAATTTTGGGGTCAAAATTTCGGGGTCAAAATTTTGGGGGTCAAAATTTTGAGGAAAAAATTTGGGGGTCAACATTTGGGGGTCAAAATTTTGGGGTCAAAATGTGAGGGTCAAAATTTTGGAGTAAAAATTTTGGGGTCAAAATTTTGGAGTTAAAATTTTGAGGTCAAAATTTTGGGGTGAAAATTTGTGGGTCAAAATTTTATGGTCAACATTTCGGGGTCAAAATTTGGGGGTCAAAATTTAGGGGTCAAAATTTTGGGGTCATTGGGGTCAAAATTTTGGAGTCAAAATTTTGGGGTCAAAATTTGGGTTGAAAATTTTGGGGTTAAAATTTGGGGGCAAAATTTGTGGTTAAAATTTTGGGGTCAAAAGTTGGGTTGAATATTTTGGGGTTAAAATTTGTGGGTCAAATTTTTGGGGTCAAAATTTGGGGTGAAAATTTTAGGGTCAAAATTTGGGGTGAAAATTTTGGGGTGAAAATTTTGGGGTCAAAATTATGGGTCAAAACTTTGAGGAGCAAATTTTGGGGTCAAAATTTGGGGGTCAAAATTTTAGGGTCAAAATTTCGGGGTCAAAATTTTGGAGTCAAAATTTCGGGGTAAAAATTTTGGGGTCAAAATTTCGGGATCAAAATTTTGGAGTACAAAATTTGGGGTCAAAATTTCAGGGTCAAAATTTTGGGGTAAAAATTTTGGGGTCAAAATTAGGGGTCAAAATTTTGGGGTCAAAATTTCGGGGTCAAAATTTTGGAGTCAAAATTTTGGGGTCACAGTTTTGGGGTGAAAGTTTTGGGGTGACAATTTTGGGGTCAAAAATTCGGTGTCCAAATTTCCGGGTTAAAATTTCGGGGTCAAAATTTTGGGGCGAAAATTTTGGGTGAAAATTTTGGGGTGATATTTGGGGGTGAAAATTTTGGGGTGAAAATTTTAGGGTCAAAATTTGGGGTGAAAATTTTTGGGGTCAAAATTTTGGAGTCAAAATTTTGGGGTCAAAATTTTGGGGTACAAATTTTGGGATAAAATTTGGGGGTAAAAATTTGGGGTGAAGATTTTTGGGTCAAATTTTTGTGGTCAAAATTTTTGGGTCAAAATTTCGAGATCAAGATCTCGGGGTCAAAATTTTGGGGTCAAAATTTTGTGGTCAAAATTTTGAGGTCAAAATTTCGGGGTCAAAATTTTAAGGTGAAAATTTTGATGTAAAAATTTTGGGGTGAAAGTTTTGGGGTCAAAATTTCGAGATCAAAATTTCGGGGCCAAAATTTTGGGGTGAAAATTTTGGGGTCAAAATTTCGGGGTCAAAATTTTGTAGTCAAAATTTTGGGGTCAAAACTTTGGGGTCAAAATTTTGCAGTCAAAATTTTGGGGTGAAAATTTTGTAGTCAAAATTTTGGATTGAAAATTTTGGGGTCAAAATTTTGGGGTCAAAATTTGGGTTCCAAATTTTGGGGTCAAAATTTTGGGGTCAAAATTTCGGGTTCAAAATTTTGGAGTCAAAATTTTGGGGTCAAAACTTTGGGGTCAAAATTTTGGAATGAAAATTTTGGGGTCAAAATTTTGAAATGAAAATTTTGGCGTCAAAATTTTGGTGTCAAAACTTCGGGGTCGAAATTTCGGGTTCAAAATTTGGGGTCAAATTTTTTTGGGGTAAAAATTTAGGGGTCAAAATTTTGCGGTCAAAATTTTGGGATCAAAATTTCAGGGTCAAAATTTTGGAGTAAAATTTTGGAGTCAAAATTTTGGGGTCAAAATTTCGGGGTCAAAATTTGGGGGTCAAAATCTAGGGGTCAAAATCTAGGGGTGAAAATTTGGGTTCTAAATTTTAGGGTCAAAATTTCGGGGTCAAAATTTGTGGTTCAAAATTTTATTGGCAACATTTCGGGGTCAAAATTTAGGGGTCAAAATTTGGTGGTCAAAATTTAGGGGTCAAAATTTTGGGGTCAAAATTTTTGGGTCAAAATTTCGAGATCAAAATTTCGAGTCAAAATTTGGAGTCAAAATTTTGGAGTCAAAATTTTGGGGTCAAAATTTTGGAGTCAAAATTTTGAGGTCAAAATTTTGGAGTCAAAATTTTGAGGTCAAAATTTTGGAGTCAAAATTTTGGAGTCAAAATTTTGAAGTCAAAATTTTGGAGTAAAAATTTTGGAGTCAAAATTTTGGGGTCAACATTTTGGGGTGAAAATTTTGGGATAAAAATTTTGGGATCAAAATTTGGGGTGAAAATTTTGTGGTGAAAATTTTGGGGTGAAAATTTTGTGGTCAAAATTTGGGGGTCAAAATCTAGGGGTCAAAATTTGGGTTCAAAATTTTTGGGTCAAAATTTCGGGGTCAAAATTTGCAGGTCAAAATTTTATGGTCAACATTTCGGGGTCAAAATTTGGGGGTCAAAATTTGGGGGTCAAAATTTAGGGGTCAAAATTTTGGGGTCATTGGGGTCAAAATTTTGGGGTCATTGGGGTCAAAATTTTGGGGGTCAAAATTTCGAGGTCAAAATTTGGGGTGAAAATTTTGGGGTGAAAATTTTGGGGTGAAAATTTTGGGGTTAAAATTTGGGGTCAAAATTTCGGGGTCAAAATTATGGGTCAAAACTTTGAGGAGCAAATTTTGGGGCAAAATTTGGGGGTCAAAATTTAGGGGTCAAAATTTTAGGGTCAAAATTTCGGGGTCAAATTGTTGGAGTCAAAATTTTGGAGTCAAAATTTTGGGGTCAAAATTTTGGAATCAAAATTTTGGGGTCAAAATTTTGGGGTGAAAATGTTGCGGTGAAAATTTTGGGGTCAAAATTTGGGGTGAAAATTTTGGGGTGAAAATTTTGGGGTGAAAATGTTGCGGTGAAAATTTTGGGGTCAAAATTTCGGGGTCAAAATTATGGGTCAAAACTTTGAGGAGCAAATTTTGGGGTTAAAATTTGGGGGTCAAAATTTCGAAGTCAAAATTTGGGGTAAAAATTTGGGGTGAAAATTTTGGGGTTCAAAATTTGGGGTGAAAATTTTGGGATGAAAATTTTGGTGTCAAAATTTTGGGGTCAAAATTTTGGGTGAAAATTTTGGGGTGAAAATTTTGGGGTCAAAATTTGGGTTGAAAATTTTGGGGTTAAAATTTGGGGGTAAAAATTTCGAAGTCAAAATTTGGGGTGAAAATTTTGGGGTCAAAATTTGGGGTGAAAATTTTGGGGTGAAAATTTTGGGGTCAAAATTTTGGGGTCAAAATTTTGGGGTGAAAATTTTGGGATGAAAATTTTGGGATCAAAATTTGGGGTGAAAACTTTGGGGTGAAAATTTAGGGGTCAAAATTTTGGGGTCAAAATTTGGGGGTCAAAATTTTGGAGTCTAAATTTTGGAGTCAAAATTTTGAGGTCAAAATTTTGTAGTCAAAACTTTGGGTTCAAAATTTTGGAGTAAAAATTTTGGGGTCAAAATTTTGGGGTGAAAATTTTGAGTTGAAAATTTTGGGATCAAAATTTGGGGTGAAAATTTTGGGGTCAAAATTTTGGGGTGAAAATTTTGGGTTGAAAATTTTGGAGTCAAAATTTTGGGGTCAAAATTTTGTGGTGAAAATTTTGGGATGAAAATTTTGGGATGAAAATTTGGGGTGAAAATTTTGAGGTGAAAATTTTGGGGTCAAAATTTTGGAGTCAAAATTTTGGGGTCAAAATTTTGGGGTGAAAATTTTGGGATGAAAATTTTGGGATCAAAATTTGGGGTGAAAACTTTGGGGTGAAAATTTATGGGTCAAAATTTTGGGGTCAAAATTTGGGGGTCAAAATTTTGGAGTCTAAATTTTGGGTTCAAAATTTTGGAGTCAAAATTTTGGGGTCAAAATTTTGGGGTGAAAATTTTGAGTTGAAAATTTTGGGATCAAAATTTGGGGTGAAAATTTTGGGGTCAAAATTTTGGGGTCAAATTTTTGGGGTCAAAATTTTTGGGTCAAAATTTTGTAGTCAAAATTTTGGGTTCAAAATTTTGGAGTCAAAATTTTGGAGTCAAAATTTTGGGGTCAAAATTTTGGGGTCAACATTTTGGGGTGAAAATTTTGGGATAAAAATTTTGGGATCAAAATTTGGGGTGAAAATTTTGTGGTGAAAATTTTGGGGTGAAAATTTTGTGGTCAAAATTTGGGGGTCAAAATTTTGGAGTCAAAATTTCGGGGTCAAATTTTTGGGGTCAAAATTTTTGGGTCAAAATTTCGAGATCAAAATTTCGACTCAAAATTTGGAGTCAAAATGTTGGAGTCAAAATTTAGGGGTCAAAATTTTGGAGTCAAAATTTTGAGGTCAAAATTTTGGAGTCAAAATTTTGAGGTCAAAATTTTGGAGTGAAAATTTTGAGTTGAAAATTTTGGGATCAAAATTTGGGGTGAAAATTTTGGGGTCAAAATTTTGGGGTGAAAATTTTGGGTTGAAAATTTTGGAGTCAAAATTTTGGGGTCAAAATTTTGTGGTGAAAATTTTGGGATGAAAATTTTGGGATGAAAATTTGGGGTGAAAATTTTGAGGTGAAAATTTTGGGGTCAAAATTTTGGAGTCAAAATTTTGGGGTCAAAATTTTGGGGTGAAAATTTTGGGATGAAAATTTTGGGATCAAAATTTGGGGTGAAAACTTTGGGGTGAAAATTTATGGGTCAAAATTTTGGGGTCAAAATTTGGGGGTCAAAATTTTGGAGTCTAAATTTTGGGTTCAAAATTTTGGAGTCAAAATTTTGGGGTCAAAATTTTGGGGTGAAAATTTTGAGTTGAAAATTTTGGGATCAAAATTTGGGGTGAAAATTTTGGGGTCAAAATTTTGGGGTCAAATTTTTGGGGTCAAAATTTTTGGGTCAAAATTTTGTAGTCAAAATTTTGGGTTCAAAATTTTGGAGTCAAAATTTTGGAGTCAAAATTTTGGGGTCAAAATTTTGGGGTCAACATTTTGGGGTGAAAATTTTGGGATAAAAATTTTGGGATCAAAATTTGGGGTGAAAATTTTGTGGTGAAAATTTTGGGGTGAAAATTTTGTGGTCAAAATTTGGGGGTCAAAATTAGGGGTCAAAATTTGGGTTCAAAATTTTTGGGTCAAAATTTCGGGGTCAAAATTTGTAGGTCAAAATTTTATGGTCAACATTTTGGGGTCAAAATTTGGGGGTCAAAATTTGGGGGTCAAAATTTAGGGGTCAAAATTTTGGGGTCATTGGGGTCAAAATTTTGGAGTCAAAATTTTGGGGTCACAATTTTAGGGTGAAAATTTTGGGGGTCAAAATTTCGAGGTCAAAATTTGGGGTGAAAATTTTGGGGTGAAAATTTTGGGGTTAAAATTTGGGGTCAAAATTTCGGGGTCAAAATTATGGGTCAAAACTTTGAGGAGCAAATTTTGGGGCAAAATTTGGGGGTCAAAATTTAGGGGTCAAAATTTTAGGGTCAAAATTTCGGGGTCAAAATTTTGGAGTCAAAATTTTGGAGTCAAAATTTTGGGGTCAAAATTTTGGAATCAAAATTTTGGGGTCAAAATTTTGGGGTGAAAATGTTGCGGTGAAAATTTTGGGGTCAAAATTTGGGGTGAAAATTTTGGGGTGAAAATTTTGGGGTGAAAATGTTGCGGTGAAAATTTTGGGGTCAAAATTTGGGGTGAAAATTTTTGGGTGAAAATTTTGGGGTCAAAATTTCGGGGTCAAAATTATGGGTCAAAACTTTGAGGAGCAAATTTTGGGGTTAAAATTTGGGGGTCAAAATTTCGAAGTCAAAATTTGGGGTGAAAATTTTGGGGTCAAAATTTGGGGTGAAAATTTTGGGATGAAAATTTTGGTGTCAAAATTTTGGGGTCAAAATTTTGGGTGAAAATTTTGGGGTGAAAATTTTGGGGTCAAAAATTCGCGTTCAAAATTTCGGGGTCAAAACTTTGGGGTCAAAATCTAGGGGTCAAAATTTGGGTTCAAAATTTCGGGGTCAAAATTTGTGGGTCAAAATTTTATGGTCAACATTTCGGGGTCAAAATTTTGGAGTCAAAATTTTGAGGTCAAAATTTTGGGGTCAAAATTTTGTGGCCAAAAATTCGGGGTCAAAATTTCGGGGTCAAAATTTTGGGGTCAAAATTATGGGGTCAAAATTTTGAGGAAAAAATTTTGGGGTCAAAATTTAGACTCCAAAATTTTGACCCCCAAATTTTGACCCCAAAATTTTGACCCCTAAATTTTCACCCCAAAGTTTTCACCCCAAATTTTGATCCTAAAATTTTCATCCCAAAATTTTCACCCCAAAATTTTGACCCCAAAATTTTGACTCCAAAATTTTCACCCCAAAATTTTCACCCCAAATTTTGACCCCAAATTTTGACTTCGAAATTTTTACCCTAAAATTGTGACCCCAAAATTTTGACTCCAAAATTTTGACCCCAATGACCCCAAAATTTTTACCCCTAAATTTTTACTCCCAAATTTTGACCCCCAAATATTGACCCCGAAATGTTGACCATAAAATTTTGACCCACAAGTTTTGACGCCGAAATTTTGAACCCAAATTTTGACCCCTAGATTTTGACCCCCAAATTTTGACCCCGAAATTTTGACCGCGAATTTTTGACCCCATAAATTTGACCCCAAAATTTTCACTCAAAATTTTGACCCCAAAATTTTGACCCCAAAATTTTCACCCCAAAATTTTGACCCCAAAATTTTAACTCCAAAATTTTGACCCCAAAATTTTGACCCCAAAATTTTGACCCCAAAATTTTCACTCAAAATTTTGACCCCAAAATTTTCACCCCAAAATTTTCACCCCAAAAATTTCACCCCAAAATTTTAACTCCAAAATTTTGACCCCAAAATTTTTTCCTCAAAATTTTGACCCCATAATTTTGACCCCAAAATTTTGACCCCGAAATTTTGACCCCGAATTTTTGGCCACAAAATTTTGACCCCAAAATTTTGACCTCAAAATTTTGACTCCAAAATTTTGACCCCGAAATGTTGACCATAAAATTTTGACCCACAAATTTTGACCCCGAAATTTTGAACCCAAATTTTTACCCCTAGATTTTGACCCCAAAATTTTGACCCCGAAATTTTGAACGCGAATTTTTGACCCCAAAATTTTCACCCCAAAATTTTCACCCAAAATTTTGACCCCAAAATTTTGACACCAAAATTTTCATCCCAAAATTTTCACCCCAAATTTTGACCCCAAAATTTTCACCCCAAATTTTGACTTCGAAATTTTGACCCCAAATTTTAACCCCAAAATTTGCTCCTCAAAGTTTTGACCCATAATTTTGACCCCGAAATTTTGACCCCAAAATTTTCACCCAAAAATTTTCACCCCAAATTTTGACCCCAAAATTTTCACCGCAACATTTTCACCCCAAAATTTTCACCCCAAAATTTTCACCCCAAATTTTGACCCCAAAATTTTCACCGCAACATTTTCACCCCAAAATTTTGACCCCAATATTTTGATTCCAAAATTTTGACCCCAAAATTTTGACTCCAAAATTTTGACTCCAAAATTTTGACCCCGAAATTTTGACCCTAAAATTTTGACCCCTAAATTTTGACCCCCAAATTTTGCCCCAAAATTTGCTCCTCAAAGTTTTGACCCAAAATTTTGACCTCGAAATTTTGACCCCCAAAATTTTCACCCTAAAATTGTGACCCCAAAATTTTGACTCCAAAATTTTGACCACAATGACCCCAAAATTTTGACCCCTAAATTTTGACCCCCAAATTTTGACCCCCAAATTTTGACCCCGAAATGTTGACCATAAAATTTTGACCTACAAATTTTGACCCCGAAATTTTGACCCAAAAATTTTGAACCCAAATTTTGACCCCTAATTTTGACCCCCAAATTTTGACCACAAAATTTTCACCACAAAATTTTCATTTGTGGGTCAAAATTTTATGGTCAACATTTCGGGGTCAATATTTGGGGGTCAAAATTTGGGAGTAAAAATTTAGGGGTAAAAATTTTGGGGTCATTGGGGTCAAAATTTTGGAGTCAAAATTTTGGGGTCACAATTTTAGGGTGAAAATTTTGGGGTCAAAATTTGGGGTGAAAATTTTGGGGTGAAAATTTTGGGGTCAAAATTTTGGGGTCAAAATTTTGGGGTGAAAATTTTGGGATGAAAATTTTAGGATCAAAATTTGGGGTGAAAACTTTGGGGTGAAAATTTAGGGGTCAAAATTTTGGGGTCAAAATTTGGGGGTCAAAATTTTGGAGTCTAAATTTTGGAGTCAAAATTTTGAGGTCAAAATTTTGTAGTCAAAATTTTGGAGTCAAAATTTTGGAGTCAAAATTTTGGGGTCAAAATTTTGGGGTGAAAATTTTGAGTTGAAAATTTTGGGATCAAAATTTGGGGTGAAAATTTTGGGGTCAAAATTTTGGGGTGAAAATTTTGGGTTGAAAATTTTGGAGTCAAAATTTTGGGGTCAAAATTTTGTGGTGAAAATTTTGGGATGAAAATTTTGGGATGAAAATTTGGGGTGAAAATTTTGAGGTGAAAATTTTGGGGTCAAAATTTGGGTTGAAAATTTTGGGGTCAAAATTTGGGGTGAAAATTTTGGGGTCAAAATTTTGGGGTCAAAATTTTGGAGTAAAAATTTTGGGGTCAAAATTTTGGGGTGAAAATTTTGAGTTGAAAATTTTGGGATCAAAATTTGGGGTGAAAATTTTGGGGTGAAAATTTTAGGGTGAAAATTTTGGGTTGAAAATTTTGGAGTCAAAATTTTGGAGTCAAAATTTTGGGGTCAAAATTTTGTGGTGAAAATTTTGGGATGAAAATTTTGGGATGAAAATTTGGGGTGAAAATTTTGGGGTGAAAATTTTGGGGTCAAAATTTTGGAGTCAAAATTTTGGGGTCAAAATTTTGGGGTGAAAATTTTGGGATGAAAATTTTGGGATCAAAATTTGGGGTGAAAACTTTGGGGTGAAAATTTAGGGGTCAAAATTTTGGGGTCAAAATTTGGGGGTCAAAATTTTGGAGTCTAAATTTTGGAGTCAAAATTTTGAGGTCAAAATTTTGGAGTCAAAATTTTGAGTTCAAAATTTTGGAGTCAAAATTTTGGGTTCAAAATTTTGGAGACAAAATTTTGGGGTCAAAATTTTGGGGTGAAAATTTTGAGTTGAAAATTTTGGGATCAAAATTTGGTGTGAAAATTTTGGGGTGAAAATTTTGGGGTGAAAATTTTGCGTTGAAAATTTTGGAGTCAAAATTTTGGAGTCAAAATTTTGGGGTCAAAATTTTGTGGTGAAAATTTTGGGATGAAAATTTTGGGATGAAAATTTGGGGTGAAAATTTTGAGGAGAAAATTTTGGGGTCAAAATTTTGGAGTCAAAATTTTGGGGTCATAATTTTTGGGTGAAAATTTTGGGATGAAAATTTTGGGATCAAAATTTGGGGTGAAAACTTTGGGGTGAAAATTAGGGGTCAAAATTTTGGGGTCAAAATTTGGGGGTCAAAATTTTGGAGTCTAAATTTTGGAGTCAAAATTTTGAGGTCAAAATTTTGTAGTCAAAATTTTGGGTTCAAAATTTTGGAGTCAAAATTTTGGGGTCAAAATTTTGGGGTGAAAATTTTGAGTTGAAAATTTTGGGATCAAAATTTGGGGTGAAAATTTTGGGGTCAAAATTTGGGGGTCAAAATTTTGGAGTCAAAATTTTGGGGTCAAAATTTTGGAGTCAAAATTTGGGGTGAAAATTTTGGGGTCAAAATTTCGGGGTCAAAATTTTGGGGTCAAAATTTTTGGACCAAAATTTTGGGGTCAAAATTTGGGGGTCAAAATTTGGGGGTCAAAATTTGGGGGTCAAAATTTCGGGGTCAAATTTTCGAGATCAAAATTTCGAGTCAAAATTTCGAGATCAAAATTTCGAGTCAAAATTTGGAGTCAAAATTTTGGAGTCAAAATTTTGCGGTCAAAATTTTGGAGTAAAAATTTTGGAGTCAAAATTTTGGGGTCAACATTTTGGGGTGAAAATTTTGGGATAAAAATTTTGGGATCAAAATTTGGGGTGAAAATTTTGTGGTGAAAATTTTGGGGTGAAAATTTTGTGGTCAAAATTTGGGTGTCAAAATTTTGGAGTCAAAATTTCGGTGTCAAATTTTTGGGGTCAAAATTTCGAGATCAAAATTTCGACTCAAAATTTGGGGTTCAAAATTTTGGGGTCAAAATTTTGGAGTCAAAATTTTGAGGTCAAAACTTTGGGGTCAACATTTCGAGATCAAAATTTCGTGTTCAAAATTTCGGGGCCAAAATTTTGGTGTGAAAATTATGGGGTCAAAATTATGGGGTGATCATTTTGGGGTCAAAATTTTGGGGTCAAAATTTAGGGGTCAAAATTTTGAAGTAAAAATTTTTGAGTCACAATTTTGGGGTCAAAATTTCGGGGTCAAAATTTTGGAGTAAAATTTTGGGGTGAAAATTTTGGGGTCAAAAATTCGATGTCAAAATTTCGGGGTCAAAATTTGAAGGTCAAAATCTAGGGGTCAAAATTTGGGTTCAAAATTTTGGGGTCAAAATTTCGGGGTCAAAATTTGTAGGTCAAAATTTTATGGTCAACATTTGGGGGTCAAAATTTGGGGGTCAAAATTTGGGGGTCAAAATTTAGGGGTCAAAATTTTGGGGTCATTGGGGTCAAAATTTTGGAGTCAAAATTTTGGGGTCACAATTTTAGGGTGAAAATTTTGGGGTCAAAATTTCGAGGTCAAAATTTGGGGTGAAAATTTTGGGGTCAAAATTTGGTTTGAAAATTTTGGGGTTAAAATTTGGGGGTCAAAATTATGGGTCAAAACTTTGAGGAGCAAATTTTGGGGCAAAATTTGGGGGTCAAAATTTAGGGGTCAAAATTTTAGGGTCAAAATTTCGGGGTCAAAGTTTTGGAGTGAAAATTTTGGAGTCAAAATTTTGGGGTCAAAATTTCGGGGTAAAAATTATGGGTCAAAACTTTGAGGAGCAAATTTTGGGGTCAAAATTTGGGGGTCAAAATTTGGGGGTCAAAATTATAGGGTCAAAATTTCGGGGTCAAAATATTGGAGTCAAAATTTTGGAGTCAAAATTTTGGGGTCAAAATTTTGGAGACAAAATTTTGGGGTTAAAATTTTGGGGTGAAAATGTTGCGGTTAAAATTTTGGGGTCAAAATTCGGGGTGAAAATTTTGGGGTGAAAATTTTGGGGTCAAAATTTTGGAGTCAAAATTTTGGGGTCAAAATTTTGGGGTTAAAATTATGGGGTCAAAACTTTGAGGAGCAAATTTTGGAGTCAAAATTTGGGGTGAAAATTTTGGGGTCAAAATTTTGGGGTCAAAATTTTGGGGTGAAAATTTTGCCAAAAATTTCGGGATCAAAATTTTGGAGTCAAAAAAATTTCGAGGTCAAAATTTTGGGGGGAAAATTTTGGGGTGAAAATTTTGGGGTCAAAATTCGGGGTGAAAATTTTGGGGTGAAAATTTTGGGGTCAAAATTTTGGAGTCAAAATTTTGGGGTCAAAATTTTGGGGTTAAAATTATGGGGTCAAAACTTTGAGGAGCAAATTTTGGAGTCAAAATTTGGGGTCAAAATTTTGGGGTCAAAATTTCAGGGTCAAAATTTTGGAGTAAAATTTTGGAGTCAAAATTTTGGGATCAAAAATTCGGGGTGAAAATTTTGGTGTCAAAATTTTGGGGTCAAAATTTTGGGGTGAAAATTTTGGGGTCAAAATTTTGGAGTCAAAATTTTGTGGTCAAAAATTCGGGGTCAAAATTTCGTGGTCAAAATTTTGGGGTCAAAATTTCGGGGTCAAAATTTTGGGGTCAAAATTTTGAGGAAAAAATTTGGGGGTCAACATTTGGGGGTCAAAATTTTGGGGTCAAAATGTGAGGGTCAAAATTTTGGAGTAAAAATTTTGGGGTCAAAATTTTGGAGTTAAAATTTTGAGGTCAAAATTTTGGGGTGAAAATTTGTGGGTCAAAATTTTATGGTCAACATTTCGGGGTCAAAATTTGGGGGTCAAAATTTAGGGGTCAAAATTTTGGGGTCATTGGGGTCAAAATTTTGGAGTCAAAATTTTGGGGTCAAAATTTGGGTTGAAAATTTTGGGGTTAAAATTTGGGGGCAAAATTTGTGGTTAAAATTTTGGGGTCAAAAGTTGGGTTGAATATTTTGGGGTTAAAATTTGTGGGTCAAATTTTTGGGGTCAAAATTTGGGGTGAAAATTTTAGGGTCAAAATTTGGGGTGAAAATTTTGGGGTGAAAATTTTGGGGTCAAAATTATGGGTCAAAACTTTGAGGAGCAAATTTTGGGGTCAAAATTTGGGGGTCAAAATTTTAGGGTCAAAATTTCGGGGTCAAAATTTTGGAGTCAAAATTTCGGGGTAAAAATTTTGGGGTCAAAATTTCGGGATCAAAATTTTGGAGTACAAAATTTGGGGTCAAAATTTCAGGGTCAAAATTTTGGGGTAAAAATTTTGGGGTCAAAATTAGGGGTCAAAATTTTGGGGTCAAAATTTCGGGGTCAAAATTTTGGAGTCAAAATTTTGGGGTCACAGTTTTGGGGTGAAAGTTTTGGGGTGACAATTTTGGGGTCAAAAATTCGGTGTCCAAATTTCCGGGTTAAAATTTCGGGGTCAAAATTTTGGGGCGAAAATTTTGGGTGAAAATTTTGGGGTGATATTTGGGGGTGAAAATTTTGGGGTGAAAATTTTAGGGTCAAAATTTGGGGTGAAAATTTTTGGGGTCAAAATTTTGGAGTCAAAATTTTGGGGTCAAAATTTTGGGGTACAAATTTTGGGATAAAATTTGGGGGTAAAAATTTGGGGTGAAGATTTTTGGGTCAAATTTTTGTGGTCAAAATTTTTGGGTCAAAATTTCGAGATCAAGATCTCGGGGTCAAAATTTTGGGGTCAAAATTTTGTGGTCAAAATTTTGAGGTCAAAATTTCGGGGTCAAAATTTTAAGGTGAAAATTTTGATGTAAAAATTTTGGGGTGAAAGTTTTGGGGTCAAAATTTCGAGATCAAAATTTCGGGGCCAAAATTTTGGGGTGAAAATTTTGGGGTCAAAATTTCGGGGTCAAAATTTTGTAGTCAAAATTTTGGGGTCAAAACTTTGGGGTCAAAATTTTGCAGTCAAAATTTTGGGGTGAAAATTTTGTAGTCAAAATTTTGGATTGAAAATTTTGGGGTCAAAATTTTGGGGTCAAAATTTGGGTTCCAAATTTTGGGGTCAAAATTTTGGGGTCAAAATTTCGGGTTCAAAATTTTGGAGTCAAAATTTTGGGGTCAAAACTTTGGGGTCAAAATTTTGGAATGAAAATTTTGGGGTCAAAATTTTGAAATGAAAATTTTGGCGTCAAAATTTTGGTGTCAAAACTTCGGGGTCGAAATTTCGGGTTCAAAATTTGGGGTCAAATTTTTTTGGGGTAAAAATTTAGGGGTCAAAATTTTGCGGTCAAAATTTTGGGATCAAAATTTCAGGGTCAAAATTTTGGAGTAAAATTTTGGAGTCAAAATTTTGGGGTCAAAATTTCGGGGTCAAAATTTGGGGGTCAAAATCTAGGGGTCAAAATCTAGGGGTGAAAATTTGGGTTCTAAATTTTAGGGTCAAAATTTCGGGGTCAAAATTTGTGGTTCAAAATTTTATTGGCAACATTTCGGGGTCAAAATTTAGGGGTCAAAATTTGGTGGTCAAAATTTAGGGGTCAAAATTTTGGGGCCATTGGGGTCAAAATTTTGGAGTCAAAATTTTGGGGTCACAATTTTAGGGTGAAAATTTTGGGGTCAAAATTTGGGTTGAAAATTTTGGGGTTAAAATTTGGGGGTCAAAATTTCGAGGTCAAAATTTGGGGTGAAAATTTTGGGGTCAAAGTTTGGGTTGAAAATTTTGGGGTTAAAATTTGGGGGTCAAAATTTCGGCTTCAAAATTATGGGTCAAAACTTTGAGGAGCAAATTTTGGGGCAAAATTTGGGGGTCAAAATTTGGGTGTCAAAATTTGGGTGTCAAAATTTCGGGGTCAAAATTTTGGAGTCAAAATTTTGGAGTCAAAATTTTGGGGTCAAAATTTTGGAGTCAAAATTTTGGGGTGAAAATGTTGCGGTGAAAATTTTGGGGTCAAAATTTGGGGTGAAAATTTTGGGGTGAAAATTTTGGGGTGAAAATGTTGCGGTGAAAATTTTGGGGTCAAAATTTGGGGTGAAAATTTTGGGGTGAAAATTTTGGGGTGAAAATTTTGGGGTCAAAATTTTGGAGTAAAAATTTTGGGGTCAAAATTTTGGGGCGAAAATTTTGGGGTGAAAATTTGGGTTAAAAATTTTGGGGTCAAAATTTCGGGATCAAAATTTTGGAGTCAAAAATTTGGGGTCAAAATTTCAGGGTCAAAATTTTGGGGTCAAATTTTGTGGTGAAAATTTTGGGTTGAAAATTTTGGGGTCAAAATTTCGGGGTCAAAATTTTGGAGTCAAAATTTTGGAGTCAAAATTTTGGGGTCAAAATTTTGGAGTCAAAATATTGGGGTGAAAATTTTGCGGTGAAAATTTTGGGGTCAAAATTTTGGGGTCAAAATGTTGCGGTGAAAATTTTGGGGTCAAAATTTGGGGTGAAAATTTTGGGGTGAAAATTTTGGGGTGAAAATGTTGCGGTGAAAATTTTGGGGTCAAAATTTGGGGTGAAAATTTTGGGGTGAAAATTTTGGGGTGAAAATTTTGGGGTCAAAATTTTGGAGTAAAAATTTTGGGGTCAAAATTTGGGGTGAAAATTTTGGGGTGAAAATTTTGGGGTGAAAATTTGGGGTCAAAATTTTGGGGTGAAAATTTGGGTTAAAAATTTTGGGGTCAAAATTTCGGGATCAAAATTTTGGAGTCAAAAATTTGGGGTCAAAATTTCGGGGTCAAAATTTTGACCCCAAAATTTTGACTCCAAAATTTTGACCCCGAAATTTTGACCCTAAAATTTTGACCCCCAAATTTTGACCCCCAAATTTTGACCCCAAAATTTGCTCCTCAAAGTTTTGACCCATAATTTTGACCCCGAAATTTTGACCCCAAAATTTTGACCCCAAAATTTTCAACCCAAAATTTTCACCACAAAATTTGACCCCAAAATTATGGTCAACATTTCGGGGTCAAAATTTGGGGGTCAAAATTTAGGGGTCAAAATTTTGGGGTCATTGGGGTGAAAATTTTGCCAAAAATTTCGGGATCAAAATTTTGGAGTCAAAAAAATTTCGAGGTCAAAATTTTGGGGCGAAAATTTTGGCGTGAAAATTTTGGGGTGAAAATGTTGCGGTGAAAATTTTGGGGTCAAAATTTGGGGTGAAAATTTTGGGGTGAAAATTTTGTGGTCAAAATTTTGGGGTCAAAATTTTGGGGTCAAAATTTCGGGGTAAAAATTATGGGTCAAAACTTTGAGGAGCAAATTTTGGGGTCAAAATTTGGGGGTCAAAATTTGGGGGTCAAAATTATAGGGTCAAAATTTCGGAGTCAAAATATTGGAGTCAAAATTTTGGAGTCAAAATTTTGGGGTCAAAATTTTGGAGACAAAATTTTGGGGTTAAAATTTTGGGGTGAAAATGTTGCGGTTAAAATTTTGGGGTCAAAATTCGGGGTGAAAATTTTGGGGTGAAAATTTTGGGGTCAAAATTTTGGAGTCAAAATTTTGCGGTCAAAATTTTGGGGTTAAAATTATGGGGTCAAAACTTTGAGGAGCAAATTTTGGAGTCAAAATTTTGGGTGAAAATTTTGGGGTCAAAATTTTGGGGTCAAAATTTTGGGGTGAAAATTTTGCCAAAAATTTCGGGATCAAAATTTTGGAGTCAAAAAAATTTCGAGGTCAAAATTTTGGGGCGAAAATTTTGGGGTGAAAATTTGGGGATGAAAATTTTGGGGTGAAAATTTTAGGGTCAAAATTTGGTGTGAAAATTTTTGGGTCAAATTTTTGGGGTCCAAATTTTGGAGTAAAAATTTTGGGGTCGAAATTTTGGGGTAAAAATTTTGGGATCAAAATTTTGGGGTCAAAATTTGGGGTGAAATTTTTTGGGTCAAATTTTTGTGGTCAAAATTTTGGGGTCAAAATTTTGGGGTCAAAATTTCGGGGTAAAAATTATGGGTCAAAACTTTGAGGAGCAAATTTTGGGGTCAAAATTTGGGGGTCAAAATTATAGGGTCAAAATTTCGGGGTCAAAATATTGGAGTCAAAATTTTGGAGTCAAAATTTTGGGGTCAAAATTTTGGAGACAAAATTTTGGGGTTAAAATTTTGGGGTGAAAATGTTGCGGTTAAAATTTTGGGGTCAAAATTCGGGGTGAAAATTTTGGGGTGAAAATTTTGGGGTCAAAATTTTGGAGTCAAAATTTTGGGGTCAAAATTTTGGGGTTAAAATTATGGGGTCAAAACTTTGAGGAGCAAATTTTGAAGTCAAAATTTGGGGTGAAAATTTTGGGGTCAAAATTTTGGGGTGAAAATTTTGCCAAAAATTTCGGGATCAAAATTTTGGAGTCAAAAAAATTTCGAGGTCAAAATTTTGGGGCGAAAATTTTGGGGTGAAAATTTTGGGGTCAAAATATTGGAGTCAAAATTTTGGAGACAAAATTTTGGGGTTAAAATTTTGGGGTGAAAATGTTGCGGTTAAAATTTTGGGGTCAAAATTCGGGGTGAAAATTTTGGGGTGAAAATTTTGGGGTCAAAATTTTGGAGTCAAAATTTTGGGGTCAAAATTTTGGGGTTAAAATTATGGGGTCAAAACTTTGAGGAGCAAATTTTGGAGTCAAAATTTGGGGTCAAAATTTTGGGGTGAAAATTTTGCCAAAAATTTCGGGATCAAAATTTTGGAGTCAAAAAAATTTCGAGGTCAAAATTTTGGGGCGAAAATTTTGGGGTGAAAATTTGGGGATGAAAATTTTGGGGTGAAAATTTTAGGGTCAAAATTTGGGGTGAAAATTTTTGGGTCAAATTTTTGGGGTCAAAATTTTGGAGTAAAAATTTTGGGGTCGAAATTTTGGGGTAAAAATTTTGGGATCAAAATTTTGGGGTCAAAATTTGGGGTGAAAATTTTTGGGTCAAATTTTTGTTGTCAAAATTTTTGGGTCAAATTTTTGTGGTCAAAATTTCGGGGTCAAAATTTCGAGATCAAAATTTCTGGGTCAAAATTTTGGGGTCAAAATTTTGGGGTCAAAATTTTGGGGTCAAAATTTCGGGGTCAAAATTTTGACCCCAAAATTATCACCCCATAATTTTCACACCAAAATTTTGGCCCCGAAATTTCCACCAAAAAATTTTACCAAAAAAATTTTGGGGTCAAAATTTTGAAGTAAAAATTTTTGAGTCAAAATTTTGGGGTCAAAATTTCGGGGTCAAAATTTTGGAGTAAAATTTTGGAGTCAAAATTTTGGGGTCAAAATTTCAGGGTCAAAATTTTGGAGTAAAATTTTGGAGTCAAAATTTTGGGATCAAAAATTCGGGGTGAAAATTTTGGTGTCAAAATTTTGGGGTGAAAATTTCGGGGTCAAAATTTTGGGGTCATTGGGGTCAAAATTTAGGAGTCAAAATTTTGGGGTCAAAATTTGGGTTGAAAATTTTGGGGTTAAAATTTGTGGGTCAAATTTTTGGGGTCAAAATTTGGGGTGAAAATTTTGGGGTCAAAATTTGGGGTGAAAATTTTGGGGTGAAAATTTTGGGGTCAAAATTATGGGTCAAAATTTTGAGGAGCAAATTTTGGGGTCAAAATTTGGGGGTCAAAATTTTAGGGTCAAAATTTCGGGGTCAAAATTTTGGAGTCAAAATTTCGGGGTAAAAATTTTGGGGTCAAAATTTTGGGGTCAAAATTTCGGGATCAAAATTTTGGGGTCAAAATTTCAGGGTCAAAATTTTGGGGTAAAAATTTTGGGGTCAAAATTAGGGGTCAAAATTTTGGGGTGAAAATTTCGGGGTCAAAATTTTGGAGTCAAAATTTTGGGGTCACAGTTTTGGGGTGAAAGTTTTGGGGTGACAATTTTGGGGTCAAAAATTCGGTGTCCAAATTTCCGGGTTAAAATTTCGGGGTCAAAATTTTGGGGCGAAAATTTTGGGTGAAAATTTTGGGGTGATATTTGGGGGTGAAAATTTTGGGGTGAAAATTTTAGGGTCAAAATTTGGGGTGAAAATTTTTGGGGTCAAAATTTTGGAGTCAAAATTTTGGGGTTAAAATTTTGGGGTACAAATTTTGGGATAAAATTTGGGGGTAAAAATTTGGGGTGAAGATTTTTGGGTCAAATTTTTGTGGTCAAAATTTTTGGGTGAAAATTTTGGGGTGAAAGTTTTGGGGTCAAAATTTCGAGATCAAAATTTCGGGGCCAAAATTTTGGGGTGAAAATTTTGGGGTGAAAATTTTGGGGTCAAAATTTCGGGGTCAAAATTTTGGAGTCAAAATTTTGGGGTCAAAACTTTGGGGTCAAAATTTTGCAGTCAAAATTTTGGGGTGAAAATTTTGTAGTCAAAATTTTGGATTGAAAATTTTGTGGTCAAAATTTTGGGGTCAAAATTTGGGTTCCAAATTTTGGGGTCAAAATTTTGGGGTCAAAATTTCGGGTTCAAAATTTTGGAGTCAAAATTTTGCAGTCAAAACTTTGGGGTCAAAATTTTGGGGTCAAAATTTTGGAATGAAAATTTTGGGGTCAAAATTTTGAAATGAAAATTTTGGCGTCAAAATTTTGGTGTCAAAACTTCGGGGTCGAAATTTCGGGTTCAAAATTTGGGGTCAAATTTTTTTGGGGTAAAAATTTAGGGGTCAAAATTTTGCGGTCAAAATTTTGCGGTCAAAATTTCAGGGTCAAAATTTTGGAGTAAAATTTTGGAGTCAAAATTTTGGGGTCAAAATTTCGGGGTCAAAATTTGGGGGTCAAAATCTAGGGGTGAAAATTTGGGTTCTAAATTTTAGGGTCAAAATTTCGGGGTCAAAATTTGTGGTTCAAAATTTTATGGGCAACATTTCGGGGTCAAAATTTAGGGGTCAAAATTTGGTGGTCAAAATTTAGGGGTCAAAATTTTGGGGTCATTGGGGTCAAAATTTTGGAGTCAAAATTTTGGGGTCACAATTTTAGGGTGAAAATTTTGGGGTCAAAATTTGGGTTGAAAATTTTGGGGTTAAAATTTGGGGGTCAAAATTTCGAGGTCAAAATTTGGGGTGAAAATTTTGGGGTCAAAGTTTGGGTTGAAAATTTTGGGGTTAAAATTTGGGGGTCAAAATTTCGGCTTCAAAATTATGGGTCAAAACTTTGAGGAGCAAATTTTGGGGCAAAATTTGGGGGTCAAAAGTTGGGTGTCAAAATTTTGACTCCAAAATTTTGACCCCGAAATTTTGACACCCAAGTCAAAATTTTGGGGTCAAAATTTTGGAGTCAAAATTTTGGGGTGAAAATGTTGCGGTGAAAATTTTGGGGTCAAAATTTGGGGTGAAAATTTTGGGGTGAAAATTTTGGGGTGAAAATGTTGCGGTGAAAATTTTGGGGTCAAAATTTGGGGTGAAAATTTTGGGGTGAAAATTTTGGGGTGAAAATTTTGGGGTCAAAATTTTGGAGTAAAAATTTTGGGGTCAAAATTTTGGGGCGAAAATTTTGGGGTGAAAATTTGGGTTAAAAATTTTGGGGTCAAAATTTCGGGATCAAAATTTTGGAGTCAAAAATTTGGGGTCAAAATTTCAGGGTCAAAATTTTGGGGTCAAATTTTGTGGTGAAAATTTTGGGGTCAAAATTTCGGGGTCAAAATTTTGGAGTCAAAATTTTGGAGTCAAAATTTTGGGGTCAAAATTTTGGAGTCAAAATTTTGGGGTGAAAATTTTGCGGTGAAAATTTTGGGGTCAAAATTTTGGGGTCAAAATGTTGCGGTGAAAATTTTGGGGTCAAAATTTGGGGTGAAAATTTTGGGGTGAAAATTTTGGGGTGAAAATTTTGGGGTGAAAATGTTGCGGTGAAAATTTTGGGGTCAAAATTTGGGGTGAAAATTTTGGGGTGAAAATTTTGGGGTGAAAATTTTGGGGTCAAAATTTTGGAGTCAAAAATTTGGGGTCAAAATTTCGGGGTCAAAATTTTGACCCCAAAATTTTGTCTCCAAAATTTTGTCTCCAAAATTTTGACCCCAAAATTTTGACTCCAAAATTTTGACTCCAAAACTTTGACCCCGAAATTTTGACCCTAAAATTTTGACCCCCAAATTTTGACCCCCAAATTTTGACCCCAAAATTTGCTCCTCAAAGTTTTGACCCATAATTTTGACCCCGAAATTTTGACCCCAAAATTTTGACCCCAAAATTTTCAACCCAAAATTTTCAACACAAAATTTGACCCCAAAATTATGGTCAACATTTCGGGGTCAAAATTTGGGGGTCAAAATTTAGGGGTCAAAATTTTGGGGTCATTGGGGTCAAAATTTTGGAGTCAAAATTTTGGGGTCAAAATTTGGGTTGAAAATTTTGGGGTTAAAATTTGGGGGCAAAATTTGGGGTTAAAATTTTGGGGTCAAAATTTGGGTTGAAAATTTTGGGGTTAAAATTTGTGGGTCAAATTTTTGGGGTCAAAATTTGGGGTGAAAATTTTGGGGTCAAAATTTGGGGTGAAAATTTTGGGGTGAAAATTTTGGGGTGAAAATTATGGGTCAAAACTTTGAGGAGCAAATTTTGGGGTCAAAATTTGGGGGTCAAAATTTTAGGGTCAAAATTTCGGGGTCAAAATTTTGGAGTCAAAATTTCGGGGTAAAAATTTTGGGGTCAAAATTTTGGGGTCAAAATTTCGGGATCAAAATTTTGGAGTAAAAAATTTGGGGTCAAAATTTTGGGGTAAAAATTTTGGGGTCAAAATTAGGGGTCAAAATTTTGGGGTCAAAATTTCGGGGTCAAAATTTTGGAGTCAAAATTTTGGGGTCACAGTTTTGGGGTGAAAGTTTTGGGGTGACAATTTTGGGGTCAAAAATTCGGTGTCCAAATTTCCGGGTTAAAATTTCGGGGTCAAAATTTTGGGGCGAAAATTTTGGGTGAAAATTTTGGATGATATTTGGGGGTGAAAATTTTGGGGTAAAAATTTTAGGGTCAAAATTTGGGGTGAAAATTTTTGGGGTCAAAATTTTGGAGTCAAAATTTTGGGGTCAAAATTTTGGGGTACAAATTTTGGGATAAAATTTGGGGGTAAAAATTTGGGGTGAAGAATTTTGGGTCAAATTTTTGTGGTCAAAATTTTTGGGTCAAAAATTCGGTGTCCAAATTTCCGGGTTAAAATTTCGGGGTCAAAATTTTGGGGCGAAAATTTTGGGTGAAAATTTTGGGGTGATATTTGGGGGTGAAAATTTTGGGGTAAAAATTTTAGGGTCAAAATTTGGGGTGAAAATTTTTGGGGTCAAAATTTTGGAGTCAAAATTTTGGGGTCAAAATTTTGGGGTACAAATTTTGGGATAAAATTTGGGGGTAAAAATTTGGGGTGAAGATTTTTGGGTCAAATTTTTGTGGTCAAAATTTTTGGGTCAAAATTTCGAGATCAAAATTTCGGGGTCAAAATTTTGGGGTCAAAATTTTGTGGTCAAAATTTTGAGGTCAAAATTTCGGGGTCAAAATTTTAAGGTGAAAATTTTGATGTAAAAATTTTGGGGTGAAAGTTTTGGAGTCAAAATTTCGAGATCAAAATTTCGGGGCCAAAATTTTGGGGTGAAAATTTTGGGGTCAAAATTTCGGGGTCAAAATTTTGGAGTCAAAATTTTGGGGTCAAAACTTTGGGGTCAAAATTTTGCAGTCAAAATTTTGGGGTGAAAATTTTGTAGTCAAAATTTTGGAGTGAAAATTTTGGGGTCAAAATTTTGGGGTCAAAATTTGGGTTCCAAATTTTGGGGTCAAAATTTTGGGGTCAAAATTTCGGGTTCAAAATTTTGGAGTCAAAATTTTGGGGTCAAAACTTTGGGGTCAAAATTTTGGGGTCAAAATTTTGGAATGAAAATTTTGGGGTCAAAATTTTGAAATGAAAATTTTGGCGTCAAAATTTTGGTGTCAAAACTTCGGGGTCGAAATTTCGGGTTCAAAATTTGGGGTCAAATTTTTTTGGGGTAAAAATTTAGGGGTCAAAATTTTGCGGTCAAAATTTTGCGGTCAAAATTTTGGGATCAAAATTTCAGGGTCAAAATTTTGGAGTAAAATTTTGGAGTCAAAATTTTGGGGTCAAAATTTCGGGGTCAAAATTTGGGGGTCAAAATCTAGGGGTGAAAATTTGGGTTCTAAATTTTAGGGTCAAAATTTCGGGGTCAAAATTTGTGGTTCAAAATTTTATGGGCAACATTTCGGGGTCAAAATTTAGGGGTCAAAATTTGGTGGTCAAAATTTAGGGGTCAAAATTTTGGGGTCATTGGGGTCAAAATTTTGGAGTCAAAATTTTGGGGTCACAATTTTAGGGTGAAAATTTTGGGGTCAAAATTTGGGTTGAAAATTTTGGGGTTAAAATTTGGGGGTCAAAATTTCGAGGTCAAAATTTGGGGTGAAAATTTTGGGGTCAAAGTTTGGGTTGAAAATTTTGGGGTTAAAATTTGGGGGTCAAAATTTCGGCTTCAAAATTATGGGTCAAAACTTTGAGGAACAAATTTTGGGGCAAAATTTGGGGGTCAAAATTTGGGTGTCAAAATTTGGGTATCAAAATTTCGGGGTCAAAATTTTGGAGTCAAAATTTTGGAGTCAAAATTTTGGGGTCAAAATTTTGGAGTCAAAATTTTGGGGTGAAAATGTTGCGGTGAAAATTTTGGGGTCAAAATTTGGGGTGAAAATTTTGGGGTGAAAATTTTGGGGTCAAAATGTTGCGGTGAAAATTTTGGGGTCAAAATTTGGGGGTGAAAATTTTGGGGTGAAAATTTTGGGGTGAAAATTTTGGGGTCAAAATTTTGGAGTAAAAATTTTGGGGTCAAAATTTTGGGGCGAAAATTTTGGGATGAAAATTTGGGTTAAAAATTTTGGGGTCAAAATTTCGGGATCAAAATTTTGGAGTCAAAAATTTGGGGTCAAAATTTCAGGGTCAAAATTTTGGGGTCAAATTTTGTGGTGAAAATTTTGGGTTGAAAATTTTGGGGTCAAAATTTCGGGGTCAAAATTTTGGAGTCAAAATTTTGGAGTCAAAATTTTGGGGTCAAAATTTTGGAGTCAAAATTTTGGGGTGAAAATGTTGCGGTGAAAATTTTGGGGTCAAAATTTTGGGGTGAAAATGTTGCTGTGAAAATTTTGGGGTCAAAATTTGGGGTGAAAATTTTGGGGTGAAAATTTTGGGGTGAAAATGTTGCGGTGAAAATTTTGGGGTCAAAATTTGGGGTGAAAATTTTGGGGTGAAAATTTTGGGGTGAAAATTTTGGGGTCAAAATTTTGGAGTAAAAATTTTGGGGTCAAAATTTTGGGGTGAAAATTTTGGGGTGAAAATTTTCGGGATCAAAATTTTGAAGTCAAAAATTTGGGGTCAAAATTTCGGGGTCAAAATTTTGACCCCAAAATTTTGTCTCCAAAATTTTGACCCCAAAATTTTGACTCCAAAATTTTGACTCCAAAATTTTGACCCCGAAATTTTGACCCCCAAATTTTGACCCCCAAATTTTGACCCCAAAATTTGCTCCTCAAAGTTTTGACCCATAATTTTGACCCCGAAATTTTGACCCCAAAATTTTGACCCCAAAATTTTCAACCCAAAATTTTCACCACAAAATTTGACCCCAAAATTTTGACCCTGAAATTTTGACCCCAAATTTTTGACTCCAAAATTTTGATCCCGAAATTTTGACCCCAAAATTTTTAACCCAAATTTTCACCCCAAAATTTTCACCCCAAAATTTTGACCCCAAAATTTTTACTCCAAAATTTTGACCCCAAAATTTCACCCCAAAATTTTCACCCCAAAATTTTCACCCCAAATATTGACCCCAAAATTTTCACCACAACATTTTCACCCCAAAATTTTCACCCCAAAATTTTCACCCCAAATTTTGACCCCAAAATTTTCACCGCAACATTTTCACCCCAAAATTTTGACTCCAAAATTTTGACCCAAAAATTTTGACTCCAAAATTTTGACTCCAAAATTTTGACTCCGAAATTTTGACACCCAAATTTTGACACCCAAATTTTGACCCCCAAATTTTGCCCCCTAAATTTTTAACCCAAATTTTCACCCCAAAATTTTCACCCCAAAATTTTGACTCCAAAATTTTGAACCCAAAATTTTGACTCCAAAATTTTGACCCCAAAATTTTGACTCCAAAATTTTCACCCCAAAATTTTGACCCCAAAATTTTGACTCCAAAATTTTCGCCCCAAAATTTTCAGCCCAAATTTTGACCCCAAAATTTTCATCCCAAAATTTTCACCACAAAATTTTGACCCCAAAATTTTCATCCCAAAATTTTCACCACAAAATTTTGACCCCAAAATTTTGACTCCATAATTTTGACCCCAAAATTTTGACCCCAAAATTTTCACCCCAAAATTTTCACCCCAAAATTTTCACCCCAAATTTTGATCCCAAAATTTTCATCCCAAAATTTTGACCCCAAAATTTTGACTCCAAAATTTTGACATCAAAATTTTCACCCCAAAATTTTCACCCCAAATTTTGATCCCAAAATTTTCATCCCAAAATTTTCACCTCAAAATTTTGACCCCAAAATTTTGACTCCAAAATTTTGACCCCAAAATTTTGACTCCAAAAGTTTGACTCCATAATTTTGACCCCAAAATTTTGACTCCAAAATTTTGACCCCCAAATTTTGAACCCAAAATTTTCACCCCAAAATTTTCACCCCAAAATTTTCACCCCAAATTTTGATCCCAAAATTTTCATCCCGAAATTTGCACCCCAAAATTTTGACCCCAAAATTTTGACTCCAAAATTTTGACCCCAAAATTTTCACCCCAAAATTTTCACCCCAAAATTTTCACCTTAAAATTTTCACCCCAAATTTTGATCCCAAAATTTTGATCCCAAAATTTTCATCACAAAATTTTGACCCCAAAATTTTCACCCCAAAATTTTGAACCTAAAATTTTTACTCCAAAATTTTGACTCCAAAATTTTGACTCCAAAATTTTGACCCAAAAATTTTGACTCCAAAATTTTGACCCCCAAATTTTGACCCCGAAATTTTGATCTCGAAATTTTGACCCCAAAATTTTGACCCCAAAAATTTGCCCCGAAATTTTGACCCCGAAATTTTGACCCCGAAATTTTGACCCCAAAATTTTGACCCTAAAATTTTCACCCCAAATTTTGACCCCAAAATTTTGATCCCAAAATTTTGACCTCAAAATTTTGACCCCGAAATTTTGATCTGGAAATTTTGACCCCAAAATTTTTAACCCAGATTTTCACCCCAAAATTTTGACTCCAAAATTTTGACCCCAAAATTTTGACTCCAAAATTTTGACCGCGAAATTTTGACCTTAAAATTTTGACCCCAAAATTTGCTCCTCAAAGTTTTGACCCCGAAATTTTGACCCCAAAATTTTAACCCCAAAATTTTGACCCCAAAAAATATTGACTCCAAAATTTTGACTCCAAAATTTTGACCCCCAAATTTTGAACCCAAAATTTTGACCCCAAAATTTTCACCCCAAAATTTTCACCCCAAAATTTTCACCCCAAAATTTTGACCCCAAAATTTTGACTCCAAAATTTTGAACCCAAAATTTTGACTCCAAAATTTTGACCCCAAAATTTTGACTCCAAAATTTTGACCCCAAAATTTTGACCCCAAAATTTTCACCCCAAAATTTTCACCCCAAAATTTTCACCCCACAATTTTCACCCCAAATTTTGACCCCAAAATTTTGATCCCAAAATTTTGACCCCGAAATTTTGATCTCGAAATTTTGACCCCAAAATTTTGACCTCAAAATTTTTAACCAAATTTTCACCCCAAGATTTTGACCCCAAAATTTTTACCCCAAAATTTTGACCCCCAAATTTTGACCCCGAAATTTTGATCTCGAAATTTTGACCCCAAAATTTTGACCCCAAAAATTTGCCCCGAAATTTTGACCCCGAAATTTTGACCCCAAAATTTTGACCCTAAAATTTTCACCCCAAATTTTGACCCCAAAATTTTGATCCCAAAATTTTGACCCCAAAATTTTGACCCCGAAATTTTGATCTGGAAATTTTCACCCCAAAATTTTGACTCCAAAATTTTGACCCCAAAATTTTGACCCCAATATTTTGACCCCAAAATTTTCACCCCAAAATTTTCACCCCAAAATTTTCACCCCAAAATTTGACCCCCAAAATTTGCTCCTCAAATTTTCACCCCAAAATTTTCACCCCAAAATTTTCACCCCAAATTTTGACCCCAAAATTTTCACCCCAAAATTTTCACCCCACAATTTTCACCCCAAATTTTGACCCCAAAATTTTGATCCCAAAATTTTGACCCCGAAATTTTGATCTCGAAATTTTGACCCCAAAATTTTGACCTCAAAATTTTTAACCCAAATTTTCACCCCAAATATTTGACTCCAAAATTTTGACCCCAAAATTTTGACCCCAAAATTTTCACTCCAAAATTTTCACCCCACAATTTTCACCAAAATTTTCACCCCAAATTTTGATTCCAAAATTTTGACCCCAAAATTTTGACCCCAAAATTTTGAACCCAAAATTTTGAACCCAAAATTTTGACTCCAAAATTTTTACCCCAAAATTTTGACTCCAAAATTTAGACTCCAAAATTTTCACCCCAAAATTTTGACCCCAAAATTTTGACTCCAAAATTTTGACTCCAAAATTTTGACTCCAAAATTTTGACCCCCAAATTATGACCCCGAAATTTTGATCTCGAAATTTTGACCCCAAAATTTTGACCCCAAAAATTTGCCCCGAAATTTTGACCCCGAAATTTTGTCCCCGAAATTTTGACCCCAAAATTTTGACCCTAAAATTTTCACCCCAAATTTTGACCCCAAAATTTTGATCCCAAAATTTTGACCCCAAAATTTTGACCCCGAAATTTTGATCTCGAAATTTTGACCCCAAAATTTTGACCCCAAAATTTTTAACCCAAATTTTCAACCCAAAATTTTGACTCCAAAATTTTGACCCCAAAATTTTGACCCCAAAATTTTCACCTTAAAATTTTCACCCCAAAATTTTCACCCCAAATTTTGACCCCAAAATTTGCTCCTCAAAGTTTTGACCACATAATTTTGACCCCAAAATTTTGACCCAAAACATTTTGACCCCAAAATTTTGACTCCAAAATTTTGACTCCAAAATTTTGACCGCGAAATTTTGACCTTAAAATTTTGACCCCAAAATTTGCTCCTCAAAGTTTTGACCCCGAAATTTTGACCCCAAAATTTTAACCCCAAAATTTTGACCCCAAAAAATATTGACTCCAAAATTTTGACTCCAAAATTTTGACCCCCAAATTTTGAACCCAAAATTTTGACCCCAAAATTTTGACCCCAAAATTTTCACCCCAAAATTTTCACCCCAAAATTTTGACCCCAAAATTTTGACTCCAAAATTTTGAACCCAAAATTTTGACTCCAAAATTATTTTGACCCCAAAATTTTGACTCCAAAATTTTCACCCCAAAATTTTGACCCCAAAATTTTGACTCCAAAATTTTCGCCCCAAAATTTTCAGCCCAAATTTTGACCCCAAAATTTTCATCCCAAAATTTTCACCACAAAATTTTGACCCCAAAATTTTCATCCCAAAATTTTCACCACAAAATTTTGACCCCAAAATTTTGACTCCATAATTTTGACCCCAAAATTTTGACCCCAAAATTTTCACCCCAAAATTTTCACCCCAAAATTTTCACCCCAAATTTTGATCCCAAAATTTTCATCCCAAAATTTTGACCCCAAAATTTTGACTCCAAAATTTTGACATCAAAATTTTCACCCCAAAATTTTCACCCCAAATTTTGATCCCAAAATTTTCATCCCAAAATTTTCACCTCAAAATTTTGACCCCAAAATTTTGACTCCAAAATTTTGACCCCAAAATTTTGACTCCAAAAGTTTGACTCCATAATTTTGACCCAAAAATTTTGACTCCAAAATTTTGACCCCCAAATTTTGAACCCAAAATTTTCACCCCAAAATTTTCACCCCAAAATTTTCACCCCAAATTTTGATCCCAAAATTTTCATCCCAAAATTTACCCAAAAATTTTGACCCCAAAATTCAAAATTATCACCCCACAATTTTGACCCCATAATTTTCACACCAAAATTTTGGCCCCAAAATTTCCACCAAAAAATTTTGCCCCAAAAATTTTGACTCCAAAATTTTGCCCCAAAAATTTTGACTCCAAAATTTTGACCCCGAAATTTTGACTCCAAAATTTTGACCCCAAAATTTTGACTCCAAAATTTTGACCCCCAAATTTTGACCCCAAAATTTTCACCCCAAAATTTTCACCCCAAATTTTGATTCCAAAATTTTGATTCCAAAATTTTGACCCCAAAATTTTGACCCCAAAATTTTGAACCCAAAATTTTGAACCCAAAATTTTGACTCCAAAATTTTTACCCCAAAATTTTGACTCCAAAATTTAGACTCCAAAATTTTGACCCCCAAATTTTGACCCCAAAATTTTGACCCCTAAATTTTCACCCCAAAATTTTGACCCAAAAATTTTGACCCCAAAATTTTCACCCCAAAATTTTCACCCCAAATTTTGATCCCAAAATTTTCATCCCAAAATTTTCACCAAAAAATTTTGACCCCAAAATTTTCACCCCAAAATTTTAAACCTAAAATTTTGACTCCAAAATTTTGACTCCAAAATTTTGACCCCCAAATTTTGACTCCAAAATTTTGACCCCAAAATTTTCACCCCAAAATTTTCACCCCAAATTTTGATCCCAAAATTTTGATCCCAAAATTTTCACCACAAAATTTTGACCCCAAAATTTTCACCCCAAAATTTTGAACCTAAAATTTTTACTCCAAAATTTTGACTCCAAAATTTTGACTCCAAAATTTTGACCCCAAAATTTTGACTCCAAAATTTTGACCCCCAAATTTTGACCCCGAAATTTTGATCTCGAAATTTTGACCCCAAAATTTTGACCCCAAAAATTTGCCCCGAAATTTTGACCCCGAAATTTTGAACCCGAAATTTTGACCCCAAAATTTTGACCCTAAAATTTTCACCCCAAATTTTGACCCCAAAATTTTGATCCCAAAATTTTGACTCCAAAATTTTCACCCCAAATTTTGAATCCAAAATTTTGACCCCAAAATTTTGACCCCAAAATTTTGACCCCAAAATTTTGACCCCCAAATTTTGACCCCAAAATTTTGACCCCTAAATTTTGACCCCGAATTTTTGACCCCGAAATTTTTACTCCAAAATTTTCACCCCAAAATTTTGAGACCAAAATTTTGACAAAAATTTCGGGGCCAAAATTTTGGTGTGAAAATTATGGGGTGATAATTTTGGGGTCAAAAATTCGGGGTCAAAATTTCGGGGTCAAAATTTTGGGGTCAAAATTATTGGGTCAAAATTTTGAGGAAAAAAATTGGGGGGTCAAAATTTGGGGGTCAAAATTTTGGGGTCAAAATGTGGGGGTCAAAATTTTGGATTCAAAATTTTGGGGTCAAAATTTTGGAGTTAAAATTTTTGGGTCAAAATTTTGGGGTGAAAATTTTGAGGTGAAAATTTTGGGGTCAAAATTTTGGGTGAAAATTTTGGGGTGAAAATTTTGGGGTCAAAAATTCGCGGTCAAAATTTCGGGGTCAAAATTTGGGGGTCAAAATCTAGGGGTCAAAATTCGGGGTCAAAATTTCGGGGTCAAAATTTTGGGGTCAAAATTAATGGGTCAAAATTTTGAGGAAAAAAATTTGGGGGTCAAAATTTGGGGGTCAAAATTTTGGGGTCAAAATGTGGGGGTCAAAATTTTGGATTCAAAATTTTGGGGTCAAAATTTTGGAGTTAAAATTTTAGGGTCAAAATTTTGGGCTGAAAATTTTGGGGTAAAAATTTTGGGGTCAAAATTTTGGGTGAAAATTTTGGGGTCAAAATTTTGGGGTCAAAAATTCGCGGTCAAAATTTCGGGGTCAAAATTTGGGGGTCAAAATCTAGGGGTCAAAATTTGGGTTCAAAATTTTGGGGTCAAAATTTCGGGGTCAAAATTTGTGGGTCAAAATTTTATGGTCAACATTTCGGGGTCAAAATTTGGGGGTCAAAATTTAGGTGTCAAAATTTTGGGGTCATTGGGGTCAAAATTTTGGAGTCAAAATTTTGGGGTCACAATTTTAGGGTGAACATTTTGGGGTAAAAATTTGGGTTGATAATTTTGGGGTTAGAATTTGGGGGTCAAAATTTGGGGTGAAAATTTTGGGGTCAAAATTTGGGTTGAAAATTTTGGGTTTAAAACTTGGGGGTCAAATTTTTGGGGTTAAAATTTGGGGTGAAAATTTTGGGGTCAAAATTTGGGGTGAAAATTTTGTGGTGAAAATTTTGGGGTCAAAATTTTGGGGTCAAAATTATGTGTCAAAACTTTGACCACCAAATTTTGACCCCAAAATGCTCCTCAAAGTTTTGACCCATAATTTTGACCCCAAAATTTTGACCCCCAAATTTTGACCCCAAAATTTTGACCCCTAAATTTTCACCCCAAAATTTTGACCCAAAAATTTTGACCCCAAAATTTTCACCCCAAAATTTTCACCCCAAATTTTGATCCCAAAATTTTCATCCCAAAATTTTCACCAAAAAATTTTGACCCCAAAATTTTCACCCCAAAATTTTAAACCTAAAATTTTGACTCCAAAATTTTGACTCCAAAATTTTGACCCCCAAATTTTGACTCCAAAATTTTGACCCCAAAATTTTCACCCCAAAATTTTCACCCCAAATTTTGATCCCAAAATTTTGATCCCAAAATTTTCACCACAAAATTTTGACCCCAAAATTTTCACCCCAAAATTTTGAACCTAAAATTTTTACTCCAAAATTTTGACTCCAAAATTTTGACTCCAAAATTTTGACCCCAAAATTTTGACTCCAAAATTTTGACCCCCAAATTTTGACCCCGAAATTTTGATCTCGAAATTTTGACCCCAAAATTTTGACCCCAAAAATTTGCCCCGAAATTTTGACCCCGAAATTTTGAACCCGAAATTTTGACCCCAAAATTTTGACCCTAAAATTTTCACCCCAAATTTTGACCCCAAAATTTTGATCCCAAAATTTTGACTCCAAAATTTTCACCCCAAATTTTGAATCCAAAATTTTGACCCCAAAATTTTGACCCCAAAATTTTGACCCCAAAATTTTGACCCCCAAATTTTGACCCCAAAATTTTGACCCCTAAATTTTGACCCCGAATTTTTGACCCCGAAATTTTTACTCCAAAATTTTCACCCCAAAATTTTGAGACCAAAATTTTGACAAAAATTTCGGGGCCAAAATTTTGGTGTGAAAATTATGGGGTGATAATTTTGGGGTCAAAAATTCGGGGTCAAAATTTCGGGGTCAAAATTTTGGGGTCAAAATTATTGGGTCAAAATTTTGAGGAAAAAAATTGGGGGGTCAAAATTTGGGGGTCAAAATTTTGGGGTCAAAATGTGGGGGTCAAAATTTTGGATTCAAAATTTTGGGGTCAAAATTTTGGAGTTAAAATTTTTGGGTCAAAATTTTGGGGTGAAAATTTTGAGGTGAAAATTTTGGGGTCAAAATTTTGGGTGAAAATTTTGGGGTGAAAATTTTGGGGTCAAAAATTCGCGGTCAAAATTTCGGGGTCAAAATTTGGGGGTCAAAATCTAGGGGTCAAAATTCGGGGTCAAAATTTCGGGGTCAAAATTTTGGGGTCAAAATTAATGGGTCAAAATTTTGAGGAAAAAAATTTGGGGGTCAAAATTTGGGGGTCAAAATTTTGGGGTCAAAATGTGGGGGTCAAAATTTTGGATTCAAAATTTTGGGGTCAAAATTTTGGAGTTAAAATTTTAGGGTCAAAATTTTGGGCTGAAAATTTTGGGGTAAAAATTTTGGGGTCAAAATTTTGGGTGAAAATTTTGGGGTCAAAATTTTGGGGTCAAAAATTCGCGGTCAAAATTTCGGGGTCAAAATTTGGGGGTCAAAATCTAGGGGTCAAAATTTGGGTTCAAAATTTTGGGGTCAAAATTTCGGGGTCAAAATTTGTGGCTCAAAATTTTATGGTCAACATTTCGGGGTCAAAATTTGGGGGTCAAAATTTAGGTGTCAAAATTTTGGGGTCATTGGGGTCAAAATTTTGGAGTCAAAATTTTGGGGTCACAATTTTAGGGTGAACATTTTGGGGTAAAAATTTGGGTTGATAATTTTGGGGTTAGAATTTGGGGGTCAAAATTTGGGGTGAAAATTTTGGGGTCAAAATTTGGGTTGAAAATTTTGGGTTTAAAACTTGGGGGTCAAATTTTTGGGGTTAAAATTTGGGGTGAAAATTTTGGGGTCAAAATTTGGGGTGAAAATTTTGTGGTGAAAATTTTGGGGTCAAAATTTTGGGGTCAAAATTATGTGTCAAAACTTTGACCACCAAATTTTGACCCCAAAATTTGCTCCTCAAAGTTTTGACCCATAATTTTGACCCCAAAATTTTGACCCCAAAATTTTGACCTCAAAATTTTCACCCCAAAATTTTCACCCCAAATTTTGACCCCAAAATTTTCACCCAAAATTTTAACCCCAAAAATTTGACCCCCAAATTTTAAACCCAAAATTTTCAACCCAAATTTTGACCCCAAAATTTTCACCCCAAATTTTAACCCCAAAATTTTCAACCCAAATTTTGACCCCAAAATGTTCACCCTAAAATTTTGACCCCTTAATTTTGACCCGCAAATTTTGACCCCCAAATTTTGACCCCGAAATGTTGACCATAAAATTTTGACCCACAAATTTTGACCCCGAGATTTTGACCCCAAAATTTTGAACCCAAATTTTGACCCCTAGATTTTGACCCCCAAATTTTGACCCCGAAATTTTGACCGCAAATTTTTGACCCCAAAATTTTCACCCCAAAATTTTTACCCAAAATTTTGACCCCAAAATTTTCACCTCAAAATTTTAACCCCAAAATTTTGACCCCAAAATTTTAACTCCAAAATTTTGACCCCAAAATTTTGACTCCAAAATTTTGACTCCAAAATTTTGACCCCCACATTTTGACCCCAAAATTTTGACCCCCAAATGTTGAGCCCCAAATTTTTTTTTCAAAATTTTGACCCCATAATTTTGACCCCGAAATTTTGACCCCGAATTTTTGACCCCAAAATTTTGACTCCAAAATTTTCACCCCAAAATTTTGAGACCAAAATTTTGACTCCAAAAATTTCGGGGCCAAAATTTTGGTGTGAAAATTATGGGGTGATAGTTTTGGGGTCAAAATTTTGGCCCCAAAATTTTCACCAAAAAATTTTGCCCCAAAAAATTTGACTCCAAAATTTTGAGCCCGAAATTTTGACACCAAAATTTTGACCCAAAATTTTTGACCCCAAAATTTTGACCCCGAAATTTTGATCTCGAAATTTTGACCCCGAAATTTTGACCACAAAAATTTGACCCAAAAATTTTCACTCCAAATTTTGACCCCAAAATTTTCACCGCAACATTTTCACCCCAAAATTTTGACTCCAAAATTTTGACCACAAAATTTTGACTCCAAAATTTTGACCCCGAAATTTTGACCCCCAAATTTTGACCCCACAATTTGCTCCTCAAAGTTTTGACCCAAAATTTTGACCCAGAAATTTTGACCCCAAATTTTGACCCCAAAATTTTGACCCCAAAATTTTGACCCCAAAATTTTCTCCCCAAATTTTGACCCTAAAATTTTGACCCTGAAATTTTGACCCCAAATTTTTGACTCCAAAATTTTGGTCCCGAAATTTTGACCCCAAAATTTTTAACCCAAATTTTGACCCCAAAATTTTGACCCCAAAATTTTGATCACAAAATTTTGACTCCAAAATTTTGACCCCAAAATTTTGACCCCAAAATTTTCACCCCAAATTTTGACCCCAAAATTTTCACCGCAACATTTTCACCCCAAAATTTTCATCCCAAAATTTTCACCCCAAATTTTGACCCCAAAATTTTCACCGCAACATTTTCACCCCAAAATTTTGACCCCAAAATTTTGACTCCAAAATTTTGACCACAAAATTTTGACTCCAAAATTTTGACTCCAAAATTTTGACCCCGAAATTTTGACCCTAAAATTTTGAACCCAAATTTTGACCCCCAAATTTTGCCCCAAAATTTGCTCCTCAAAGTTTTGACCCATAATTTTGACCCCGAAATTTTGACCCCCAAATTTTAACCCCAAAATTTTCACCCCAAATTTTGACCCCCAAATTTTAACCCCAAAATTTTCAACCCAAATTTTGACCCCAAAATGTTCACCCTAAAATTTTGACCCCTAAATTTTGACCCCCAAATTTTGACCCCCAAATTTTGACCCCGAAATGTTGTCCATAAAATTTTGACCCACAAATTTTGACCCCGAAATTTTGACCCCAAAATTTTGAACCCAAATTTTGACACCAAAATTTTGACTCCAAAATTTTGACCCCGAAATTTTGACCGCAAATTTTTGACCCCAAAATTTTCACCCCAAAATTTTTACCCAAAATTTTGACCCCAAAATTTTCACCTCAAAATTTTCACCCCAAAATTTTGACCCCAAAATTTTAACTCCAAAATTTTGACCCCAAAATTTTGACTCCAAAATTTTGACTCCAAAATTTTGACCCCCACATTTTGACCCCAAAATTTTGACCCCCAAATGTTGAGCCCCAAATTTTTTTTTCAAAATTTTGACCCCGAAATTTTGACCCCGAATTTTTGACCCCAAAATTTTGACTCCAAAATTTTCACCCCAAAATTTTGAGACCAAAATTTTGACTCCAAAAATTTCGGGGCCAAAATTTTGGTGTGAAAATTATGGGGTGATAATTTTGGGGTCAAAATTTTGGCCCCAAAATTTTCACCAAAAAATTTTGCCCCAAAAAATTTGACTCCAAAATTTTGAGCCCGAAATTTTGACACCAAAATTTTGACCCAAAATTTTTGACCCCAAAATTTTGACCCCGAAATTTTGATCTCGAAATTTTGACCCCGAAATTTTGACCACAAAAATTTGACCCAAAAATTTTCACCCCAAATTTTGACCCGCAAATTTTGATCCCAAAATCTTTACCCCAAAATGTTGACCCCAAATTTTTGACTCCAAAATTTTGATCCCGAAATTTTGACCCCAAAATTTTTAACCCAAATTTTGACCCCAAAATTTTGACCCCAAAATTTTGACCACAAAATTTTGACCCCAAAATTTTCACACCAAATTTTGACCCCAAAATTTTCACCGCAACTTTTTCACCCCAAAATTTTCAACCCAAAATTTTCACCCCAAATTTTGACCCCAAAATTTTCACCGCAACATTTTCACCCCAAAATTTTGACCCCAAAATTATGACTCCAAAATTTTGACCACAAAATTTTGACTCCAAAATTTTGACTCCAAAATTTTGACCCCGAAATTTTGACCCTAAAATTTTGAACCCAAATTTTGACCCCCAAATTTTGCCCCAAAATTTGCTCCTCAAAGTTTTGACCCATAATTTTGACCCCGAAATTTTGACCCCCAAATTTTAACCCCAAAATTTTCAACCCTAATTTTGACCCCAAAATTTTCACCCCAAATTTTGACCTCGAAATTTTGACCCCCAAATTTTAACCCCAAAATTTTCAACCCAAATTTTGACCCCAAAATTTTCACCCTAAAATTGTGACCCCAAAATTTTGACTCCAAAATTTTGACCCCAATGACCCCAAAATTTTGACCCCTAAATTTTGACCCCCAAATTTGGACCGCGAAATGTTGACCATAAAATTTTGACCCACAAATT
Organism: Epistrophe eligans; assembly: GCA_951394125.1. Classification (NCBI taxonomy): domain Eukaryota; kingdom Metazoa; phylum Arthropoda; class Insecta; order Diptera; family Syrphidae; genus Epistrophe; species Epistrophe eligans. The sequence goes on from OX596028.1 coordinate 97,172,998, forward strand.
TTGACCCCGAAATTTTGACCCTAAAATTTTGAACCCAAATTTTGACCCCCAAATTTTGACCCCGAAATTTTGACCGCGAATTTTTGACTCCAAAATTTTCACCCAAAATTTTGACCCCAAAATTTTGACCCCCAAATTTTGTCCCCAAAATTTTGACCACAAAATTTTGACCCCGAAATTTTGACCCCAAAATTTTGACCCCATAATTTTCACACCAAAATTTTGGCCCCGAAATTTCATCCAAAAAATTTTGTCCCAAAAATTTTGACTCCAAAATTTTGACCCCCAAATTTTGACTCCAAAATTTTGACCCCCAAATTTTGACTCCAAAATTTTGACCCCCAAATTTTGACTCCAAAATTTTGACCCCCAAATTTTGACTCCAAAATTTTGAACCCCAAATTTTGACTCCAAAATTTTGACCCCAAAATTTTGACTTCAAAATTTTGACCCCCAAATTTTGACCCCAAAATTTTTGGCCCCGAAATTTCCACCAAAAAATTTTGCCCCAAAAATTTTGACTCCAAAATTTTGACCCCCAAATTTTGACTCCAAAATTTTGACCCCCAAATTTTGACTCCAAAATTTTGACCCCAAAATTTTGACTTTAAAATTTTGACCCCCAAATTTTGACTCCAAAATTTTGACCCCAAAATTTTGACTTCAAAATTTTGACCCCCAAATTTTGATCCCAAAATTTTCAACCCACAATTTTGACCCCAAAATTTTGACCCCAAAATTTTGACCCCAAAATTTTGACCCCCAAATTTTGACTCCAAAATTTTGACCCCCAAATTTTGACTCCAAAGTTTTGACCCCCAAATTTTGACTCCAAAATTTTGAACCCCAAATTTTGACTCCAAAATTTTGACCCCAAAATTTTGACTTCAAAATTTTGACCCCCAAATTTTGACCCCAAAATTTTTGGCCCCGAAATTTCCACCAAAAAATTTTGACCCCAAAATTTTTAACCCAAAATTTTGGCACCGAAATTTCCACCAAAAAATTTTGCCCCAAAAATTTTGACTCCAAAATTTTGACCCCCAAATTTTGACTCCAAAATTTTGACCCCCAAATTTTGACTCCAAAATTTTGACCCCAAAATTTTGACTTCAAAATTTTGACCCCCAAATTTTGATCCCAAAATTTTCAACCCAAAATTTTGACCCCAAAATTTTGACCCCAAAATTTTGACTTCAAAATTTTGTCTCAAAAATTTTGACTCCAAAATTTTGACCCCCAAATTTTGACCCCTAAATTTTTACCCCAAAATTTTCACCCCAAATTTTCATCCCAAAATTTTCATCCCGAAATTTGCACCCCGAAATTTTGACCCCAAAATTTTGACTCCAAAATTTTGACCCCAAAATTTTCACCCCAAAATTTTCACCCCAAAATTTTCACCTCAAATTTTGATCCCAAAATTTTCATCCCAAAATTTTCACCACAAAATTTTGACCCCTAAATTTTTACCCCAAAATTTTCACCCCAAATTTTGATCCCAAAATTTTCATCCCGAAATTTGCACCCCAAAATTTTGACCCCAAAATTTTGACTCCAAAATTTTCACCCCAAAATTTTCACCCCAAAATTTTCACCCCAAAATTTTCACCCCAAAATTTTCACCCCAAAATTTTCACCCCAAATTTTGATCCCAAAATTTTCACCCCAAAATTTTCACCTCAAATTTTGATCCCAAAATTTTCATCCCAAAATTTTCACCCCAAAATTTTGACGCAAAAATTTTGACCCCAAAATTTTCACCCCAAATTTTGATCCCAAAATTTTGATCCCAAAATTTTCACCACAAAATTTTGACCCCAAAATTTTGAACCTAAAATTTTTACTCCAAAATTTTGACTCCAAAATTTTGACTCCAAAATTTTGACCCCAAAATTTTGACTCCAAAATTTTGACCCCCAAATTTTGACCCCGAAATTTTGATCTCGAAATTTTGACCCCAAAATTTTGACCCCAAAAATTTGCCCCGAAATTTTGACCCCGAAATTTTGACCCCGAAATTTTGACCCCAAAATTTTGACCCTAAAATTTTCACCCCAAATTTTGACCCCAAAATTTTGATCCCAAAATTTTGACCTCAAAATTTTGACCCCGAAATTTTGATCTGGAAATTTTGACCCCAAAATTTTTAACCCAGATTTTCACCCCAAAATTTTGACTCCAAAATTTTGACCCCAAAATTTTGACCCCAAAATTTTCACCCCAAAATTTTCACCCCAAAATTTGCACCCCAAAATTTTCACCCCAAATTTTGACCCCAAAATTTGCTCCTCAAAGTTTTGACCCCATAATTTTGACCCCAAAATTTTTAACCCAAAATTTTGACCCTGAAATTTTGACCTCAAATTTTTGACTCCAAAATTTTGATCCCGAAATTTTGACCCCAAAATTTTGACCCCAAAATTTATAACCCAAATTTTGACCCCAAAATTTTGACCCCAAAATTTTGACTCCAAAATTTTGACCCCAAAATTTTCACCCCAAAATTTTCACCCCAAAATTTTCACCCCAAATTTTGACCCCAAAACTTTCAGCGCAACATTTTCACCCCAAAATTTTGACACCAAAATTTCGACCCCAAAATTTTGACTCCAAAATTTTGACTCCAAAATTTTGACCCCGAAATTTTGACCCTAAAATTTTGACCTCAAAATTTGCTCCTCAAAGTTTTGACCCCGAAATTTTGACACCAAAATTTTGACCCCAACATTTTCACCCCAAAAAATTTTGACTCCAAAATTTTGACTCCAAAATTTTGACCTCCAAATTTTGAACCCAAAATTTTGACCCCAAAATTTTCACCACAAATTTTGATCCCAAAATTTTCAACCCAAAATTTTCACCCCAAAATTTTCAGTCCAAATTTTGATCCCAAAATTTTCACCTCAAAAGTCTAAGGTGAAAATTTTCACCCCAAAATTTTCAACCCAAAATTTTGACCCCAAAATTTTCACCACAAATTTTGATCCCAAAATTTTGATCCCAAAATTTTCACCCCAAAATTTTCACCTCAAATTTTCATCCCAAAATTTTCATCCCAAAATTTTGACCCCAAAATTTTCACCCCAAAATTTTGAACCTAAAATTTTTACTCCAAAATTTTGACTCCAAAATTTTGACTCCAAAATTTTGACCCCAAAATTTTGACTCCAAAATTTTGACCTCCAAATTTTGACCCCGAAATTTTGATCTCGAAATTTTGACCCCAAAATTTTGACCCCAAAAATTTGCCCCGAAATTTTGACCCCGAAATTTTGACCCCGAAATTTTGACCCCAAAATTTTGACCCTAAAATTTTCACCCCAAATTTTGACCCAAAAATTTTGATCCCAAAATTTTGACCTCAAAATTTTGACCCCGAAATTTTGATCTGGAAATTTTGACCCCAAAATTTTTAACCCAGATTTTCACCCCAAAATTTTGACTCCAAAATTTTGACCCCAAAATTTTGACCCCAAAATTTTCACCCCAAAATTTTCACCCCAAAATTTTCACCCCAAAATTTTCACCCCAAAATTTTCACCCTAAATTTTGACCCCAAAATTTGCTCCTCAAAGTTTTGACCCCATAATTTTGACCCCAAAATTTTTAACCCAAAATTTTGACCCTGAAATTTTGACCTCAAATTTTTGACTCCAAAATTTTGATCCCGAAATTTTGACCCCAAAATTTTGACCCCAAAATTTTTAACCCAAATTTTGACCCCAAAATTTTGACCCCAAAATTTTGACTCCAAAATTTTGACCCCAAAATTTTCACCCCAAAATTTTCACCCCAAAATTTTCACCCCAAATTTTGACCCCAAAACTTTCAGCGCAACATTTTCACCCCAAAATTTTGACTCCAAAATTTCGACCCCAAAATTTTGACTCCAAAATTTTGACTCCAAAATTTTGACCCCGAAATTTTGACCCTAAAATTTTGACCTCAAAATTTGCTCCTCAAAGTTTTGACCCCGAAATTTTGACCCCAAAATTTTGACCCCAACATTTTCACCCCAAAAAATTTTGACTCCAAAATTTTGACTCCAAAATTTTGACCTCCAAATTTTGACCCCAAAATTTTGACCCCAAAATTTTCACCCCAAATTTTGATCCCAAAATTTTCAACCCAAAATTTTCACCCCAAAATTTTCAGCCCAAATTTTGATCCCAAAATTTTCACCCCAAAATTTTCAACCCAAAATTTTCACCCCAAAATTTTGACCCCAAAATTTTGATCCCAAAATTTTGACCCCAAAATTTTGACCCCAAAAATTTGGCCCCGAAATTCTGACCCCGAAATTTTGATCTCGAAATTTTGACCCCAAAATTTTGACCCCGAAATTTTGACCTGGAAATTTTGACCCCATAGTTCTGACCCCAAAATTTTAACCCCGAAATTTTGACCCCGAATTTTTGACCACAAAATTTTCACACCAAAATTTTCACCCCAAAATTTTGACCCCAAAATTTTCACCCCAAATTTTGCAACCAAAATTTTCACCTCAAAATTTTGCTCCAAAAATTTTGACTTCAAAATTTTGACCCCAAAATTTTGAACCCAAATTTTGACCCCGAAATTTTGACTCCAAAATTTAGACCCCAAAAATTTTGACTCCAAAATTTTGACCCCAAAATTTTGACACCGAAATTTTGACCCTAAAACTTTGACCCCGAAATTTTGACCACGAATTTTTGACCCCAAAATTTTCACCCCAAAATTTTCACCCTAAATTTTGACCCCAAAATTTTGACCCCAAAACTTTGACCCCAAAATTTTGACCCCAAAATTTTGACCCCAAAATTTTGACCCCGAAATTTTGACCCCGAAATTTTGATCCCAAAATTTTGAACCCAAATTTTGACCCCGAAATTTTGGGGTCAAAATTTTGAACCCAAATTTTGACCCCGAAATTTTGATCTCGAAATTTTGACCCCCAAATTTTAACCCCAATATTTTGACCCCCAAATTTTGACCCCAAAATTTTGACCCCAAAATTTTGACCCCAAATTTTGATCCCAAAATTTTCAACCCAAAATTTTCACCCCAAAATTTTGACCCCAAAATTTTGACTCCAAAATTTTGACCCCAAAATTTTGACTCCAAAATTTTGACTCCAAAATTTTGACCCCAAAATTTTGACTCCAAAATTTTGACATCAAAATTTTCAACCCAAAATTTTCACCCCAAATTTTGATCCCAAAATTTTCATCCCAAAATTTTCACCACAAAATTTTGACCCCAAAATTTTGACTCCAAAATTTTGACCCCAAAATTTTGACTCCAAAATTTTGACTCCAAAATTTTGACCCCCAAATTTTGACTCCAAAATTTTGACCCCTAAATTTTGACCCCAAAATTTTGACTCCAAAATTTTCGCCCCAAAATTTTCACCCCAAATTTTGATCCCAAAATTTTGATCCCAAAATTTTCACCCCAAAATTTTGACCCAAAATTTTAACTCCAAAATTTTGAACCCAAAATTTTGACTCCAAAATTTTGACTCCAAAATTTTGACTCCAAAATTTTGACACCAAAATTTTGACTCCAAAATTTTGACACCAAAATTTTGACTCCAAAATTTTGACACCAAAATTTTGACTCCAAAATTTTGACCCCCAAATTTTGACCCCGAAATTTTAGTCTCGAAATTTTAAACCCAAAATTTTGACCCCAAAAATTTGACCCCGATATTTTGACCCCGAAATTTTGACCCCAACATTTTGATCCCAAAATTTTGACCCCAAAATTTTGGCCCCGAAATTTTGATCTCGAAATTTTGACCCAAAAATTTTGACCCCAAAATTCAAAATTATCACCCCACAATTTTGACCCCATAATTTTCACACCAAAATTTTGGCCCCGAAATTTGCACCAAAAAATTTTGCCCCAAAAATTTTGACTCCAAAATTTTGACCCCGAAATTTTGACTCCAAAATTTTGACCCCAAAATTTTGACTCCAAAATTTTGACCCATAAATTTTGACCCCAAAAATTTTCACCCCAAAATTTTCACCCCAAATTTTGATCCTAAAATTTTGACCCCAAAATTTTGACCCCAAAATTTGGCTCCAAAATTTTGAACCCAAAAATTTTGACTCCAAAATTTTGACCCCAAAATTTTGACTCCAAAATTTAGACTCCAAAATTTTGACCCCCAAATTTTGACCCCAAAATTTTGAACCCTAAATTTTGACCCCAAAATTTTCACCCCAAATTTTGATCCCAAAATTTTCACCACAAAATTTTGACCCCGAAATTTTGACCCCAAAATTTTGACCCCAAAAATTTGCCCCGAAATTTTGACCCCGAAATTTTGACCCCAAAATTTTGACCCTAAAATTTTCACCCCAAATTTTGACCCCAAAATTTTGATCCCAAAATTTTGACCCCAAAATTTTGACCCCGAAATTTTGATCTGGAAATTTTCACCCCAAAATTTTGACTCCAAAATTTTGACCCCAAAATATTGACCCCAAAATTTTCACCCCAAAATTTTCACCCCAAAATTTTCACCCCAAATTTTGACCCCCAAAATTTGCTCCTCAAAGTTTTGACCCCATAATTTTGACCCCAAAATGTTTAACCCAAAATTTTGACCCTGAAATTTTTGACTCCAAAATATTGACCCCAAAATTTTGACTCCAAAATTTTGACCCCAAAATTTTGACCCCAAAATTTTCACCCCAAAATTTTCACCCCAAAATATTCACCCCAAAATTTTCACCCCAAATTTTGATCCCAAAATTTTCATCCCAAAATTTTCACCCCAAAATTTTGACCCAAAATTTTGATCCCAAAATTTTCATCCCAAAATTTTCACCACAAAATTTTGACCCAAATTTTGACTCCAAAATTTTGACTCCAAAATATTGACCCCAAAATTTTGACTCCAAAATTTTGACCCCAAAATTTTGACCCCAAAATTTTCACCCCAAAATTTTCACCCCAAAATTTTCACCCCAAATTTTGATCCCAAAATTTTCATCCCAAAATTTTCACCCCAAAATTTTGACCCAAAATTTTGACTCCAAAATTTTGAACCCAAAATTTTGACTCCAAAATTTTGACTCCAAAATTTTGACCCCAAAAATTTGACCCCGAAATTTTGACCCCGAAATTTTGACCCCAAAATTTTGACCCTAAAATTTTCACCCCAAATTTTGACCCCGAAATTTTGATCTCGAAATTTTGACCCCAAAATTTTGACCCCAAAAATTTGCCCCGAAATTTTGACCTCGAAATTTTGACCCCGAAATTTTGACCCCAAAATTTTGATCCTAAAATTTTCACCCCAAATTTTGACCCCAAAATTTTGATCCCAAAATTTTGACCCCAAAATTTTGACCCCGAAATTTTGACCCCAAAATTTTGACCTCAAAATTTTTAACCCAAATTTTCACCCCAAAATTTTGACTCCAAAATTTTTACCCCAAAATTTTGACCCCAAAATTTTCACCCCAAAATTTTCACCCCAAAATTTTCACCCCACAATTTTCACCCCAAATTTTGACCCCAAAATTTTGATCCCAAAATTTTCATCCCAAAATTTACACCCCAAAATTTTGACCCCAAAATTTGCCCCGAAATTTTGACCCCAAAATTTTGATCCCAAAATTTTGACCCTAAAATTTTGACCCCGAAATTTTGATCTCGAAATTTTGACCCCAAAATTTTGACCCCAAAATTTTTACCCCAAAATTTTGACCCCAAAATTTTCACCCCAAAATTTTCACCCCACAATTTTCACCCCAAATTTTGACCCCAAAATTTTGATCCCAAAATTTTCATCCCAAAATTTACACCCCAAAATTTTGACCCCAAAATTTGCCCCGAAATTTTGATCTCGAAATTTTGACCCCAAAATTTTGACCCCAAAATTTTTAACCCAAATTTACAACCCAAAATTTTGACTCCAAAATTTTGACCCCGAAATTTTGACCCCAAAATTTTGACCCCAAAATTTTTAACCCAAATTTTCAACCCAAAATTTTGACTCCAAAATTTTGACCCCAAAATTTTGACCCCAAAATTTTCACCCCAAAATTTTCACCCCAAAATTTTCACCCCACAATTTTCACCCCAAATTTTGACTCCAAAATTTTTACCCCAAAATTTTGACCCCCAAATTTTGACCCCGAAATTTTGATCTCGAAATTTTGATCCCAAAATTTTGACCCCGAAATTTTGATCTCGAAATTTTGACCCCAAAATTTTGACCTCAAAATTTTTAACCCAAATTTTCACCCCAAGATTTTGACTCCAAAATTTTTACCCCAAAATTTTGACCCCCAAATTTTGACCCCGAAATTTTGATCTCGAAATTTTGACCCCAAAATTTTGACCCCAAAAATTTGCCCCGAAATTTTGACCCCGAAATTTTGACCCCGAAATTTTGACCCCAAAATTTTGACCCTAAAATTTTCACCCCAAATTTTGACCCCAAAATTTTGATCCCAAAATTTTGACCCCAAAATTTTGACCCCGAAATTTTGATCTGGAAATTTTCACCCCAAAAATTTGCCCCGAAATTTTGACCCCGAAATTTTGACCCCGAAATTTTGACCCCAAAATTTTGACCCTAAAATTTTCACCCCAAATTTTGACCCCCAAAATTTGCTCCTCAAAGTTTTGACCCCATAATTTTGACCCCAAAATTTTTAACCCAAATTTTGACCCCAAAATTTTGATCCCAAAATTTTGACCCCAAAATTTTGACCCCAAAATTTTCACCCCAAAATTTTCACCCCAAAATTTTCACCCCAAATTTTGACCCCAAAATTTCAACCCAAAATTTTGACTCCAAAATTTTGACCCCAAAATTTTGACCCCAAAATTTTCACCCCAAAATTTTCACCCCAAAATTTTCACCCCAAATTTTGACCCCAAAATTTTCACCCCAAAATTTTCACCCCACAATTTTCACCCCAAATTTTGACCCCAAAATTTTGATCCCAAAATTTTGACCCCGAAATTTTGATCTCGAAATTTTGACCCCAAAATTTTGACCTCAAAATTTTTAACCCAAATTTTCACCCCAAAATTTTGACTCCAAAATTTTGACCCCAAAATTTTGACCCCAAAATTTTCACTCCAAAATTTTCACCCCACAATTTTCACCCCAAATTTTGACCCCAAAATTTTGATCCCAAAATTTTCATCCCAAAATTCACACCCCAAAATTTGGACCCAAAAATTTTGACCCCAAAATTTTCACCCCAAATTTCGATCCTAAAATTTTTACCCCAAATTTTGATCCCCAAATTATGACCCCGAAATTTTGATCTCGAAATTTTGACCCCAAAATTTTGACCCCAAAAATTTGCCCCGAAATTTTGACCCCGAAATTTTGTCCCCGAAATTTTGACCCCAAAATTTTGACCCTAAAATTTTCACCCCAAATTTTGACCCCAAAATTTTGATCCCAAAATTTTGACCCCAAAATTTTGACCCCGAAATTTTGATCTCGAAATTTTGACCCCAAAATTTTGACCCCAAAATTTTTAACCCAAATTTTCAACCCAAAATTTTGACTCCAAAATTTTGACCCCAAAATTTTGACCCCAAAATTTTCACCCCAAAATTTTCACCCCAAAATTTTCACCCCAAATTTTGACCCCAAAATTTGCTCCTCAAAGTTTTGACCACATAATTTTGACCCCAAAATTTTCACCCCAAAATTTTCACCCCAAAATTTTCACCCCAAATTTTGACCCCAAAATTTTCACCCCAAAATTTTCACCCCACAATTTTCACCCCAAATTTTGACCCCGAAATTTTGACCCCAAAATTTTGACCCCAAAATTTTGACCCCAAAAAATATTGACTCCAAAATTTTGACTCCAAAATTTTGACCCCCAAATTTTGAACCCAAAATTTTGACCCCAAAATTTTGACCCCAAAATTTTGACCCCAAAATTTTAACCCCAAAATTTTGACCCCAAAATTTTGACTCCAAAATTTTGAACCCAAAATTTTGACTCCAAAATTTTGACCCCAAATTTTGACTCCAAAATTTTCACCCCAAAATTTTGACCCCAAAATTTTGACTCCAAAATTTTCACCCCAAAATTTTCAGCCCAAATTTTGACCCCAAAATTTTCATCCCAAAATTTTCACCACAAAATTTTGACTCCAAAATTTTCATCCCAAAATTTTCACCACAAAATTTTGACCCCAAAATTTTGACTCCATAATTTTGACCCCAAAATTTTGACCCCAAAATTTTCACCCCAAAATTTTCACCCCTAAATTTTCACCCCAAATTTTGATCCCAAAATTTTCATCCCAAAATTTTCACCCCAAAATTTTGACTCCAAAATTTTGACATCAAAATTTTCACCCCAAAATTTTCACCCCAAATTTTGATCCCAAAATATTCATCCCAAAATTTTCACCTCAAAATTTTGACCCCAAAATTTTGACTCCAAAATTTTGACCCCAAAATTTTGACTCCAAAAGTTTGACTCCATAATTTTGACCCCAAAATTTTGACTCCAAAATTTTGACCCCCAAATTTTGAACCCAAAATTTTCACCCCAAAATTTTCACCCCAAATTTTGATCCCAAAATTTTCATCCCAAAAATTACCCAAAAATTTTGACCCCAAAATTCAAAATTATCACCCCACAATTTTGACCCCATAATTTTCACACCAAAATTTTGGCCCCGAAATTTCCACCAAAAAATTTTGCCCCAAAAATTTTGACTCCAAAATTTTGCCCCAAAAATTTTGACTCCAAAATTTTGACCCCGAAATTTTGACTCCAAAATTTTGACCCCAAAATTTTGACTCCAAAATTTTGACCCCCAAATTTTGACCCCAAAATTTTCACCCCAAAATTTTCACCCCAAATTTTGATTCCAAAATTTTGACCCCAAAATTTTCACCCCAAAATTTTGAACCCAAAATTTTGAACCCAAAATTTTGACTCCAAAATTTTTACCCCAAAATTTTGACTCCAAAATTTATACTCCAAAATTTTGACCCCAAAATTTTGACCCCAAAATTTTGACCCCTAAATTTTCACCCCAAAATTTTGACCCAAAAATTTTGACCCCAAAATTTTCACCCCAAAATTTTCACCCCAAATTTTGATCCCAAAATTTTCATCCCAAAATTTTCACCACAAAATTTTGACCCCAAAATTTTCACCCCAAAATTTTAAACCTAAAATTTTGACTCCAAAATTTTGACTCCAAAATTTTGACCCCCAAATTTTGACTCCAAAATTTTGACCCCAAAATTTTCACCCCAAAATTTTCACCCCAAATTTTGATCCCAAAATTTTGATCCCAAAATTTTCACCACAAAATTTTGACCCCAAAATTTTCACCCCAAAATTTTGAACCTAAAATTTTTACTCCAAAATTTTGACTCCAAAATTTTGACTCCAAAATTTTGACCCCAAAATTTTGACTCCAAAATTTTGACCCCCAAATTTTGACCCCGAAATTTTGATCTCGAAATTTTGACCCCAAAATTTTGACACCAAAAATTTGCCCCGAAATTTTGACCCCGAAATTTTGACCCCGAAATTTTGACCCCAAAATTTTGACCCTAAAATTTTCACCCCAAATTTTGACCCCAAAATTTTGATCCCAAAATTTTGACTCCAAAATTTTCACCCCAAATTTTGAATCCAAAATTTTGACCCCAAAATTTTGACCCCAAAATTTTGAACCCAAAATTTTGAACCCAAAATTTTGACTCCAAAATTTTTACCCCAAAATTTTGACTCCAAAATTTAGACTCCAAAATTTTGACCCCCAAATTTTGACCCCAAAATTTTGACCCCTAAATTTTCACCCCAAAATTTTGACCCCTAAATTTTCACCCCAAAATTTTCACCTCAAATTTTGATCCCAAAATTTTCATCCCAAAATTTTCATCCCAAAATTTTCACCCCAAAATTTTGACCCAAAAATTTTGACCTCAAAATTTTCACCCCAAAATTTTCACCCCAAATTTTGATCCCAAAATTTTCATCCCAAAATTTTCACCACAAAATTTTGACCCCAAAATTTTCACCCCAAAATTTTAAACCTAAAATTTTGACCCCAAAATTTTGACTCCAAAATTTTGACCCCCAAATTTTGACCCCCAAATTTTGATCTCGAAATTTTGACCCAAAAATTTTGACCCCAAAAATTTGCCCCGAAATTTTGACCCCGAAATTTTGACCCCGAAATTTTGACCCCAAAATTTCGACCCTAAAATTTTCACCCCAAATTTTGACCCCAAAATTTTGATCCCAAAATTTTGACTCCAAAATTTTGACCCCGAAATTTTGATCTGGAAATTTTGACCCCAAAATTTTGACCCCAAAATTTTTAACCCAAATTTTCACCCCAAAATTTTGACTCCAAAATTTTCACCCCAAAATTTTGACTCCAAAATTTTGACCCCAAAATTTTGACCCCAAAATTTTCACCCCAAAATTTTCACCCCCAAATTTTGACCCCAAAATTTGCTCCTCAAAGTTTTGACCCCATAATTTTGACCCCAAAATTTTTAACCCAAAATTTTGACCCTGAAATTTTGACCTCAAATTTTTGACTCCAAAATTTTGATCCCGAAATTTTGACCCCAAAATTTTGACCCCAAAATTTTTAACCCAAATTTTCACCCCAAAATTTTGACTCCAAAATTTTGACCCCAAAATTTTGACCCCAAAATTTTCACCCCAAAATTTTTACCCCAAATTTTGACCCCAAAACTTTCAACGCAACATTTTCACCCCAAAATTTTGACCCCAAAATTTTGACTCCACAATTTCGACCCCAAAATTTTGACTCCAAGATTTTGACTCTAAAATTTTGACCCCGAAATTTTGACCCCAAAATTTTGACCCCGAAATTTTGACCCCAAAATTTTCACCCCAAAAAATTTTGACTCCAAAATTTTGACTCCAAAATTTTGACCTCCAAATTTTGACCCCAAAATTTTGACCCCAAAATTTTGACTCAAAAATTTTCACCCCAAAATTTTCAGCCCAAATTTTGATCCCAAAATTTTCATCCCAAAATTTTCACCACAAAATTTTGACCCCAAAATTTTGACTCCAAAATTTTGACCCCAAAAATTTGACCCCGAAATTTTGACCCCGAAATTTTGACCCCCAAATTTTGACCCCAAAATTTTCACCCCAAATTTTGATCCCAAAATTTTCATCCCAAAATTTTCACCCCAAAATTTTGACCCAAAATTTTGACTCCAAAATTTTGACTCCAAAATTTTGACTCCAAAATTTTGACACCAAAATTTTGACTCCAAAATTTTGACCCCCAAATTTTGACCCCAAAATTTTCACCCCAAATTTTGATCTCGAAATTTTGACCCCCAAATTTTAACCCCAAAATTTTTAACCCAAATTTTCACCCCAAAATTTTGACTCCAAAATTTTGACCCCAAAATTTTTACCCCAAAATTTTGACCCCCAAATTTTGACCCCCAAATTTTGACCCCAAAATTTTCACCCCAAATTTTGATCCCAAAATTTTCATCCCAAAATTTTCACCCCAAAATTTTGACCCAAAATTTTGACTCCAAAATTTTGACTCCAAAATTTTGACTCCAAAATTTTGACCCCGAAATTTTGACCCCCAAATTTTGATCCCAAAATTTGCTCCTCAAAGTTTTGACCCATAATTTTGACCCCGAAATTTTGACCCCAAAATTTTGACAAAAAAATTTTCACCCCAAAATTTTCACCCCAAAATTTTCACCCCAAATTTTGATCCCAAAATTTTCATCCCAAAATTTTCACCACAAAATTTTGACCCCAAAATTTTGACTCCAAAATTTTGACCCCAAAAATTTGACCCCGAAATTTTGACCCCGAAATTTTGACCCCAAAATTTTGACCACCAAATTTTGACCCCAAAATTTTCACCCCAAATTTTGATCTCGAAATTTTGACCCCCAAATTTTAACCCCAAAATTTTTAACCCAAATTTTCACCCCAAAATTTTGACTCCAAAATTTTGACACCAAAATTTTGACTCCAAAATTTTGACCCCCAAATTTTGACCCCAAAATTTTCACCCCAAATTTTGATCCCAAAATTTTCACCCCAAAATTTTCACCCCAAATTTTGATCACAAAATGTTTACCCCAAAATTTTGACCCCAAAATTTTGATCCCAAAATTTTAACCCCCAAATTTTCACCCCAAAATTTTCACCCCAAATTTTGATCCCAAAATTTTCATCCCAAAATTTTCACCACAAAATTTTGACCCCAAAATTTTGACTCCAAAATTTTGACCCCAAAAATTTGACCCCGAAATTTTGACCCCGAAATTTTGACCCCAAAATTTTGACCCCCAAATTTTGACCCCAAAATTTTCACCCCAAAATTTTCACCCTAAAATTTTCACCCCAAATTTTGACCCCAAAATTTGCTCCTCAAAGTTTTGACCCCATAATTTTGACCCCAAAATTTTTAACCCAAAATTTTGACCCTGAAATTTTGACCTCAAATTTTTGACTCCAAAATTTTGATCCCGAAATTTTGACCCCCAAATTTTGACCCCAAAATTTTCACCCCAAATTTTGATCTCGAAATTTTGACCCTCAAATTTTAACCCCAAAATTTTTAACCCAAATTTTGACCCCAAACTGTTCACCCTAAAATTGTGACCCCAAAATTTTGACTCCAAAATTTTGACCCCGAAATTTTGACCCCCAAATTTTGATCCCAAAATTTGCTCCTCAAAGTTTTGACCCATAATTTTGACCCCGAAATTTTGACCCCAAAATTTTGACAAAAAAATTTTCACCCCAAAAATTTTCACCCCAAAATTTTCACCCCAAATTTTGACCCCAAAAATTTGACCCCCAAATCTTAACCCCAAAATTGTCAACCCAAATTTTGACCCCAAAATTTTCACCCCAAATTTTGACCCCCAAATCTTAACCCCAAAATTTTCAACCAAAATTTTGACCCCAAAATTTTGACCCCAAATTTTGATCTCAAAATTTTCACCCCAAAAATTTTGACCCCAAAATTTTGATTCCAAAATTTTGACCCCAAAATTTTGACTCCAAAATTTAGACTCCAAAATTTTGACCCCCAAATTTTGACCCAAAAATTTTGACCCCTAAATTTTCACCCCAAAATTTTCACCCCAAATTTTGATCCCAAAATTTTCATCCCAAAATGTTCATCCCAAAATTTTCACCCCAAAATTTTGACCCCAAAATTTTGACCCCAAAATTTTCACCCCAAATTTTGATCCCAAAATTTTCACCCCAAAATTTTCACCCCAAATTTTGATCACAAAATGTTTACCCCAAAATTTTGACCCCAAAATTTTGACCACAAAATTTTGAACACAAAATTTTGACTCCAAAATTTTGATCCCAAAATTTTGACTCCAAAATTTAGACTCCAAAATTTTGACCCCAAAATTTTGACCCCTAAATTTTCACCCCAAAATTTTCACCCCAAATTTTGATCCCAAAATTTTCATCCCAAAATTTTCACCACAAAATTTTGACCCCAAAATTTTGACTCCAAAATTTTGACCCCAAAAATTTGACCCCGAAATTTTGACCCCCAAATTTTGACCCCCAAATTTTGACCCCAAAATTTTGACCCCAAAATTTTCACCCCAAAATTTTCACCCCAAATTTTGATCCCAAAATTTTCATCCCAAAATTTTCACCCCAAAATTTTGACCCAAAATTTTGACTCCAAAATTTTGACTTCAAAATTTTGACTCCAAAATTTTGACTCCAAAATTTTGACTCCAAAATTTTGACTCCAAAATTTTGACTCCAAAATTTTGACTCCAAAAATTTGACCCCAAAATTTTGACTCCAAAATTTTCATCCCAAAATTTTCACCACAAAATTTTGATCCCAAAATTTTGACTCCAAAATTTTGACCCCAAAAATTTGACCCCGAAATTTTGACCCCGAAATTTTGACCCCCAAATTTTGACCCCAAAATTTTTACCCCAAAATTTTCACCCCAAATTTTGACCCCAAAATTTGCTCCTCAAAGTTTTGACCCCATAATTTTGACCCCAAAATTTTTAACCCAAAATTTTGACCCTGAAATTTTGACCTCAAATTTTTGACTCCAAAATTTTGACCCCAAAATTTTGACTCCAAAATTTAGACTCCAAAATTTTGACCCCAAAATTTTGACGCCTAAATTTTCACCCCAAAATTTTCACCCCAAATTTTGATCCCAAAATTTTCACCCCAAAATTTTGACCCTAAAATTTTCACCCCAAAATTTTCACCTCAAATTTTGATCCCAAAATTTTCATCCCAAAATTTTCATCCCAAAATTTTCACCCCAAAATTTTGACCCAAAAATTTTGACCCCAAAATTTTCACCCCAAAATTTTCACCCCAAATTTTGATCCCAAAATTTTCATCCCAAAATTTTCACCACAAAATTTTGACCCCAAAATTTTCACCCCAAAATTTTAAACCTAAAATTTTTACTCCAAAATTTTAACTCCAAAATTTTGACCCCCAAATTTTGACTCCAAAATTTTGACCCCAAAATTTTCACCCCAAAATTTTCACCCCAAATTTTGATCCCAAAATTTTGATCCCAAAATTTTCACCACAAAATTTTGACCCCAAAATTTTCACCCCAAAATTTTGAACCTAAAATTTTTACTCCAAAATTTTGACTCCAAAATTTTGACTCCAAAATTTTGACCCCAAAATTTTGACTCCAAAATTTTGACCCCCAAATTTTGACCCCCAAATTTTGATCTCGAAATTTTGACCCCAAAATTTTGACCCCAAAAATTTGCCCCGAAATTTTGACCCCGAAATTTTGACCCCGAAATTTTGACCCCAAAATTTTGACCCTAAAATTTTCACCCCAAATTTTGACCCCAAAATTTTGATCCCAAAATTTTGACTCCAAAATTTTGACCCCGAAATTTTGATCTGGAAATTTTGACCCCAAAATTTTGACCCCAAAATTTTTAACCCAAATTTTCACCCCAAAATTTTGACTCCAAAATTTTGACCCCAAAATTTTGACCCCAAAATTTTCACCCCAAAATTTTCACCCCAAAATTTTCACCCCAAATTTTGACCCCAAAATTTGCTCCTCAAAGTTTTGACCCCATAATTTTGACCCCAAAATTTTTAACCCAAAATTTTGACCCTGAAATTTTGACCCCAAATTTTTGACTCCAAAATTTTGATCCCGAAATTTTGACCCCAAAATTTTGACCCCAAAATTTTTAACCCAAATTTTGACCCCAAAATTTTGACCCCCAAAATTTTGACTCCAAAATTTTGACCCCAAAATTTTGACCCCAAAATTTTCACCCCAAAATTTTCACCCCAAAATTTTTACCCCAAATTTTGACCCCAAAACTTTCAACGCAACATTTTCACCCCAAAATTTTGACCCCAAAATTTTGACTCCACAATTTCGACCCCAAAATTTTGACTCCAAAATTTTGACTCCAAAATTTTGACCCCGAAATTTTGACCCTAAAATTTTGACCCCAAAATTTGCTCCTCAAAGTTTTGACCCCGAAATTTTGACCCCAAAATTTTGACCCCAAAATTTTGACCACAAAATTTTCACCCCAAAAAATTTTGACTCCAAAATTTTGACTCCAAAATTTTGACCTCCAAATTTTGACCCCAAAATTTTGACCCCAAAAATTTGCCCCGAAATTTTGACCCCGAAATTTTGACCCCGAAATTTTGACCCCAAAATTTTGACCCTAAAATTTTCACCCCAAATTTTGACCCCAAAATTTTGATCCCAAAATTTTGACTCCAAAATTTTGACCCCGAAATTTTGATCTGGAAATTTTGACCCCAAAATTTTGACCCCAAAATTTGTAACCCAAATTTTCACCCCAAAATTTTGACTCCAAAATTTTGACCCCAAAATTTTGACCCCAAAATTTTCACCCCAAAATTTTCACCCCAAAATTTTCACCCCAAATTTTGACCCCAAAATTTGCTCCTCAAAGTTTTGACCCCATAATTTTGACCCCAAAATTTTTAACCCAAAATTTTGACCCTGAAATTTTGAACTCAAATTTTTGACTCCAAAATTTTGATCCCGAAATTTTGACCCCAAAATTTTGACCCCAAAATTTTTAAATCAAATTTTGACCCCAAAATTTTGACCCCCAAAATTTTGACTCCAAAATTTTGACCCCAAAATTTTCACCCCAAAATTTTCACCCCAAAATTTTCACCCCAAAATTTTTACCCCAAATTTTGACCTTAAAACTTTCAACGCAACATTTTCACCCCAAAATTTTGACCCCAAAATTTTGACTCCACAATTTCGACCCCAAAATTTTGACTCCAAAATTTTGACCCCGAAATTTTGACCCTAAAATTTTGACCCCAAAATTTGCTCCTCAAAGTTTTGACCCCGAAATTTTGACCCCAAAATTTTGACCCCAAAATTTTGACCCCAAAATTTTGACTCAAAAATTTTCACCCCAAAATTTTCAGCCCAAATTTTGATCCCAAAATTTTCATCCCAAAATTTTCACCACAAAATTTTGACCCCAAAATTTTGACTCCAAAATTTTGACCCCAAAAATTTGACCCCGAAATTTTGACCTCGAAATTTTGACCCCGAAATTTTGACCCCAAAATTTTCACCCCCAAATTTTCACCCCAAAATTTTCACCCCAAATTTTGATCCCAAAATTTTCATCCCAAAATTTTCACCCCAAAATTTTGACCCAAAATTTTGACTCCAAAATTTTGACTCCAAAATTTTGACTCCAAAATTTTGACACCAAAATTTTGACTCCAAAATTTTGACCCCCAAATTTTGACCCCAAAATTTTCACCCCAAATTTTGATCTCGAAATTTTGACCCCCAAATTTTAACCCCAAAATTTTTAACATAAATTTTGACCCCAAAATGTTCACCCTAAAATTGTGACCCCAAAATTTTGACTCCAAAATTTTGACCCCGAAATTTTGACCCCCAAATTTTGATCCCAAAATTTGCTCCTCAAAGTTTTGACCCATAATTTTGACCCCAAAATTTTGACAAAAAAATTTTCACCCCAAAATTTTCACCCCAAAATTTTCACCCCAAATTTTGATCCCAAAATTTTCATCCCAAAATTTTCACCACAAAATTTTGACCCCAAAATTTTGACTCCAAAATTTTGACCCCAAAAATTTGACCCCGAAATTTTGACCCCGAAATTTTGACCCCAAAATTTTGACCACCAAATTTTGACCCCAAAATTTTCACCCCAAATTTTGATCTCGAAATTTTGACCCCCAAATTTTTAACCCAAATTTTCACCCCAAAATTTTGACTCCAAAATTTTGACACCAAAATTTTGACTCCAAAATTTTGACCCCAAAATTTTCACCCCAAATTTTGATCCCAAAATTTTCACCCCAAAATTTTCACCCCAAATTTTGATCACAAAATGTTTACCCCAAAATTTTGACCCCAAAATTTTGATCCCAAAATTTTAACCCCCAAATTTTCACCCCAAAATTTTCACCCCAAATTTTGATCCCAAAATTTTCATCCCAAAATTTTCACCACAAAATTTTGACCCCAAAATTTTGACTCCAAAATTTTGACCCCAAAAATTTGACCCCGAAATTTTGACCCCGAAATTTTGACCCCAAAATTTTGACCCCCAAATTTTGACCCCAAAATTTTCACCCCAAATTTTGATCTCGAAATTTTGACCCCCAAATTTTAACCCCAAAATTTTTAACCCAAATTTTCACCCCAAAATTTTGACTCCAAAATTTTTACCCCAAAATTTTTACCCCAAAATTTTCACCCCAAAATTTTCATCCCAAAATTTTCACCCCAAAATTTTCACCCCAAATTTTGACCCCAAAATTTGCTCCTCAAAGTTTTGACCCCATAATTTTGACCCCAAAATTTTTAACCCAAAATTTTGACCCTGAAATTTTGACCTCAAATTTTTGACTCCAAAATTTTGATCCCGAAATTTTGACCCCCAAATTTTGACCCCAAAATTTTCACCCCAAATTTTGATCTCGAAATTTTGACCCTCAAATTTTAACCCCAAAATTTTTAACCCAAATTTTGACCCCAAACTGTTCACCCTAAAATTGTGACCCCAAAATTTTGACTCCAAAATTTTGACCCCGAAATTTTGACCCCCAAATTTTGATCCCAAAATTTGCTCCTCAAAGTTTTGACCCATAATTTTGACCCCGAAATTTTGACCCCAAAATTTTGACAAAAAAATTTTCACCCCAAAAATTTTCACCCCAAAATTTTCACCCCAAATTTTGACCCCAAAAATTTGACCCCCGAATCTTAACCCCAAAATTGTCAACCCAAATTTTGACCCCAAAATTTTCACCCCAAATTTTGACCCCCAAATCTTAACCCCAAAATTTTCAACCAAAATTTTGACCCCAAAATTTTGACCCCAAATTTTGATCTCAAAATTTTCACCCCAAAAATTTTGACCCCAAAATTTTGATTCCAAAATTTTGAACCCAAAATTTTGACTCCAAAATTTTGACCCCAAAATTTTGACTCCAAAATTTAGACTCCAAAATTTTGACCCCCAAATTTTGACCCAAAAATTTTGACCCCTAAATTTTCACCCCAAAATTTTCACCCCAAATTTTGATCCCAAAATTTTCATCCCAAAATGTTCATCCCAAAATTTTCACCCCAAAATTTTGACCCCAAAATTTTGACCCCAAAATTTTCACCCCAAAATTTTGATCCCAAAATTTTCACCCCAAAATTTTCACCCCAAATTTTGATCACAAAATGTTTAACCCAAAATTTTGACCCCAAAATTTTGACCACAAAATTTTGAACACAAAATTTTGACTCCAAAATTTTGACCCCAAAATTTTGACTCCAAAATTTACACTCCAAAATTTTGACCCCAAAATTTTGACCCCTAAATTTTCACCCCAAATTTTGATCCCAAAATTTTCACCCCAAAATTTTCACCCCAAATTTTGATCACAAAATGTTTACCCCAAAATTTTGACCCCAAAATTTTGATCCCAAAATTTTAACCCCCAAATTTTCACCCCAAAATTTTCACCCCAAATTTTGATCCCAAAATTTTCATCCCAAAATTTTCACCACAAAATTTTGACCCCAAAATTTTGACTCCAAAATTTTGACCCCAAAAATTTGACCCCGAAATTTTGACCCCGAAATTTTGACCCCAAAATTTTGACCCCCAAATTTTGACCCCAAAATTTTCACCCCAAATTTTGATCTCGAAATTTTGACCCCCAAATTTTAACCCCAAAATTTTTAACCCAAATTTTCACCCCAAAATTTTGACTCCAAAATTTTGACCCCAAAATTTTTACCCCAAAATTTTCACCCCAAAATTTTCACCCCAAAATTTTTACCCCAAAATTTTCACCCCAAATTTTGACCCCAAAATTTGCTCCTCAAAGTTTTGACCCCATAATTTTGACCCCAAAATTTTTAACCCAAAATTTTGACCCTGAAATTTTGACCTCAAATTTTTGACTCCAAAATTTTGATCCCGAAATTTTGACCCCCAAATTTTGACCCCAAAATTTTCACCCCAAATTTTGATCTCGAAATTTTGACCCTCAAATTTTAACCCCAAAATTTTTAACCCAAATTTTGACCCCAAACTGTTCACCCTAAAATTGTGACCCCAAAATTTTGACTCCAAAATTTTGACCCCGAAATTTTGACCCCCAAATTTTGATCCCAAAATTTGCTCCTCAAAGTTTTGACCCATAATTTTGACCCCGAAATTTTGACCCCAAAATTTTGACAAAAAAATTTTCACCCCAAAAATTTTCACCCCAAAATTTTCACCCCAAATTTTGACCCCAAAAATTTGACCCCCAAATCTTAACCCCAAAATTGTCAACCCAAATTTTGACCCCAAAATTTTCACCCCAAATTTTGACCCCCAAATCTTAACCCCAAAATTTTCAACCAAAATTTTGACCCCAAAATTTTGACCCCAAATTTTGATCTCAAAATTTTCACCCCAAAAATTTTGACCCCAAAATTTTGATTCCAAAATTTTGAACCCAAAATTTTGACTCCAAAATTTTGACCCCAAAATTTTGACTCCAAAATTTAGACTCCAAAATTTTGACCCCCAAATTTTGACCCAAAAATTTTGACCCCTAAATTTTCACCCCAAAATTTTCACCCCAAATTTTGATCCCAAAATTTTCATCCCAAAATGTTCATCCCAAAATTTTCACCCCAAAATTTTGACCCCAAAATTTTGACCCCAAAATTTTCACCCCAAAATTTTGACCCCAAATTTTGATCCCAAAATTTTCACCCCAAAATTTTCACCCCAAATTTTGATCACAAAATGTTTAACCCAAAATTTTGACCCCAAAATTTTGACCACAAAATTTTGAACACAAAATTTTGACTCCAAAATTTTGACCCCAAAATTTTGACTCCAAAATTTACACTCCAAAATTTTGACCCCAAAATTTTGACCCCTAAATTTTCACCCCAAAATTTTCACCCCAAATTTTGATCCCGAAATTTTGACCCCCAAATTTTGACCCCCAAATTTTGACCCCAAAATTTTCACCCCAAAATTTTCACCCCAAAATTTTCACCCCAAATTTTGATCCCAAAATTTTCATCCCAAAATTTTCACCTCAAAATTTTGACCCAAAATTTTGACTCCAAAATTTTGACTCCAAAATTTTGACTCCAAAATTTTGACTCCAAAATTTTGACTCCAAAATTTTGACTCCAAAATTTTGACTCCAAAATTTTGACTCCAAAATTTTGACTCCAAAATTTTGACACCAAAATTTTGACTCCAAAATTTTCATCCCAAAATTTTCACCACAAAATTTTGACCCCAAAATTTTGACTCCAAAATTTTGACCCCAAAAATTTGACCCCGAAATTTTGACCCCGAAATTTTGACCCCCAAATTTTGACCCCAAAATTTTCACCCCAAAATTTTCACCCCAAAATTTTCACCCCAAATTTTGACCCCAAAATTTGCTCCTCAAAGTTTTGACCCCATAATTTTGACCCCAAAATTTTTAACCCAAAATTTTGACCCTGAAATTTTGACCTCAAATTTTTGACTCCAAAATTTTGATCCCGAAATTTTGACCCCAAAATTTTGACCCCAAAATTTTTAACCCAAATTTTGACCCCAAAATTTTGACCCCCAAAATTTTCACCCCAAATTTTGACCCCAAAATTTTGATCCCAAAATTTTGACCCCAAAATTTTGACCCCGAAATATTGATCTGGAAATTTTGACCCCAAAATTTTTAACCCAAATTTTCACCCCAAAATTTTGACTCCAAAATTTTGACCCCAAAATTTTGACCCCAAAATTTTCACCCCAAAATTTTCACCCCAAAATTTTGACCCCAAAATTTTCACCCCAAAATTTTGAACCTAAAATTTTTACTCCAAAATTTTGACTCCAAAATTTTGACTCCAAAATTTTGACCCCAAAATTTTAACTCCAAAATTTTGACCCCCAAATTTTGACCCCGAAATTTTGATCTCGAAATTTTGACCCCAAAATTTTGACCCCAAAAATTTGCCCCGAAATTTTGACCCCGAAATTTTGACCCCGAAATTTTGACCCCAAAATTTTGACCCTAAAATTTTCACCCCAAATTTTGACCCCAAAATTTTGATCCCAAAATTTTGACCCCAAAATTTTGACCCCGAAATTTTGATCTGGAAATTTTGACCCCAAAATTTTGACCCCAAAATTTTTAACCCAAATTTTGACCCCAAAATTTTGACCCCCAAAATTTTGACTCCAAAATTTTGACCCCAATATTTTCACCCCAAAATTTTCACCCCAAATTTTGACCCCAAAAATTTCAACGCAACATTTTCACCCCAAAATTTTGACCCCAAAATTTTGATTCCACAATTTCGACCCCAAAATTTTGACTCCAAAATTTTGACTCCAAAATTTTGACCCCGAAATTTTGACCCTAAAATTTTGACCCCAAAATTTGCTCCTCAAAGTTTTGACCCCAAAATTTTGACCCCAAAATTTTTAACCCAAATTTTGACCCCAAAATTTTGACCCCCAAAATTTTGACTCCAAAATTTTGACCCCAAAATTTTGACCCCAAAATTTTCACCCCAAATTTTGACCCCAAAACTTTCAGCGCAACATTTTCACCCCAAAATTTTTACTCCAAAATTTCGACCCCAAAATTTTGACTCCAAAATTTTGACTCCAAAATTTTGACCCCGAAATTTTGACCCTAAAATTTTGACCTCAAAATTTGCTCCTCAAAGTTTTGACCCCGAAATTTTGACCCCAAAATTTTGACCCCAAAATTTTCACCCCAAAAAATTTTGACTCCAAAATTTTGACTCAAAAATTTTGACCTCCAAATTTTGACTCCAAAATTTTGACCCCAAAATTTTCACCCCAAAATTTTCACCCCAAATTTTGACCCCAAAACTTTCAGCGCAACATTTTCACCCCAAAATTTTTACTCCAAAATTTCGACCCCAAAATTTTGACTCCAAAATTTTGACTCCAAAATTTTGACCCCGAAATTTTGACCCTAAAATTTTGACCTCAAAATTTGCTCCTCAAAGTTTTGACCCCGAAATTTCGACCCCAAAATTTTGAACCCAAAATTTTGACTCCAAAATTTTGACTCCAAAATTTTGACCCCCAAATTTTGACCCCGAAATTTTAGTCTCGAAATTTTAAACCCAAAATTTTGACCCCAAAATTTTGACTCCAAAATTTTGACCCCAAAATTTTGACTCCAAAATTTTGACCCCAAAATTTTGACCCCAAAATTTTCACCCCAAAATTTTCACCCCAAATTTTGACCCCAAAACTTTCAGCGCAACATTTTCACCCCAAAATTTTTACTCCAAAATTTCGACCCCAAAATTTTGACTCCAAAATTTTGACTCCAAAATTTTGACCCCGAAATTTTGACCCTAAAATTTTGACCTCAAAATTTGCTCCTCAAAGTTTTGACCCCGAAATTTTGACCCCAAAATTTTGACCCCAAAATTTTCACCCCAAATTTTGATCCCAAAATTTTCAACCCAAAATTTTCACCCCAAAATTTTCAGCCCAAATTTTGATCCCAAAATTTTCACCTCAAAAGTCTAAGGTGAAAATTTTCACCCCAAAATTTTCAACCCAAAATTTTCACCCCAAAAATTTGACCCCAAAATTTTGATCCCAAAATTTTGACCCCAAAATTTTGACCCCAAAAATTTGGCCCCGAAATTCTGACCCCGAAATTTTGATCTCGAAATTTTGACCCCAAAATTTTGACCCCGAAATTTTGACCCCGAAATTTTGACCTTGAAATTTTGACCCCATAGTTCTGACCCCAAAATTTTAACCCCGAAATTTTGACCCCGAATTTTTTACCACAAAATTTTCACACCAAAATTTTCACCCCAAAATTTTCACCCCAAAATTTTGACCCCAAAATTTTCACCCCAAATTTTGCAACCAAAATTTTCACCTCAAAATTTTGCTCCAAAAATGTTGACTTCAAAATTTTGACCCCAAAATTTTGAACCCAAATTTTGACCCCGAAATTTTGACTCCAAAATTTAGACCCCAAAATTTTGACTCCAAAATTTTGACCCCAAAATTTTGACCCCGAAATTTTGACCCTAAAACTTTGACCCCGAAATTTTGACCACGAATTTTTGACCCCAAAATTTTCACCCCAAAATTTTCACCCTAAATTTTGACCCCAAAATTTTGACCCCAAAACTTTGACCCCAAAATTTTGACCCCAAAATTTTGACCCCAAAATTTTGACCCCGAAATTTTGACCCCGAAATTTTGATCCCAAAATTTTGAACCCAAATTTTGACCCCGAAATTTTGGGGTCAAAATTTTGAACCCAAATTTTGACCCCCAAATTTTAACCCCAAAATTTTGACCCCCAAATTTTAACCCCAAAATTTTGACCCCCAAATTTTGACCCCAAAATTTTGACCCCAAAATTTTGACTCCAAAATTTTGACCCCAAAATTTTGACTCCAAAATTTTGACTCCAAAATTTTGACCCCAAAATTTTGACTCCAAAATTTTGACATCAAAATTTTCACCCCAAAATTTTCACCCCAAATTTTGATCCCAAAATTTTCACCCCAAAATTTTCACCCCAAAATTTTCACCCCAAATTTTGACCCCAAAATTTGCTCCTCAAAGTTTTGACCCCATAATTTTGACCCCAAAATTTTTAACCCAAAATTTTGACCCTGAAATTTTGACCTCAAATTTTTGACTCCAAAATTTTGATCCCGAAATTTTTACCCCAAAATTTTGACCCCAAAATTTTTAACCCAAATTTTGACCCCAAAATTTTGACCCCCAAAATTTTGACTCCAAAATTTTCACCCCAAAATTTTCACCCCAAAATTTTCACCCCAAATTTTGACCCCAAAACTTTCAACGCAACATTTTCACCCCAAAATTTTGACCCCAAAATTTTGACTCCACAATTTCGACCCCAAAATTTTGACTCCAAAATTTTGACTCCAAAATTTTGACCCCGAAATTTTGACCCCAAAATTTTGACCCCAAAATTTGCTCCTCAAAGTTTTGACCCCATAATTTTGACCCCAAAATTTTTAACCCAAAATTTTGACCCTGAAATTTTGACCTCAAATTTTTGACTCCAAAATTTTGATCCCGAAATTTTGACCCCAAAATTTTGACCCCAAAATTTTTAACCCAAATTTTGACCCCAAAATTTTGACCCCCAAAATTTTGACTCCAAAATTTTCACCCCAAAATTTTCACCCCAAAATTTTCACCCCAAATTTTGACCCCAAAACTTTCAACGCAACATTTTCACCCCAAAATTTTGACCCCAAAATTTTGACTCCACAATTTCGACCCCAAAATTTTGACTCCAAAATTTTGACTCCAAAATTTTGACCCCGAAATTTTGACCCTAAAATTTTGACCCCAAAATTTGCTCCTCAAAGTTTTGACCCCGAAATTTTGACCCCAAAATTTTGACCCCAAAAAATTTTGACTCCAAAATTTTGACTCCAAAATTTTGACCTCCAAATTTTGACCCCAAAATTTTGACCCCAAAATTTTGACTCCAAAATTTTGAACCCAAAATTTTGACTCCAAAATTTTGACTCCAAAATTTTGACCCCAAAATTTTGACTCCAAAATTTTCACCCCAAAATTTTCAGCCCAAATTTTGATCCCAAAATTTTCATCCCAAAATTTTCACCACAAAATTTTGACCCCAAAATTTTGACTCCAAAATTTTGACCCCAAAAATTTGACCCCGAAATTTTGACCCCCAAATTTTGACCCCAAAATTTTCACCCCCAAATTTTCACCCCAAAATTTTCACCCCAAATTTTGATCCCAAAATTTTCATCCCAAAATTTTCACCCCAAAATTTTGACCCAAAATTTTGACTCCAAAATTTTGACTCCAAAATTTTGACTCCAAAATTTTGACTCCAAAATTTTGACACCAAAATTTTGACTCCAAAATTTTGACCCCCAAATTTTGACCCCAAAATTTTCACCCCAAATTTTGATCTCGAAATTTTGACCCCCAAATTTTAACCCCAAAATTTTTAACCCAAATTTTGACCCCAAAATGTTCACCCTAACATTGTGACCCCAAAATTTTGACTCCAAAATTTTGACCCCGAAATTTTGACCCCCAAATTTTGATCCCAAAATTTGCTCCTCAAAGTTTTGACCCATAATTTTGACCCCGAAATTTTGACCCCAAAATTTTGACAAAAAAATTTTCACCCCAAAATTTTCACCCCAAAATTTTCACCCCAAATTTTGATCCCAAAATTTTCACCCCAAAATTTTCACCCCAAATTTTGATCACAAAATGTTTACCCCAAAATTTTGACCCCAAAAATTTTGACTCCAAAATTTTGACCCCAAAATTTTCACCCCAAAATTTTCACCCCAAAATTTTCACCCCAAAATTTTCACCCAAATTTTCACCCCAAAATTTTCACCCCAAAATTTTCACCCCAAAATTTTCACCCCAAAATTTTCACCCCAAATTTTGATCCCAAAATTTTCACCCCAAAATTTTCACCCCAAAATGTTCACCCCAAATTTTGATCCCAAAATTTTCACTCCAAAATTTTCACTCCAAATTTTGATCACAAAATGTTTACCCCAAAATTTTGACCCCCAAAATTTTGACTCCAAAATTTTCACCCCAAAATTTTCACCCCAAAATTTTCACCCCAAAATTTTCACCCCAAAATTTTCACCCCAAATTTGACCCCAAAACTTTCAACGCAACATTTTCACCCCAAAATTTTGACCCCAAAATTTTGACTCCACAATTTCGACCCCAAAATTTTGACTCCAAAATTTTGACCCCTAAATTTTGACCCTAAAATTTTGACCCCAAAATTTGCTCCTCAAAGTTTTGAACCCGAAATTTTGACCCCAAAATTTTGACCCCAAAATTTTGACCCCAAAAAATTTTGACTCCAAAATTTTGACTCCAAAATTTTGACCTCCAAATTTTGACCCCAAAATTTTGACCCCAAAATTTTGACTCCAAAATTTTGAACCCAAAATTTTGACTCCAAAATTTTGACTCCAAAATTTTGACCCCAAAATTTTGACTCCAAAATTTTCACCCCAAAATTTTCAGCCCAAATTTTGATCCCAAAATTTTCATCCCAAAATTTTCACCACAAAATTTTGACCCCAAAATTTTGACTCCAAAATTTTGACCCCAAAAATTTGACCCCGAAATTTTGACCCCGAAATTTTGACCCCCAAATTTTGACCCCAAAATTTTCACCCCAAAAATTTTCACCCCAAAATTTTCACCCCAAATTTTGACCCCAAAAATTTGACCCCCAAATCTTAACCCCAAAATTGTCAACCCAAATTTTGACCCCAAAATTTTCACCCCAAATTTTGACCCCCAAATCTTAACCCCAAAATTTTCAACCAAAATTTTGACCCCAAAATTTTGACCCCAAATTTTGATCTCAAAATTTTCACCCCAAAAATTTTGACCCCAAAATTTTGACTCCAAAATTTTGAACCCAAAATTTTGACCTTGAAATTTTGACCCCAAAATTTTGACTCCAAAATTTAGACTCCAAAATTTTGACCCCCAAATTTTGACCCTAAAATTTTGAACCCTAAATTTTCACCCCAAAATTTTCACCCCAAATTTTGATCTCAAAATTTTCACCCCAAAAATTTTGACCCCAAAATTTTGACCCCAAAATTTTGACCCCAAAATTTTCACCCCAAAATTTTCACCCCAAATTTTGATCCCAAAATTTTCACCCCAAAATTTTCACCCCAAATTTTGATCACAAAATGTTTACCCCAAAATTTTGACCCCAAAATTTTGACCACAAAATTTTTAACACAAAATTTTGACTCCAAAATTTTGACCCCAAAATTTTGACTCCAAAATTTAGACTCCAAAATTTTGACCCCAAAATTTTGACCCCTAAATTTTCACCCCAAAATTTTCACCCCAAATTTTGATCCCAAAATTTTCATCCCAAAATTTTCACCCCAAAATTTTGACCCCCAAATTTTGACCCCAAAATTTTCACCCCAAAATGTTCACCCCAAAATTTTGACCCCAAAATTTTGACCCCAAAATTTCGACCCCAAAATTTTGACTTCAAAATTTTGAACCTAAAATTTTTACTCCAAAATTTTGACTCCAAAATTTTGACCCCCAAATTTTGACTCCTAAATTTTGACCCCAAAATTTTGACTCCAAAATTTTGACCCCCAAATTTTGACCCCAAAATTTTGACCCCAAAATTTTCACCCAAAAATTTTATCAAAATTTTTACCCCAAAATTTTCATCCCAAAATTTTCACCCCAAATTTTGACCCCAAAATTTTCACCCCAAATTTTGACCCCAAAAATTTCACCCCCAAATTTTAACCCCAAAATTTTCAACCCAAATTTTGACCCCAAAATTTTCACCCCAAATTTTGATCTCGAAATTTTGACCCCCAAATTTTAACCCCAAAATTTTTAACCCAAATTTTGACCCCAAAATTTTCACCCTAAAATTGTGACCCCAAAATTTTGACTCCAAAATTTTGACCCCGAAATTTTGACCCCCAAATTTTGATTCCAAAATTTGCTCCTCAAAGTTTTGACCCATAATTTTGACCCCGAAATTTTGACCCCAAAATTTTGACAAAAAAATTTTCACCCCAAAATTTTCACCCCAAAATTTTCACCCCAAATTTTGACCCCAAAAATTTGACCCCCAAATCTTAACCCCAAAATTTTCAACCCAAATTTTGACCCCAAAATTTTCACCCCAAATTTTGATCCCCAAATCTTAACCCCAAAATTTTCAACCAATATTTTGACCCCAAAATTTTGACCCCAAATTTTGATCCCAAAATTTTCACCCCAAAATTTTGACCCCAAAATTTTGACTCCAAAATTTTGAACCCAAAATTTTGACCCAAAAATTTTGACTCCAAAATTTAGACTCCAAAATTTTGACCCCCAAATTTTGACCCTAAAATTTTGACCCCTAAATTTTCACCCCAAAATTTTCACCCCAAATTTTGATCCCAAAATTTTCATCCCAAAATTTTCACCCCAAAATTTTGACCCCAAAATTTTGACCCCAAAATTTTCACCCCAAAATTTTCACCCCAAATTTTGATCCCAAAATTTTCACCCCAAAATTTTCACCCCAAATTTTGATCCCAAAATGTTCACCCCAAAATTTTGACCCCAAAATTTTGACCACAAAATTTTGAACACAAAATTTTGACTCCAAAATTTTGACCCCAAAATTTTGACTCCAAAATTTAGACTCCAAAATTTTGACCCCAAAATTTTGACCCCTAAATTTTCACCCCAAAATTTTCACCCCAAATTTTGATCCCAAAATTTTCATCCCAAAATTTTCACCCCAAAATTTTGACCCCCAAATTTTGACCCCAAAATTTTCACCCCAAAATGTTCAACCCAAAATTTTGACCCCAAAATTTCGACCCCAAAATTTTGACTTCAAAATTTTGAACCTAAAATTTTGACTCCAAAATTTTGACTCAAAAATTTTGACCCCCAAATTTTGACCCCAAAATTTTGACCCCAAAATTTTGACTCCAAAATTTTGACCCCAAAATTTTGACTCCAAAATTTAGACTCCAAAATTTTGACCCCAAAATTTTGACCCCTAAATTTTCACCCTTAAATTTTCACCCCAAATTTTGATCCCAAAATTTTCATCCCAAAATTTTGACCCCAAAATTTTCACCCCAAATTTTGACCCCAAAATTTGCTCCTCAAAGTTTTGACCCTATAATTTTGACCCCAAAATTATGACCCTGAAATTTTGACCCCAAATTTTTGACTCCAAAATTTTGATCCCGAAATTTTGACCCCAAAATTTTGACCCCTAGATTTTTAACCCAAATTTTCACCCCAAAATTTTCACCCCAAAATTTTGACCCCGAAATTTTGAACCCAAAATTTTGACCCCAAAATTTTGACCCCAAAATTTTTACCCCAAATTTTCACCCCAAAATTTTCACCCCAAATTTTGACCCCAAAAATTTTACCCCCAAATTTTAACCCCAAAATTTTCAACCCAAATTTTGACCCCAAAATTTTCACCCCAAATTTTGATTTCGAAATTTTGACCCCCAAATTTTAACCCCAAAATTTTCAACCCAAATTTTCACCCTAAAATTGTGACCCCAAAATTTTGGCTCCAAAATTTTGACCCCCAAATTTTGATCCCAAAATTTGCTCCTCCAAGTTTTGACCCATAATTTTGACCCCGAAATTTTGACAAAAAAATTTTCACCCCAAAATTTTCACCCAAAAATTTTCACCCCAAAATTTTCACCCCAAATTTTGACCCCAAAAATTTGACCCCCAAATCTTAACCCCAAAATTTTCAACCCAAATTTTGACCCCAAAATTTTCACCCCAAATTTTGACCCCCAAATTTTGACCACAAAATTTTCACCCCAAATTTTGAACCCGAAATTTTGACCCTAAAATTTTGACCCCCAAATTTTGACCCCAAAATTTGCTCCTCAAAGTTTTGACCCATAATTTTGAACCCTAAATTTTGACCCCCAAATTTTGACCCCAAAATGTTGACCATAAAATTTTGACCCCGAAATTTTTACCCCAAAATTTTGAACCCAAATTTTGACCCCTAGATTTTGACCCCCAAATTTTGACCCCGAAATTTTGACCGCGAATTTTTGACCCCAAAATTTTCACCCAAAAATTTTCACCCCAAAATTTTGACCCCAAAATTTTCACCACAAAATTTTGACCCCAAAATTTTAACTCCAAAATTTTTACCCCAAAATTTTGACTCCAAAATTTGGGGGTCAAAATTTTGGACCCTAAATTTTGACTCCAAAATTTTGACTCCAAAATTTGGGGGTCAAAATTTTGGAGTCAAAATTTTTGTGTCAAAATTTTGGGGTAAAAATTTTGGAGTTAAAATTTTGGGGTCAAAATTTTGTGGTGAAAATTTTGGGGTAAAATTTAGGGTCCAAAATTTTGACCCCCAAATGTTGACCCCAAAATTTTTTCCTCAAAATTTTGACCCCATAATTTTGACCCCAAAATTTTGACCCCGAAATTTTGACCCCGAATTTTTGACCACAAAATTTTGACCCCAAAATTTGACCACAAAATTTTGACTCCAAAATTTTGACTACAAAATTTTTACTCCAAAATTTTACTCCAAAATTTTGACCCCGAAATTTTGACCCCAAAATTTTGACTCAAAAATTTTTACTTCAAAATTTTGACCCCGAAATTTTGACCTCAAAATTTTGACCCCAAAATTATCATCCCATAATTTTCACACCAAAATTTTGGCCCCGAAATTTCCACCAAAAAATTTTGCCCCAAAAATTTTGACTCCAAAATTTTGACCCCCGAATTTTGACTCCAAAATTTTGACCCCAAAATTTAGGGTCCAAAATTTTGACCCCCAAATGTTGACCCCAAAATTTTTTCCTCAAAATTTTGACCCCATAATTTTGACCCCAAAATTCTGACCCCGAAATTTTGACCCCGAATTTTTGACCACAAAATTTTGACCCCAAAATTTTACCACAAAATTTTGACTCCAAAATTTTAACTACAAAATTTTTACTCCAAAATTTTTCTCCAAAATTTTGACTCCGAAATTTTGACCCCAAAATTTTGACTCAAAAATTTTTACTTCAAAATTTTGACCCCGAAATTTTGACCTCAAAATTTTGACCCCAAAATTATCACCCCATAATTTTCACACCAAAATTTTAGCCCCGAAATTTCCACCAAAAAATTTTGCCCCAAAAATTTTGACTCCAAAATTTTGACCCCCAAATTTTGACTCCAAAATTTTGACCCCCAAATTTTGACTCCAAAATTTTGACCCCAAAATTTTGACTCCAAAATTTTGACCCCCAAATTTTGACCCCAAAATTTTCACCCCAAAATTTTCACCCCAAATTTTGATCCCAAAATTTTCAACCCAAAATTTTCACCCCAAAGACTCCAAAATTTTGACCCCCAAATTTTGACCCCAAAATTTTCACCCCAAAATTTTCACCCTAAATTTTCTTCCCAAAATTTTCACCCCAAAATTTTGAACCCAAAATTTTGACTCCAAAATTTTGACTCCAAAATTTTCAACCCAAAATTTTGACTCCAAAATTTTGACCCCAAAATTTTCACCCCAAATTTTGATCCCAAAATGTTCATCCCAAAATTTTCACCACAAAATTTTGACCCCAAAATTTTGACTCCAAAATTTTTACTCCAAAATTATGACCCCAAAATTTTGACTCCAAAATTTTGACCCCCAAATTTTGACCCCAAAATTTTGACCCCAAAATTTTCACCCCAAATTTTGATCCCAAAATTTTCAACCCAAAATTTTGACCCCAAAGACTCCAAAATTTTGACCCCGAAATTTTGACCCCCAAATTTTGACTCCAAAATTTTGACCCCCAAATTTTGACCCCAAAATTTTCATTCCAAAATGTTCACTCCAAAATGTTCACCCCAAATTTTGATCCCAAAATTTTCTTCCCAAAATTTTCACCACAAAATTTTGACTCCAAAATTTTGACTCCAAAATTTTCACCCCAAAATTTTGACTCCAAAATTTTGACCCCAAAATTTTGACTCCAAAATTTTTACCCCCAACTTTTGACCCCGAAATTTTGATCTCGAAATTTTGACCCCAAAATTTTGACCCCAAAATGTTCACCCCAAAATTTTGACCCCAAAATTTTGACCCCAAAATTCTGAAACTAAAATTTTTACTCCAAAATTTTGACCCCCAAATTTTGACCCCCAAATTTTGACTCCAAAATTTTGACCCCAAAATTTTGACTCCAAAATTTTGACCCCCAAATTTTGACCCCAAAATTTTGACCCCAAAATTTTCACCCCAAAATTTTCACCCCAAAATTTTCACCCCAAATTTTGACCCCAAAATTTGCTCCTCAAAGTTTTGACCCTATAATTTTGACCCCAAAATTTTGACCCCCAAATTTTGACCCCCAAATTTTGAACCCAAAATTTTGACTCCAAAATTTTCACCCCAAAATTTTCACCCCAAATTTTCACCCCAAAATTTTCACCCCAAATTTTGACCCCAAAAATTTTACCCCCAAATTTTAACCCCAAAATTTTCAACCCAAATTTTGACCCCAAAATTTTCACCCCAAATTTTGATTTCGAAATTTTGACCCCCAAATTTTAACCCCAAAATTTTCAACCCAAATTTTCACCCTAAAATTGTGACCCCAAAATTTTGGCTCCAAAATTTTGACCCCCAAATTTTGATCCCAAAATTTGCTCCTCCAAGTTTTGACCCATAATTTTGACCCCGAAATTTTGACAAAAAAATTTTCACCCCAAAATTTTCACCCAAAAATTTTCACCCCAAAATTTTCACCCCAAATTTTGACCCCAAAAATTTGACCCCCAAATCTTAACCCCAAAATTTTCAACCCAAATTTTGACCCCAAAATTTTGACCCCAAATTTTGACCCCAAAATTTTCACCCCAAATTTTGAACCCGAAATTTTGACCCTAAAATTTTGACCCCCAAATTTTGACCCCAAAATTTGCTCCTCAAAGTTTTGACCCATAATTTTGAACCCTAAATTTTGACCCCCAAATTTTGACCCCAAAATGTTGACCATAAAATTTTGACCCCGAAATTTTTACCCCAAAATTTTGAACCCAAATTTTGACCCCTAGATTTTGACCCCCAAATTTTGACCCCGAAATTTTGCCCGCGAATTTTTGACCCCAAAATTTTCACCCAAAAATTTTCACCCCAAAATTTTGACCCCAAAATTTTCACCACAAAATTTTGACCCCAAAATTTTAACTCCAAAATTTTTACCCCAAAATTTTGACTCCAAAATTTGGGGGTCAAAATTTTGGACCCTAAATTTTGACTCCAAAATTTTGACTCCAAAATTTGGGGGTCAAAATTTTGGAGTCAAAATTTTGGAGTCAAAATTTTGGGGTAAAAATTTTGGAGTTAAAATTTTGGGGTCAAAATTTTGTGGTGAAAATTTTGGGGTCAAAATTTAGGGTCCAAAATTTTGACCCCCAAATGTTGACCCCAAAATTTTTTCCTCAAAATTTTGACCCCATAATTTTGACCCCAAAATTTTGACCCCGAAATTTTGACCCCGAATTTTTGACCACAAAATTTTGACTCCAAAATTTGACCACAAAATTTTGACTCCAAAATTTTGACTACAAAATTTTTACTCCAAAATTTTACTCCAAAATTTTGACCCCGAAATTTTGACCCCAAAATTTTGACTCAAAAATTTTTACTTCAAAATTTTGACCCCGAAATTTTGACCTCAAAATTTTGACCCCAAAATTATCATCCCATAATTTTCACACTAAAATTTTGGCCCCGAAATTTCCACCAAAAAATTTTGCCCCAAAAATTTTGACTCCAAAATTTTGACCCCCAAATTTTGACTCCAAAATTTTGATCCCAAAAATTTGACTCCAAAATTTTGACCCCCAAATTTTGACCCCAAAGCTTTCACCCCAAAATTTTCACCCCAAAATTTTCACCCCAAATTTTGATCCCAAAATTTACAACCCAAAATTTTCACCCCAAAGACTCCAAAATTTTGACCCCCAAATTTTGACCCCAAAATTTTCACCTCAAAATTTTCACCCCAAAATTTTCACCCCAAAATTTTCACCCCAAATTTTGATCCCAAAATTTTCACCCCAAAATTTTGACCCCAAAATTTTGACTCCAAATGACCCCCAAATTTTGACCCCGAAATTTTGACCGCGAATTTTTGACCCCAAAATTTTCACCCCAAAATTTTGACCCGAAAATTTTAACCACAAAATTTTGACCCCAAAATTTTAACTCCAAAATTTTTACCCCAAAATTTTGACCCCCAAATTTCGGAGTCAAAATTTTGGAGTCAAAATTTTGGGGTACAAATTTTGGAGTTAAAATTTTGGGGTCAAAATTTTGTGGTGAAAATTTTGGGGTCAAAATTTAGGGTCCAAAATTTTGACCCCCAAATGTTGACCCCAAAATTTTTTCCTCAAAATTTTGACCCCATAATTTTGACCCCAAAATTTTGACCCCGAAATTTTGACCCCGAATTTTTGACCACAAAATTTTGACCCCAAAATTTGACCACAAAATTTTGACTCCAAAATTTTAACTACAAAATTTTTACTCCAAAATTTTACTCCAAAATTTTGACCCCGAAATTTTGACCCCAAAATTTTGACTCAAAAATTTTTACTTCAAAATTTTGACCCCGAAATTTTGACCTCAAAATTTTGACCCCAAAATTATCACCCCATAATTTTGACCCCATAATTTTCACACCAAAATTTTGGCCTCGAAATTTCCACCAAAAAATTTTGCCCCAAAAATTTTGACTCCAAAATTTTGACCCCCAAATTTTGACTCCAAAATTTTGACCCCAAAATTTTGACTCCAAAATTTTGACCCCCAAATTTTGACCCCAAAATTTTGACCCCAAAATTTTCACCCCAAATTTTGAACCCGAAATTTTGAACCCGAAATTTTGACCCTAAAATTTTGACCCCCAAATTTTGACCCCAAAATTTGCTCCTCAAAGTTTTGACCCATAATTTTGAACCCTAAATTTTGACCCCCAAATTTTGACCCCAAAATGTTGACCATAAAATTTTGACCCCGAAATTTTTACCCCAAAATTTTGAACCCAAATTTTGACCCCTAGATTTTGACCCCCAAATTTTGACCCCGAAATTTTGACCGCGAATTTTTGACCCCAAAATTTTCACCCAAAAATTTTCACCCCAAAATTTTGACCCCAAAATTTTCACCACAAAATTTTGACCCAAAATTTTAACTCCAAAATTTTTACCCCCAAATTTTGACTCCAAAATTTGGGGGTCAAAATTTTGGACCCTAAATTTTGACTCCAAAATTTTGACTCCAAAATTTGGGGGTCAAAATTTTGGAGTCAAAATTTTGGAGTCAAAATTTTGGGGTAAAAATTTTGGAGTTAAAATTTTGGGGTCAAAATTTTGTGGTGAAAATTTTGGGGTCAAAATTTAGGGTCCAAAATTTTGACCCCCAAATGTTGACCCCAAAATTTTTTCCTCAAAATTTTGACCCCATAATTTTGACCCCAAAATTTTGACCCCGAAATTTTGACCCCGAATTTTTGACCACAAAATTTTGACCCCAAAATTTGACCACAAAATTTTGACTCCAAAATTTTAACTACAAAATTTTTACTCCAAAATTTTACTCCAAAATTTTGACCCCGAAATTTTGACCCCAAAATTTTGACTCAAAAATTTTTACTTCAAAATTTTGACCCCGAAATTTTGACCTCAAAATTTTGACCCCAAAATTATCATCCCAAAATTTTCACCCCAAATTTTGAACCCGAAATTTTGACCCTAAAATTTTGACCCCCAAATTTTGACCCCAAAATTTGCTCCTCAAAGTTTTGACCCATAATTTTGAACCCTAAATTTTGACCCCCAAATTTTGACCCCAAAATGTTGACCATAAAATTTTGACCCCGAAATTTTTACCCCAAAATTTTGAACCCAAATTTTGACCCCTAGATTTTGACCCCCAAATTTTGACCCCGAAATTTTGACCGCGAATTTTTGACCCCAAAATTTTCACCCAAAAATTTTCACCCCAAAATTTTGACCCCAAAATTTTCACCACAAAATTTTGACCCCAAAATTTTAACTCCAAAATTTTTACCCCAAAATTTTGACTCCAAAATTTGGGGGTCAAAATTTTGGACCCTAAATTTTGACTCCAAAATTTTGACTCCAAAATTTGGGGGTCAAAATTTTGGAGTCAAAATCTTGGAGTCAAAATTTTGGGGTAAAAATTTTGGAGTTAAAATTTTGGGGTCAAAATTTTGTGGTGAAAATTTTGGGGTCAAAATTTAGGGTCCAAAATTTTGACCCCCAAATGTTGACCCCAAAATTTTTTCCTCAAAATTTTGACCCCATAATTTTGACCCCAAAATTTTGACCCCGAAATTTTGAACCCGAATTTTTGACCACAAAATTTTGACCCCAAAATTTGACCACAAAATTTTGACTCCAAAATTTTGACTACAAAATTTTTACTCCAAAATTTTACTCCAAAATTTTGACCCCGAAATTTTGACCCCAAAATTTTGACTCAAAAATTTTTACTTCAAAATTTTGACCCCGAAATTTTGACCTCAAAATTTTGACCCCAAAATTATCATCCCATAATTTTCACACTAATATTTTGGCCCCGAAATTTCCACCAAAAAATTTTGCCCCAAAAATTTTGACTCCAAAATTTTTACCCCCAAATTTTGACTCCAAAATTTTGACCCCAAAATTTTGACTCCAAAATTTTGACCCCCAAATTTTGACCCCAAAATTTTGACCCCAAAATTTTCACCCCAAAATTTTCACCCCAAATTTTGATCCC
The DNA here is from genome assembly GCA_951394125.1 of Epistrophe eligans. Taxonomy (NCBI): domain Eukaryota; kingdom Metazoa; phylum Arthropoda; class Insecta; order Diptera; family Syrphidae; genus Epistrophe; species Epistrophe eligans. Next base: position 97,211,970 of record OX596028.1, read on the forward strand.
AAAATTTACAACCCAAAATTTTCACCCCAAAGACTCCAAAATTTTGACCCCCAAATTTTGGAGTCAAAATTTTGGAGTCAAAATTTAGGGTCCAAAATTTTGACCCCCAAATTTTGGAGTCAAAATTTTGGGGTAAAAATTTTGGAGTTAAAATTTTGGGTCAAAATTTTGTGGTGAAAATTTTGGGGTCAAAATTTTGGGGTGAAAATTTTTGGGTGAAAATTTTGGGGTCAAAAATTCGCGGTCAAAATTTCGGGGTCAAAATTTGGGGGTCAAAATCTAGGGGTCAAAATTTGGGTTCAAAATTTTGGGGTAAAAATTTCGGGGTCAAAATTTTATGGTCAACATTTTGGGGTCAAAATTTGGGGGTCAAAATTTAGGGTTCAAAATTATGGGTCAAAACTTTGAGGAGCAAATTTTGGGGTCAAAATTTGGGGGTCAAAATTTTAGGGTCAAAATTTCGGGTTCAAAATTTCGGGTTCAAAATTTGGGGTGAAAATTTTGGGGTCAAAATTTTGGGGTCAAAATTTGGGGGTCAAAATTTTGGAGTCAAAATTTTGGGGTCAAAATTTTGGAGTCAAAATTTGGGGGTCAAAATTTTGGAGTCAAAATTTTTGGGGCAAAATTTTTTGGTGGAAATTTCGAGGCCAAAATTTTGGTGTGAAAATTATGGGGTCAAAATTATGGGGTGATAATTTTGGGGTCAAAATTTTGAGGTCAAAATTTCGGGGTCAAAATTTTGAAGTAAAAATTTTTGAGTCAAAATTTTGAGGTCAAAATTTCGGGGTCAAAATTTTGGAGTAAAATTTTGGAGTAAAAATTTTGTAGTTAAAATTTTGGAGTCAAAATTTTGTGGTCAAATTTTGGGGTCAAAATTTTGTGGTCAAAAATTCGGGGTCAAAATTTCGGGGTCAAAATTTTGGGGTCAAAATTATGGGGTCAAAATTTTGAGGAAAAAATTTTGGGGTCAACATTTGGGGGTCAAAATTTTGGACCCTAAATTTTGACCCCAAAATTTTCACCACAAAATTTTGACCCCAAAATTTTAACTCCAAAATTTGTACCCCAAAATTTTGACTCCAAAATTTTGACTCCGAAATTTGGGGGTCAAAATTTTGGGGTAAAAATTTTGGAGTTAAAATTTTGGGGTCAAAATTTTGTGGTTAAAATTTTCGGGTCAAAATTTTGGGGTGAAAATTTTGGGGTCAAAAATTCGCGGTCAAAATTTCGGGGTCAAAATTTGGGGGTCATTTGGAGTCAAAATTTTGGGGTCAAAATTTTGGGGTGAAAATTTTGGGATCAAAATTTGGGGTGAAAATTTTGGGGTGAAAATTTTGGGGTGAAAATTTTGAGGTGAAAATTTTGGGGTCAAAATTTGGGGGTCAAAATTTTGGAGTCTTTGGGGTGAAAATTTTGGGTTGTAAATTTTGGGATCAAAATTTGGGGTGAAAATTTTGGGGTGAAAATTTTGGAGTGAAAGCTTTGGGGTCAAAATTTGGGGGTCAAAATTTTGGAGTCAAATTTTTGGGATCAAAATTTTGGAGTCAAAATTTGGGGGTCAAAATTTTGGAGTCAAAATTTTTGGGGCAAAATTTTTTGGTGGAAATTTCGGGGCCAAAATTTTAGTGTGAAAATTATGGGATGATAATTTTGGGGTCAAAATTTTGAGGTCAAAATTTCGGGGTCAAAATTTTGAAGTAAAAATTTTGACTCCAAAATTTTGACCCCAAAATTTTGACTCCAAAATTTTGACCCCCAAATTTTGACCCCAAAATTTTGACCCCAAAATTTTCACCCCAAAATTTTCACCCCAAATTTTGATCCCAAAATTTACAACCCAAAATTTTCACCCCAAAGACTCCAAAATTTTGACCCCCAAATTTTGACCCCAAAATTTTCACCCCAAAATTTTCACCCCAAAATTTTCACCCCAAAATTTTGACCCCAAATTTTGATCCCAAAATTTTCATCCCAAAATTTTGACCCCAAAATTTTGACCCCAAAATTTTGACTCCAAATGACCCCCAAATTTTGACCCCGAAATTTTGACCGCGAATTTTTGACCCCAAAATTTTCACCCCAAAATTTTCACCCCAAAATTTTGACCCCAAAATTTTCACCACAAAATTTTGACCCCAAAATTTTAACTCCAAAATTTTTACCCCAAAATTTTGACCCCCAAATTTTGGAGTCAAAATTTTGGAGTCAAAATTTTGGGGTAAAAATTTTGGAGTTAAAATTTTGGGGTCAAAATTTTGTGGTGAAAATTTTGGGGTCAAAATTTAGGGTCCAAAATTTTGACCCCCAAATGTTGACCCCAAAATTTTTTCCTCAAAATTTTGACCCCATAATTTTGACCCCAAAATTTTGACCCCAAAATTTTGACCCCGAATTTTTGACCACAAAATTTTGACCCCAAAATTTGACCACAAAATTTTGACTCCAAAATTTTAACTACAAAATTTTTACTCCAAAATTTTACTCCAAAATTTTGACCCCGAAATTTTGACCCCAAAATTTTGACTCAAAAATTTTTACTTCAAAATTTTGACCCCGAAATTTTGACCTCAAAATTTTGACCCCAAAATTATCACCCCATAATTTTGACCCCATAATTTTCACACCAAAATTTTGGCCCCGAAATTTCCACCAAAAAATTTTGCCCCAAAAATTTTGACTCCAAAATTTTGACCCCCAAATTTTGACTCCAAAATTTTGACCCCAAAATTTTGACTCCAAAATTTTGACCCCCAAATTTTGACCCCAAAATTTTCACCCCAAAATTTTCACCCCAAAATTTCCACCCCAAATTTTGATCCCAAAATTTTCAACCCAAAATTTTCACCCCAAAGACTCCAAAATTTTGACCCCCAAATTTTGACCCCAAAATTTTCACCCCAAAATTTTCACCCCAAAATTTTCACCCCAAATTTTCTTCCCAAAATTTTCACCCCAAAATTTTGAACCCAAAATTTTGACTCCAAAATTTTCAACCCAAAATTTTGACTCCAAAATTTTGACCCCAAAATTTTGACTTCAAAATTTTGACCCCAAAATTTTCACCCCAAATTTTGATCCCAAAATGTTCATCCCAAAATTTTCACCACAAAATTTTGACCCCAAAATTTTGACTCCAAAATTTTTACTCCAAAATTATGACCCCAAAATTTTGACTCCAAAATTTTGACCCCCAAATTTTGACCCCAAAATTTTGACCCCAAAATTTTCACCCCAAATTTTGATCCCAAAATTTTCAACCCAAAATTTTGACCCCAAAGACTCCAAAATTTTGACCCCGAAATTTTGACCCCAAAATTTTACTCCAAAATTTTGACCCCGAAATTTTGACCCCAAAATTTTGACTCAAAAATTTTTACTTCAAAATTTTGACCCCGAAATTTTGACCTCAAAATTTTGACCCCAAAATTATCACCCCATAATTTTGACCCCATAATTTTCACACCAAAATTTTGGCCCCGAAATTTCCACCAAAAAATTTTGCCCCAAAAATTTTGACTCCAAAATTTTGACCCCCAAATTTTGACTCCAAAATTTTTACCCCAAAATTTTGACTCCAAAATTTTGACCCCCAAATTTTGACCCCAAAATTTTGACCCCAAAATTTTCACCCCAAAGTTTTCACCCCAAATTTTGAACCCGAAATTTTGACCCTGAAATTTTGACTCCAAAATTTTGACCCCCAAATTTTGACCCCAAAATTTTGACCCCAAAATGTTGACCATAAAATTTTGACCCCGAAATTTTTACCCCAAAATTTTGAACCCAAATTTTGACCCCTAGATTTTGACCCCCAAATTTTGACCCCGAAATTTTGACCGCGAATTTTTGACCCCAAAATTTTCACCCAAAAATTTTCACCCCAAAATTTTGACCCCAAAATTTTCACCACAAAATTTTGACCCCAAAATTTTAACTCCAAAATTTTTACCCCAAAATTTTGACCCCGAATTTTTGACCACAAAATTTTGACCCCAAAATTTGACCACAAAATTTTGACTCCAAAATTTTGACTACAAAATTTTTACTCCAAAATTTTACTCCAAAATTTTGACCCCGAAATTTTGACCCCAAAATCTTGACTCAAAAATTTTTACTTCAAAATTTTGACCCCGAAATTTTGACCTCAAAATTTTGACCCCAAAATTATCATCCCATAATTTTCACACTAAAATTTTGGGCCCGAAATTTCCACCAAAAAATTTTGCCCCAAAAATTTTGACTCCAAAATTTTGACCCCCAAATTTTGACTCCAAAATTTTGACCCCAAAATTTTGACTCCAAAATTTTGACCCCCAAATTTTGACCCCAAAATTTTGACCCCAAAATTTTCACCCCAAAATTTTCACCCCAAATTTTGATCCCAAATTTACAACCCAAAATTTTCACCCCAAAGACTCCAAAATTTTGACCCCGAAATTTTGACCCCCAAATTTTGACTCCAAAATTTTGACCCCCAAATTTTGACCCCAAAATTTTCATTCCAAAATGTTCACTCCAAAATGTTCACCCCAAATTTTGATCCCAAAATTTTCTTCCCAAAATTTTCACCACAAAATTTTGACTCCAAAATTTTGACTCCAAAATTTTCACCCCAAAATTTTGACTCCAAAATGTTGACCCCAAAATTTTGACTCCAAAATTTTGACCCCCAACTTTTGACCCCGAAATTTTGATCTCGAAATTTTGACCCCAAAATTTTGACCCCAAAATGTTCACCCCCAAAATTTTGACCCCAAAATTTTGACCCCAAAATTTTGACCCCAAAATTTTGACTCCAAAATTCTGAAACTAAAATTTTTACTCCAAAATTTTGACTCCAAAATTTTGACCCCCAAATTTTGACCCCCAAATTTTGACTCCAAAATTTTGACCCCAAAATTTTGACTCCAAAATTTTGACCCCCAAATTTGGACCCCAAAATTTTGACCCCAAAATTTTCACCCCAAAATTTTCACCCCAAAATTTTCACCCCAAAATATTCACCCCAAATTTTGACCCCAAAATTTGCTCCTCAAAGTTTTGACCCTATAATTTTGACCCCAAAATTTTTACCCCAAAATTATGACCCTGAAATTTTGACCCCAAATTTTTGACTCCAAAATTTTGATCCCGAAATTTTGACCCCAAAATTTTGAACCCAAAATTTTTAACCCAAATTTTCACCCCAAAATTTTCACCCCAAAATTTTGACCCCAAAATTTTGACTCCAAAATTTTGACCCCAAAATTGACCTCAAAATTTTCACCCCAAATTTTGACCCCAAAATTTTCAACGCAACATTTTCACCCCAAAATTTTGACCTCAAAATTTTGACTCCAAAATTTTGATCCCGAAATTTTGACCCCAAAATTTTGACCCCAAAATTTTTAACCCAAATTTTCACCCCAAAATTTTGACCCCAACATTTTTAACCCAAATTTTCACCCCAAAATTTTGACCCCAAAATTTTGACCCCAAAATTTTGACTCCAAAATTTTGACTCCAAAATTTTGACCCCGAAATTTTGACCCTTAAATTTTGACCCCAAAATTTGCTCCTCAAAGTTTTGACTCCAAAATTTTGACCCCAAAATTTTCACCCTAAATTTTGACCCCAAAAATTTGACCCCCAAATCTTAACCCCAAAATTTTCAACCCAAATTTTGACCCCAAATTTTGACCCCGAAATTTTGATTTCGAAATTTTGACCCCGAAATTTTGACCCCAAAATTTTCTCCTCAAAGTTTTGACCCCAAAATTTTGACCCCAAAATTTTCACCCTAAATTTTGACCCCAAAAATTTGACCCCCAAATCTTAACCCCAAAATTTTCAACCCAAATTTTGACCCCAAAATTTTCACCCCAAATTTTGAACCCGAAATTTTGATTTCGAAATTTTGACCCCGAAATTTTGACCCCAAAATTTTGGCCCTAAAATTTAGATCCCAAAATTTTGACCCCAAAATTTTGATCCCAAAATTTTGACCCCAAAATTTTGACTTCGAAATTTTGATCTCGAAATTTTGACCCCAAAATTTTGATCCCAAAATTTTGACCCCAAAAATTTGACCCCGAAATTTTGACTCAGAAATTTTGATCTCGAAATTTTGACCCCCAAATTTTAACCCCAAAATTTTGACCCCGAAATTTTGACCTCGAATTTTTGACCACAAAATTTTAACCCCAAAATTTTCACCCCAAAATTTTGACCCCAAAATTTTGACTCCAAAATTTTTACTCCAAAATTTTGACCCCGAAATTTTGACCCCAAAATTTTTACCCCATAATTTTGATCCCAAAATTTTCACCTCAAAAGTCTGAGGTGAAAATTTTCACCCCAAAATTTTGACCACAAAATTTTCACCCCAAATTTTGCCACCAAAATTTTCACCCCAAAATTTTGCTCCAAAAATTTTGACTCCAAAATTTTGACTCCAAAATTTTGAACCCAAATTTTGACCCCGAAATTTTGATCTCGAAATTTTAACCCCCAAATTTTAACCCCATAATTTTGACCCCAAAATTTTTACCCCACAATTTGCTCCTCAAAATTTTGATCCCATAATTTTGACCCCAAAATTTTGACCCCAAAATTTGCTCGTAAAAATTTTGACCCCATAATTTTGACTCCAAAATTTTGACTCCAAAATTTTGACTCCAAAATTTTGACTCCAAAATTTGCTCCTCAAAATTTTGATCCCATAATTTTGACCCCAAAATTTTGACCCCAAAATTTGCTACTCAAAATTTTGACCCCCAAATTTTGATCCCAAAATTTTCTCCTCAAAATTTTGACCCATAATTTTGACCCCAAAATTTTGACTCCAAAATTTTGACCCCGAAATTTTGACCCCAAAATTTTGACCCCATAATTTTGACCCCAAAATTTTGACTCCAAAATTTTGACTCCAAAATTTTGACCTCAAAATTTGCTACTCAAAATTTTTACCCCAAAATTTTGACCATAAAATTTTTACCCCAAAATTTTAACTCCAAAATTTTGACTCCAAAATTTTGACTCCAAAATTTTGACCCCAAAATTTTGACCCCCAAATTTTGACCCCAAAATTATCTACTCAAAATTTTGACCCCCAAATTTTGATCTCAAAATTTTCTCCTCAAAATTTTGACCCCAATATTTTGACCCCGAAATTTTGACTCCAAAATTTTGACCCCAACATTGTGACCCCCAAATTTTGACCCCAAAATTTGCTCCTCAAAATTTTGACCCCATATTTGACCCCAAAATTTTGACCCCAAAATTTGCTCCTCAAAATTTTGTCCCCATAATTTTGACCCCAAAATTTTGAATCCAAAATTTTGACCCAAAATTTCTACCCATAATTTTGACCCCAAAATTTTGACCCCAAATTTTTTACCCCCAAATTTTGACCCCAAAATTTGGAACCCAAATTTTTACCCCGAAATTTTGACTCCAAAATTAGGAACCCATAATTTTGACCCCAAAATTTTGACCCCAGAATTTTTACCCCAAAATTTTGACCCCAAAATTTTGACCCCATAATTTTGACCCCAAAATTTTGACCCCAGAATTTTTACCCCAAAATTTTGACTTCAAAATTTTGACTTCAAAATTTTGACTCCAAAATTTTGACTCCAAAATTTTGACTCCAACATTTTGACCCCAAAATTTTGACCCCAAAATTTTGACCCAAAAATTTTGACCCCAAAATTTGCTACTCAAAATTTTGACCCCCAAATTTTGATCTCAAAATTTTCTTCTCAAAATTTTGACCCCAAAATTTTGACCCCAAAATTTTGACCCCGAAATTTTGACTCCAAAATTTTGACCCCAACATTGTGACCCCCAAATTTTGACCCCAAAATTTGCTCCTCAAAATTTTGACCCCATATTTGACCCCAAAATTTTGACCCCAAAATTTGCTCCTCAAAATTTTGTCCCCATAATTTTGACCCCAAAATTTTGAACCCGAAATTTTTACCCAAAATTTCTACCCATAATTTTGACCCCAAAATTTTGACCCCAAATTTTTTACCCCAAAATTTTGACCCCAAAATTTGGAACCCAAATTTTTACCCCGAAATTTTGACTCCAAAATTAGGAACCAATAATTTTGACCCCAAAATTTTGACCCCAGAATTTTTACCCCAAAATTTTGACCCCAAAATTTTGACCCCATAATTTTGACCCCAAAATTTTGACCCCAGAATTTTTACCCCAAAATTTTGACTTCAAAATTTTGACTTCAAAATTTTGACTACAAAATTTTGACTCCAAAATTTTGACTCCAAAATTTTGACCCCAAAATTTTGACCCAAAAATTTTGACCCCAAAATTTGCTACTCAAAATTTTGACCCCCAAATTTTGCTACTCAAAATTTTGACCCCCAAATTTTGATCCCAAAATTTTCTCCTCAAAATTTTGACCCATAATTTTGACCCCAAAATTTTGACCCCATAATTTTGACCCCAAAATTTTGACCCCAGAATTTTTACCCCAAAATTTTGACTTCAAAATTTTGACTTCAAAATTTTGACTACAAAATTTTGACTCCAAAATTTTGACTCCAAAATTTTGACCCCAAAATTTTGACCCAAAAATTTTGACCCCAAAATTTGCTACTCAAAATTTTGACCCCCAAATTTTGCTACTCAAAATTTTGACCCCCAAATTTTGATCCCAAAATTTTCTCCTCAAAATTTTGACCCAAAATTTTGACCCCAAATTTTTTACCCCAAAATTTTGACCCCAAAATTTGGAACCCAAATTTTTACCCCGAAATTTTGACTCCAAAATTAGGAACCAATAATTTTGACCCCAAAATTTTGACCCCAGAATTTTTACCCCAAAATTTTGACCCCAAAATTTTGACCCCATAATTTTGACCCCAAAATTTTGACCCCAGAATTTTTACCCCAAAATTTTGACTTCAAAATTTTGACTTCAAAATTTTGACTACAAAATTTTGACTCCAAAATTTTGACTCCAAAATTTTGACCCCAAAATTTTGACCCCAAAATTTTGCCCCCGAAATTTTGACTCCAAAATTTTGACCCCAACATTTTGACCCCCAAATTTTGACCCCAAAATTTTTACTCCGAAATTTTTACCCCGAAATTTTTACCCCAAAATTTTGACTCCAAAATTTTGACTCCAAATTTTGACCCCAAAATTTGCTCCTCAAAATTTTGACCCCATAATTTTGACCCCAAAATTTTGACCCCGAAATGTTTACCCCAAAATTTTGACTCCAAAATTTTGACTCCAAAATTTTGACTCCAAAATTTTGACTCCAAAATTTTGACTCCAAAATTTTGACTCCAATATTTTGACTCCAAAATTTTGACTCCAAATTTTGACCCCAAAATTTTGACACCAAAATTTTGACACCAAAATTTGCTCCTCAAAATTTTGACCCCATAATTTTGACCCCAAAATTTTGACCCCAAAATTTTGACCCCAAAATTTTGACTCCAAAATTTTGACTCCAAAATTTTGACTCCAAAATTTTGACCCCAAAATTTTGACCAAAAAACTTTGACCCCAAAATTTGCTACTCAAAATTTTGACCCCCAAATTTTGATCCCAAAATTTTGACCCCATAATTTTGACCCCAAAATTTTGCCCCCGAAATTGTGACTCCAAAATTTTGACCCCAAAATTTGGAACCCAAATTTTGAATCCATAATTTGACCCCAAAATTTTGACTCCAAAATTTTGACTCCAAAATTTTGACTCCAAAATTTTGACTCCAAAATTTTGACCCCAAAATTTGCTACTCAAAATTTTGACCCCATAATTTTGACCCCAAAATTTTGACCCCAAAATTTGCTCCTCAAAATTTTGACCCCATAATTTTGACCCCAAAATTTTGACCCCGAAATTTTTACCCCAAAATTTTGACTCCAAAATTTTGACTCCAGAATTTTTACTCCAAAATTTTGACCCCAAAATTTGCTCCTCAAAATTTTGACCCCAAAATTTTGACCCCGAAATTTGTACCCCAAAATTTTGACTCCAAAATTTTGACTCCAAAATTTTGACTCCAAAATTTTGACTACAAAATTTTGACTACAAAATTTTGACCCCAAAATTTGCTCCTCAAAATTTTGACCCCATAATTTTGAACCCAAAATGTTGACCCCAAAATTTGCTCGTAAAAATTTTGACCCCATAATTTTGACCCCAAAATTTGCTCGTAAAAATTTTGACCCCATAAGTTTGACTCCAAAATTTTGACTCCAAAATTTTGACTCCAAAATTTTGACTCCAAAATTTTGACCCCAAAATTTGCTCCTCAAAATTTTGATCCCATAATTTTGACCCCAAAATTTTTACCCCACAATTTGCTCCTCAAAATTTTGACCCCATAATTTTGACCCCATAATTTTGACCCCAAAATTTTGACTCCAAAATTTTGACTCCAAAATTTTGACTACAAAATTTTGACTACAAAATTTTGACCCCAAAATTTGCTCCTCAAAATTTTGACCCCATAATTTTGAACCCAAAATGTTGACCCCGAAATTTTTACCCCAAAATTTTGACTCCAAACTTTTGACTCCAAAATTTTGACTCCAAAATTTACTACTCAAAATTTTGACCCCATTATTTTGACCCCAAAATATTGACCCCAAAATTTGCTCGTAAAAATTTTGACCCCATAATTTTGACTCCAAAATTTTGACTCCAAAATTTTGACTCCAAAATTTTGACCCCAAAATTTGCTCCTCAAAATTTTGATCCCATAATTTTGACCCCAAAATTTTTACCCCACAATTTGCTCCTCAAAATTTTGACCCCAACATTTGCTCGTAAAAATTTTGACCCCATAATTTTGACTCCAAAATTTTGACTCCAAAATTTTGACTCCAAAATTTTGACCCCAAAATTTGCTCCTCAAAATTTTGATCCCAAAATTTTGACTCCAAAATTTTGACCCCAAAATTTGCTACTCAAAATTTTGACCCCCAAATTTTGATCCCAAAATTTTCTCCTCAAAATTTTGACCAATAATTTTGACCCCAAAATTTTGACTCCAAAATTTTGACCCCGAAATTTTGACCCCATAATTTTGACCCCATAATTTTGACCCCAAAATTTTGACTCCAAAATTTTGACTCCAAAATTTTGACCCCAAAATTTTGACCCCAAAATTTGCTACTCAAAATTTTTACCCAAAAATTTTGACCCCAAAATTTTTACCCCAAAATTTTAACTCTAAAATTTTGACTCCAAAATTTTGACTCCAAAATTTTGACCCCAAAATTTTGACCCCCAAATTTTGACCCCAAAATTATCTACCCAAAATTTTGACCCCCAAATTTTGATCTCAAAATTTTCTCCTCAAAATTTTGACCCCAAAATTTTGACCCCAAAATTTTGACCCCGAAATTTTGACTCCAAAATTTTGACCCCAACATTGTGACCCCCAAATTTTGACCCCAAAATTTGCTCCCTAAAATTTTGACCCCATATTTGACCCCAAAATTTTGACCACAAAATTTTGACCCCAAAATTTGCTCCTCAAAATTTTGTCCCCATAATTTTGACCCCAAAATTTTGAACCCAAAATTTTGACCCAAAATTTCTACCCATAATTTTGACCCCAAAATTTTGACCCCAAATTTTTTACCCCCAAAATTTGGAACCCAAATTTTTACCCCGAAATTTTGACTCCAAAATTTGGAACCCAGAATTTGAATCCATAATTTGACCCCAAAATTTTGACTCCAAAATTTTGACTCCAAAATTTTGATCCCAAAATTTTTACCCCGAAATTTTGACCCCAAAATTTTGAACCCAAATTTTGAGTCCATAATTTGACCCCAAAATTTTGACCCCAAAATTTTGACCCCAAAATTTGCTCCTCAAAATTTTGACCCCATAATTTTGACTCCAAAATTTTGACCCCAAAATTTTGACCCAAAAATTTTGACCCCCAAATTTTGATCCCAAAATTTTCTCCTCAAAATTTTGACCCATAATTTTGACCCCAAAATTTTGACCCCAAAATTTTTACCCCATAATTTTGAACCCCAAAATTTTGCCCCCGAAATTTTGACTCCAAAATTTTGACCCCAACATTTTGACCCCCAAATTTTGACCCCAAAATTTTTACTCCGAAATTTTTACCCCGAAATTTTTACCCCAAAATTTTGACTCCAAAATTTTGACTCCAAATTTTGACCCCAAAATTTGCTCCTCAAAATTTTGACCCCATAATTTTGACCCCAAAATTTTGACCCCGAAATGTTTACCCCAAAATTTTGACTCCAAAATTTTGACTCCAAAATTTTGACTCCAAAATTTTGACTCCAAAATTTTGACTCCAAAATTTTGACTCCAATATTTTGACTCCAAAATTTTGACTCCAAATTTTGACCCCAAAATTTTGACACCAAAATTTTGACACCAAAATTTGCTCCTCAAAATTTTGACCCCATAATTTTGACCCCAAAATTTTGACCCCAAAATTTTGACCCCAAAATTTTGACTCCAAAATTTTGACTCCAAAATTTTGACTCCAAAATTTTGACCCCAAAATTTTGACCAAAAAACTTTGACCCCAAAATTTGCTACTCAAAATTTTGACCCCCAAATTTTGATCCCAAAATTTTGACCCCATAATTTTGACCCCAAAATTTTGCCCCCGAAATTGTGACTCCAAAATTTTGACCCCAAAATTTGGAACCCAAATTTTGAATCCATAATTTGACCCCAAAATTTTGACTCCAAAATTTTGACTCCAAAATTTTGACTCCAAAATTTTGACCCCAAAATTTGCTACTCAAAATTTTGACCCCATAATTTTGACCCCAAAATTTTGACCCCAAAATTTGCTCCTCAAAATTTTGACCCCATAATTTTGACCCCAAAATTTTGACCCCGAAATTTTTACCCCAAAATTTTGACTCCAAAATTTTGACTCCAGAATTTTGACTCCAAAATTTTGAACCCAAAATGTGCTCCTCAAAATTTTGACCCCATAATTTTGACCCCAAAATTTTGACCCCGAAATTTTTACCCCGAAATTTTGACTCCAAAATTTTGACTCCAAAATTTTGACTACAAAATTTTGACTACAAAATTTTGACCCCAAAATTTGCTCCTCAAAATTTTGACCCCATAATTTTGAACCCAAAATGTTGACCCCAAAATTTGCTCGTAAAAATTTTGACCCCATAATTTTGACCCCAAAATTTTGACCCCAAAATTTGCTCGTAAAAATTTTGACCCCATAATTTTGACTCCAAAATTTTGACTCCAAAATTTTGACTCCAAAATTTTGACTCCAAAATTTTGACCCCAAAATTTGCTCCTCAAAATTTTGATCCCATAATTTTGACCCCAAAATTTTTACCCCACAATTTGCTCCTCAAAATTTTGGCCCCATAATTTTGACCCCAAAATTTTGACCCCATAATTTTGACCCCAAAATTTTGACTCCAAAATTTTGACTCCAAAATTTTGACTACAAAATTTTGACTACAAAATTTTGACCCCAAAATTTGCTCCTCAAAATTTTGACCCCATAATTTTGAACTCAAAATGTTGACCCCGAAATTTTTACCCCAAAATTTTGAATCCAAACTTTTGACTCCAAAATTTTGACTCCAAAATTTGCTACTCAAAATTTTGACCCCATAATTTTGACCCCAAAATTTTGACCCCAAAATTTTGACCCCAAAATTTGCTCGTAAAAATTTTGACCCCAAAATTTTGACTCCAAAATTTTGACTCCAAAATTTTGACTCCAAAATTTTGACCCCGAAATTTTGACCCCATAATTTTGACCCCATAATTTTGACCCCAAAATTTTGACTCCAAAATTTTGACCCCAAAATTTTGACCCCAAAATTTGCTACTCAAAATTTTTACCCCAAAATTTTGACCCCAAAATTTTTACCCCAAAATTTTAACTCCAAAATTTTGACTCCAAAATTTTGACTCCAAAATTTTGACCCCAAAATTTTGACCCCCAAATTTTGACCCCAAAATTATCTACTCAAAATTTTGACCCCCAAATTTTGATCTCAAAATTTTCTCCTCAAAATTTTGACCCCAAAATTTTGACCCCAAAATTTTGACCCCGAAATTTTGACTCCAAAATTTTGACCCCAACATTGTGACCCCCAAATTTTGACCCCAAAATTTGCTCCCTAAAATTTTGACCCCATATTTGACCCCAAAATTTTGACCCCAAAATTTTGACCCCAAAATTTTGACCCCCAAAATTTGCTCCTCAAAATTTTGTCCCCATAATTTTGACCCCAAAATTTTGAACCCAAAATTTTGACCTAAAATTTCTACCCATAATTTTGACCCCAAAATTTTGACCCCAAATTTTTTACCCCCAAAATTTGGAACCCAAATTTTTACCCCGAAATTTTGACTCCAAAATTTGGAACCCAGAATTTGAATCCATAATTTGACCCCAAAATTTTGACTCCAAAATTTTGACTCCAAAATTTTGATCCCAAAATTTTTACCCCGAAATTTTGACCCCAAAATTTGGAACCCAAATTTTGAATCCATAATTTGACCCCAAAATTTTGACCCCAAAATTTTGACCCCAAAATTTGCTCCTCAAAATTTTGACCCCATAATTTTGACCCCAAAATTTTGACCCCATAATTTTGACCCCAAAATTTTGACCCCGAAATTTTGACTCCAAAATTTTGACCCCAACATTTTGACCCCCAAATTTTGACTCCAAAATTTTGACTCCAAAATTTTGACTCCAAAATTTTGACCCCAAAATTTTGACACCAAAATTTGCTCCTCAAAATTTTGACCCCATAATTTTGACCCCAAAATTTTGACCCCAAATTTTGCTCCTCAAAATTTTGACCCCATAATTTTGACCCCAAAATTTTGACCCCGAAATTTTTACCCCAAAATTTTGACTCCAAAATTTTGACCCCTAAATTTTGACCCCAAAATTTTGACTCCAAAATTTTGACTCCAAAATTTTGACTCCAAAATTTTGACTCCAAAATTTGGAATCCAAATTTTGAATCCATAATTTGACCCCAAAATTTTGACTCCAAAATTTTGACTCCAAAATTTTGACTCCAAAATTTTGACTCCAAAATTTTGACTCCAAAATTTTGACTCCAAAATTTTGACCCCAAAATTTTGACCCCGAAATTTTTACCCCCAAATTTTGACCCCATAATTTTGACCCCAAAATTTTGACCCCAGAATTTTTACCCCAAAATTTTTACTTCAAAATTTTGACTCCAAAATTTTGACTCCAAAATTTTGACTCCAAAATTTTGACCCCAAAATTTTGACCCCGAAATTTTTACCCCAAAATTTTGACCCCAAAATTTTGACCCCAGAATTTTTACCCCAAAATTTTGACTTCAAAATTTTGACTCCAAAATTTTGACTCCAAAATTTTGACTCCAAAATTTTGACCCCAAAATTTTGACCCCGAAATTTTTACCCCAAAATTTTGACCCCAAAATTTTGACCCCAAAATTTTGACCCCATAATTTTGACCCCAAAATTTTGACCCCAGAATTTTAACCCCAAAATTTTGACTTCAAAATTTTGACTCCAAAATTTTGACTCCAAAATTTTGACTCCATAATTTTGACCCCAAAATTTTGACCCCAAAATTTTGACCCCATAATTTTGACCCCAAAATTTTGCCCCCGAAATTGTGACTCCAAAATTTTGACCCCAAAATTTGGAATCCATAATTTGACCCCAAAATTTTGACTCCAAAATTTTGACTCCAACATTTTGACTCCAAAATTTTGACCCCAAAATTTGCTACTCAAAATTTTTACCCCATAATTTTGACCCCATAATTTTGACCCCAAAATTGTTACCCCAAAATTTGCTCCTCAAAATTTTGACCCCAAAATTTTGACTCCAAAATTTTGACTCCAAAATTTTGACTCCAAAATTTTGACTCCAAAATTTTGACCCCAAAATTTTGACCCCGAAATTTTTACCCCAAAATTTTGACCCCAAAATTTTGACCCCATAATTTTGACCCCAAAATTTTGACCCCAGAATTTTTACCCCAAAATTTTGACTTCAAAATTTTGACTCCAAAATTTTGACTCCAAAATTTTGACTCCAAAATTTTGACTCCAAAATTTTGAATCCAAAATTTTGACTCCAAAATTTTGATTCCAAAATTTTGACTCCAAATTTTGACCCCAAAATTTTGACACCAAAATTTTGACACCAAAATTTGCTCCCCAAATTTTTGACCCCATAATTTTGACCCCAAAATTTTGACCCCATAATTTTGACCCCAAAATTTTGCCCCCGAAATTGTGACTCCAAAATTTTGACCCCAAAATTTGGAACCCAAATTTTGAATATATAATTTGACCCCAAAATTTTGACTCCAAAATTTTGACTCCAAAATTTTGACCCCAAAATTTTGACCCCGAAATTTTTACCCCAAAATTTTGACCCCAAAATTTTGACCCCATAATTTTGACCCCATAATTTTGACCCCATAATTTTGACCCCATAATTTTGACCCCAAAATTTTGACCCCACAATTTGCTCCTCAAAATTTTGACCCCAAAATTTTGACCCCAAAATTTGCTCGTAAAAATTTTGACCCCATAAATTTGACTCCAAAATTTTGACTCCAAAATTTTGACTCCAAAATTTTGACCCCAAAATTTGCTCCTCAAAATTTTGATCCCATAATTTTGACCCCAAAATTTTTACCCCACAATTTGCTCCTCAAAATTTTGACCCCATAATTTTGACCCCAAAATTTTGACCCCACAATTTGCTCCTCAAAATTTTGACCCCAAAATTTTGACCCCAAAATTTGCTACTCAAAATTTTGACCCCCAAATTTTCTCCTCAAAATTTTGACCAATAATTTTGACCCCGAAATTTTGAACCCATAATTTTGACCCCAAAATTATCTACTCAAAATTTTGACCCCCAAATTTTGATCTCAAAATTTTCTCCTCAAAATTTTGACCCCAAAATTTTGACCCCGAAATTTTGACTCCAAAATTTTGACCCCAACATTGTGACCCCCAAATTTTGACCCCAAAATTTGCTCCTCAAAATTTTGACCCCATATGACCCCAAAATTTGCTCCTCAAAATTTTGTCCCCATAATTTTGACCCCAAAATTTTGAACCCAAAATTTTGACCCAAAATTTCTACCCATAATTTTGACCCCAAAATTTTGACCCCAAATTTTTTACCCCCAAATTTTGACCCCAAAATTTGGAACCCAAATTTTTACCCTGAAATTTTGACTCCAAAATTTGGAACCCAGAATTTAAATCCATAATTTGACCCCAAAATTTTGACTCCAAAATTTTGACTCCAAAATTTTGATCCCAAAATTTTTACCCCGAAATTTTGACCCCAAAATTTGGAACCCAAATTTTGAATCCATAATTTGACCCCAAAATTTTGACCCCGAAATTTTGACTCCAAAATTTGGAAACCAGAATTTGAATCCATAATTTGACCCCAAAATTTTGACTCCAAAATTTTGATCCCAAAATGTTTACCCCGAAATTTTGCCCCAAAATTTGGAACCCAAATTTTGAATCCATAATTTGACCCCAAAATTTTGACCCCAAAATTTTGACCCCAAAATTTGCTCCTCAAAATTTTGACCCCATAATTTTGACCCCAAAATTTTGACCCCATAATTTTGACCCCAAAATTTTGACCCCGAAATTTTTACCCCAAAATTTTGACCTCAAAATTTTGACCCCATAATTTTGACCCCAAAATTTTGACCCCAGAATTTTTACCCCAAAATTTTGACTTCAAAATTTTGACTCCAAAATTGTATCTCCTAGAATCAAAAACAACGTATTCCACTTTTCGAGAAAAACGAGTTAACGATGCAGTTTACTTCATTTTTTTAAAATCTATCCTTCACTGTAATTGAATCTTTCAAAAGTGTATTTATTCCAGAGAAATTTGGATCTGAATATGTGGGTTAGAATCAAAAGCAACGTATTCCTTAGGCTGTTTTGAATCAAAACAACTCTATTCCACTTTATAATCGAAGTAGATCTATTCCAAAGTAAAATCAAATGTTTTTTGTTGTTTGAATCAAAACAAATGTATTCCAAATTTTGGCGCGAAAATCGATTACTGTCAAACTATTATGCATGCATTTAATATTATTTTTAGTTCGATTATTTGTGGTTAAAGTGCGAATGCAATTGGAATAAAAAGTGAACATGGAATCAATTGAATCACCTATTCTTACTACATATCCACGCAAAAAAAGCAAATGTTGCTAATACAAAGCGTCAGCTAGCTAAAGTAGAGCGGGAAGTAAATCTTTTATGGCAAAATCAAGTATATTTATCTTTTTTGTTTAATATGTAGGTACAAAAGAAAACAATTGTCAATTATGCCTACCTGCAACCATAAAGGTGGTTCTTATAAATGCAGAATGTTGACAACAGCAGATGCATTATATTTTTCAAATGGTTTTTATACAATTCCGTCAAAAAAAAAAAAAGCTATTCAAAAGCCTGAAGGTACTGTAAGCTTTTTTAAAACATTGTAATAATACATTAGTATGTATATATGAATTTCTTTAATATTTTACGACTTTGTTAATTTGTTTACTTCTTTTTAAAATCTAAACTTAATAAAAAAAATTAAACCAAATTGTATCTGTTTCATTTTCAAAAACAATTTATTCCAAAAAGAAAATTTCAAAACGCGTTTATTCCATTTACTAACTTTCAAAACATCAGTACTCCAAAATGCATTGTTAAATATTTCAAAGACGCTTTGACTGCCAAAGGAAAATTATATGCAGTAAGGATTGAAGATCTAAACAGTAACATAAAAACAATTTTATTTAAAGATTCTATAAGGCCTCGTCTCTAAATACGTTTTTTTTTAATATCTCAAAACTACAAAAAGTGGAATACGTTGTTTTTGAATCTAGGAGACACAATTTTGACTCCAAAATTTTGACTCCAAAATTTTGACCCCAAAATTTTGACCCAAAAATTTTGACCCCAAAATTTGCTACTCAAAATTTTGACCCCCAAATTTTGATCCCAAAATTTTCTCCTCAAAATTTTGACCCATAATTTTGACCCCAAAATTTTGACCCCAAAATTTTGACCCCATAATTTTGACCCCAAAATTTTGCCCCCGAAATTTTGACTCCAAAATTTTGACCCCAACATTTTGACCCCCAAATTTTGATCCCAAAATTTGCTCCTCAAAATTTTGACCCCAAAATTTTTACTCCGAAATTTTTACCCCGAAATTTTTACCCCAAAATTTTGACTCCAAAATTTTGACTCCAAAATTTTGACTCCAAATTTTGACCCCAAAATTTGCTCCTCAAAATTTTGACCCCATAATTTTGACCCCAAAATTTTGACCCCGAAATGTTTACCCCAAAATTTTGACTCCAAAATTTTGACTCCAAAATTTTGACTCCAAAATTTTGACTCCAAAATTTTGACTCCAAAATTTTGACTCCAAAATTTTGACTCCAAATTTTGACTCCAAAATTTTGATCCCAAAATTTTGACACCAAAATTTGCTCCTCAAAATTTTGACCCCATAATTTTGACCCCAAAATTTTGACCTCTAAATTTTGACCCCAAAATTTGCTCCTCAAAATTTTGACCCCATAATTTTGACCCCAAAATTTTGACCCCGAAATTTTTACCCCAAAATTTTGACTCCAAAATTTTGACCCCGAAATTTTGACCCCAAAATTTTGACTCCAAAATTTTGACTCCAAAATTTTGACTCCAAAATTTTGACCCCAAAATTTGCTCCTCAAAATTTTGACCCCATAATTTTGACCCCAAAATTTTGACCCCGAAATGTTTACCCCAAAATTTTGACTCCAAAATTTTGACTCCAAAATTTTGACTCCAAAATTTTGACTCCAAAATTTTGACTCCAAAATTTTGACTCCAAAATTTTGACTCCAAATTTTGACTCCAAAATTTTGATCCCAAAATTTTGACACCAAAATTTGCTCCTCAAAATTTTGACCCCATAATTTTGACCCCAAAATTTTGACACCTAAATTTTGACCCCAAAATTTGCTCCTCAAAATTTTGACCCCATAATTTTGACCCCAAAATTTTGACCCCGAAATTTTTACCCCAAAATTTTGACTCCAAAATTTTGACCCCGAAATTTTGACCCCAAAATTTTGACTCCAAAATTTTGACTCCAAAATTTTGACTTCAAAATTTTGACTCCAAAATTTTGACTCCAAAATTTTGACTCCAAAATTTTGACCCCAAAATTTTGACCAAAAAACTTTGACCCCAAAATTTGCTACTCAAAATTTTGACCCCCAAATTTTGATCCCAAAATTTTGACCCCATAATTTTGACCCCAAAATTTTGCCCCCGAAATTGTGACTCCAAAATTTTGACCCCAAAATTTGGAACCCAAATTTTGAATCCATAATTTGACCCCAAAATTTTGACCCCAAAATTTTGACTCAAAAATTTTGACTCCAAAATTTTGACTCCAAAATTTTGACTCCAAAATGTTGACCCCAAAATTTGCTACTCAAAATTTTGACCCCATAATTTTGACCCCAAAATTGTTACCCCAAAATTTGCTCCTCAAAATTTTGACCCCATGATTTTGACCCCAAAATTTTGACCCCGAAATTTTTACCCCAAAATTTTGACTTCAAAATTTTGACTCCAGAATTTTGACTCCAAAATTTTGACCCCAAAATTTGCTCCTCAAAATTTTGACCCCATAATTTTGACCCCAAAATTTTGCCCCCGAAATTGTGACTCCAAAATTTTGACCCCAAAATTTGGAACCCAAATTTTGAATCCATAATTTGACCCCAAAATTTTGACCCCAAAATTTTGACTCCAAAATTTTGACTCCAAAATTTTGACTCCAAAATTTTGACTCCAAAATTTTGACTCCAAAATTTTGACTCCAAAATTTTGACCCCAAAATTTTGACCAAAAAACTTTGACCCCAAAATTTGCTACTCAAAATTTTGACCCCCAAATTTTGATCCCAAAATTTTGACCCCATAATTTTGACCCCAAAATTTTGCCCCCGAAATTGTGACTCCAAAATTTTGACCCCAAAATTTGGAACCCAAATTTTGAATCCATAATTTGACCCCAAAATTTTGCCCCCGAAATTGTGACTCCAAAATTTTGACCCCAAAATTTGGAACCCAAATTTTGAATCCATAATTTGACCCCAAAATTTTGACCCCAAAATTTTGACTCAAAAATTTTGACTCCAAAATTTTGACTCCAAAATTTTGACTCCAAAATTTTGACTCCAAAATTTTGACCCCAAAATTTTGACCAAAAAACTTTGACCCCAAAATTTGCTACTCAAAATTTTGACCCCCAAATTTTGATCCCAAAATTTTGACCCCCAAATTTTGATCCCAAAATTTTGACCCCATAATTTTGACCCCAAAATTTTGCCCCCGAAATTGTGACTCCAAAATTTTGACCCCAAAATTTGGAACCCAAATTTTGAATCCATAATTTGATCCCAAAATTTTGACCCCATAATTTTGACCCCAAAATTTTGCCCCCGAAATTGTGACTCCAAAATTTTGACCCCAAAATTTGGAACCCAAATTTTGAATCCATAATTTGACCCCAAAATTTTGACCCCAAAATTTTGACTCAAAAATTTTGACCCCCAAATTTTGATCCCAAAATTTTGACCCCATGATTTTGACCCCAAAATTTTGACCCCGAAATTTTTACCCCAAAATTTTGACTTCAAAATTTTGACTCCAGAATTTTGACTCCAAAATTTTGACCCCAAAATTTGCTCCTCAAAATTTTGACTCCAAAATTTTGACTACAAAATTTTGACCCCAAAATTTGCTCCTCAAAATTTTGACCCCATAATTTTGAACCCAAAATGTTGACCCCGAAATTTTTACCCCAAAATTTTGACTCCAAACTTTTGACTCAAAAATTTTGACTCAAAAATTTGCTATTCAAAATTTGCTACTCAAAATTTTGACCCCATAATTTTGACCCCAAAATTTTGACCCCAAAATTTTGACCCCAAAATTTGCTCGTAAAAATTTTGACCCCATAAATTTGACTCCAAAATTTTGACTCCAAAATTTTGACTCCAAAATTTTGACCCCAAAATTTGCTCCTCAAAATTTTGATTTCATAATTTTGACCCCAAAATTTTTACCCCACAATTTGCTCCTCAAAATTTTGACCCCATAATTTTGACCCCAAAATTTTGACCCCACAATTTGCTCCTCAAAATTTTGACCCCAAAATTTTGACCCCAAAATTTGCTACTCAAAATTTTGACCCCCAAATTTTCTCCTCAAAATTTTGACCAATAATTTTGACCCCAAAATTTTGACTCCAAAATTTTGGATCCGAAATTTTGACCCCATAATTTTGACCCCAAAATTATCTACTCAAAATTTTGACCCCCAAATTTTGATCTCAAAATTTTCTCCTCAAAATTTTGACCCTAAAATTTTGACACCGAAATTTTGACTCCAAAATTTTGACCCCAACATTGTGACCCCCAAATTTTGACCCCAAAATTTGCTCCTCAAAATTTTGACCCCATATGACCCCAAAATTTGCTCCTCAAAATTTTGTCCCCATAATTTTGACCCCAAAATTTTGAACCCAAAATTTTGACCCAAAATTTCTACCCATAATTTTGACCCCAAAATTTTGACCCCAAATTTTTTACCCCCAAATTTTGACCCCAAAATTTGGAACCCAAATTTTTACCCTGAAATTTTGACTCCAAAATTTGGAACCCAGAATTTAAATCCATAATTTGACCCCAAAATTTTGACTCCAAAATTTTGACTCCAAAATTTTGATCCCAAAATTTTTACCCCGAAATTTTGACCCCAAAATTTGGAACCCAAATTTTGAATCCATAATTTGACCCCAAAATTTTGACCCCAAAATTTTGACCCCAAAATTTGCTCCTCAAAATTTTGACCCCATAATTTTGACCCCAAAATTTTGACCCCATAATTTTGACCCCAAAATTTTGACCCCGAAATTTTTACCCCAAAATTTTGACCCCAAAATTTTGACCCCATAATTTTGACCCCAAAATTTTGACCCCAGAATTTTTACCCCAAAATTTTGACTTCAAAATTTTGACTCCAAAATTTTGACTCCAAAATTTTGACTCCAAAATTTTGACTCCAAAATTTTGACCCCAAAATTTTGACCCAAAAATTTTGACCCCAAAATTTGCTACTCAAAATTTTGACCCCCAAATTTTGATCTCAAAATTTTCTCCTCAAAATTTTGAACCATAATTTTGACTTCAAAATTTTGACCCCAAAATTTTGACCCCATAATTTTGACCCCAAAATTTTGCCCCCGAAATTTTGACTCCAAAATTTTGACCCCAACATTTTGACCCACAAATTTTGACCCCAAAATTTGCTCCTCAAAATCTTGACCCCAAAATGTTTACTCCGAAATTTTAACCCCGAAATTTTTACCCCAAAATTTTGACTCCAAAATTTTGACTCCAAAATTTTGACTCCAAATTTTGACACCAAAATTTGCTCCTCAAAATTTTGACCCCATAATTTTGACTCCAAAATTTGGAACCCAGAATTTGAATCCATAATTTGACCCCAAAATTTTGACTCCAAAATTTTGATCCCAAAATTTTTACCCCGAAATTTTGACCCCAAAAATTGGAACCCAAATTTTGAATCCATAATTTGACCCCAAAATTTTGACCCCAAAATTTGCTCCTCAAAATTTTGACCCCATAATTTTGACCCCATAATTTTGACCCCAATATTTTGACCCCGAAATTTTTACCCCAAAATTTTGACCCCAAAATTTTGACCCCATAATTTTGACCCCAAAATTTTGACCCCAGAATTTTTACCCCAAAATTTTGACTTCAAAATTTTGACTTCAAAATTTTGACTCCAAAATTTTTACTCCAAAATTTTGATTCCAAAATTTTGACCCCAAAATTTTGACCCAAAAATTTTGACCCCAAAATTTGCTACTCAAAATTTTGACCCCCAAATTTTGATCCCAAAATTTTCTCCTCAAAATTTTGACCCAAAAGTTTGACTTCAAAATTTTGACCCCAAAATTTTGACCCCATAATTTTGACCCCAAAATTTTGCCCCCGAAATTTTGACTCCAAAATTTTGACCCCAACATTTTGACCCACAAATTTTGACCCCAAAATTTGCTCCTCAAAATTTTGACTCCAAAATTTTTACTCCGAAATTTTAACCCCGAAATTTTTACCCCAAAATTTTGACTCCAAAACTTTGACTCCAAAATTTTGACTCCAAATTTTGACACCAAAATTTGCACCTCAAAATTTTGACCCCATAATTTTGACCCCAAAATTTTGACCCCAAAATTTTGACCCCGAAATGTTTACCCCAAAATTTTGACTCCAAAATTTTGACTCCAAAATTTTGACTCCAAAATTTTGACTCCAAAATTTTGATTCCAAAATTTTGACTCCAAAATTTTGACTCCAAAATTTTGACTCCAAAATTTTGACTTCAAAATTTTGACTCCAAAATTTTGACTTCAAAATTTTGACTCCAAAATTTTGACCCCAAAATTTTGACCCCAAAATTTGCTCCTCAAAATTTTGACCCCATAATTTTGACCCCAAAATTTTGACCCCGAAATTTTTACCCCAAAATTTTGACTCCAAAATTTTGACCCCGAAATTTTGACCCTAAAATTTTGACTCCAAAATTTTGACTCCAAAATTTTGACTCCAAAATTTTGACTCCAAAATTTTGACTGCAAAATTTTGAGTCCAAAATTTTGACCCCAAAATTTTGACCCCAAAATTTGCTCCTCAAAATTTTGACCCCAAAATTTTGACTCCAAAATTTTGACTCCAAAATTTTGACCCCAAAATTTGCTCCTCAAAATTTTGATCCCATAATTTTGACCCCAAAATTTTTACCCCACAATTTGCTCCTCAAAATTTTGACCCCATAATTTTGACCCCAAAATTTTGACCCCACAATTTGCTCCTCAAAATTTTGACCCCAAAATTTTGACCCCAAAATTTGCTACTCAAAATTTTGACCCCCAAATTTTGATCCCAAAATTTTCTCCTCAAAATTTTGACCAATAATTTTGACCCCAAATTTTTTACCCCCAAATTTTGACCCCAAAATTTGGAACCCAAATTTTTACCCCGAAATTTTGACTCCAAAATTTGGAACCCAGAATTTGAATCCATAATTTGACCCCAAAATTTTGACTCCAAAATTTTGACTCCAAAATTTTGATCCCAAAATTTTTACCCCGAAATTTTGACCCCAAAATTTGGAACCCAAATTTTGAATCCATATTTTGACCCCAAAATTTTGACCCCATAATTTTGACCCCAAAATTTTGCCCCCGAAATTTTGACTCCAAAATTTTGACCCCAACATTTTGACCCACAAATTTTGACCCCAAAATTTGCTCCTCAAAATCTTGACCCCAAAATTTTTACTCCGAAATTTTAACCCCGAAATTTTTACCCCAAAATTTTGACTCCAAAATTTTGACTCCAAAATTTTGACTCCAAATTTTGACACCAAAATTTGCTCCTCAAAATTTTGACCCCATAATTTTGACTCCAAAATTTGGAACCCAGAATTTGAATCCATAATTTGACCCCAGAATTTTTACCCCAAAATTTTGACTTCAAAATTTTGACTCCAAAATTTTGACTCCAAAATTTTGACTCCAAAATTTTGATTCCAAAATTTTGACCCCAAAATTTTGACCCCAAAATTTGCTACTCAAAATTTTGACCCCCAAATTTTGATCCCAAAATTTTCTCCTCAAAATTTTGACCCAAAAGTTTGACTTCAAAATTTTGGGGTCAAAATTTTGGGGTAAAAATTTTGACCCCATAAATTTGACTCCAAAATTTTGACTCCAAAATTTTGACTCCAAAATTTTGACCCCAAAATTTGCTCCTCAAAATTTTGATCCCATAATTTTGACCCAAAAATTTTTACCCCACAATTTGCTCCTCAAAATTTTGACCCCATAATTTTGACCCCAAAATTTTGACCCCACAATTTGCTCCTCAAAATTTTGACCCCAAAATTTTGACCCCAAAATTTGCTACTCAAAATTTTGACCCCCAAATTTTCTCCTCAAAATTTTGACCAATAATTTTGACCCCAAAATTTTGACTCCAAAATTTTGACCCCGAAATTTTGACCCCATAATTTTGACCCCAAAATTATCTACTCAAAATTTTGACCCCCAAATTTTGATCTCAAAATTTTCTCCTCAAAATTTTGACCCCAAAATTTTGACCCCGAAATTTTGACTCCAAAATTTTGACCCCAACATTGTGACCCCCAAATTTTGACCCCAAAATTTGCTCCTCAAAATTTTGACCCCATATTTGACCCCAAAATTTGCTCCTCAAAATCTTGACCCCAAAATTTTTACTCCGAAATTTTAACCCCGAAATTTTTACCCCAAAATTTTGACTCCAAAATTTTGACTCCAAAATTTTGACTCCAAAATTTTGACCCCAAAATTTGCTCCTCAAAATTTTGACCCCATAAATTTGACCCCGAAATTTTGACTCCAAAATTTTGATCCCAAAATTTTCTTCTCAAAATTTTGACCCCATAATTTTGATCCCAAAATTTTGAACCCAAAATTTTGACCCCAAAATTTTGACTCCAAAATTTTGACTCCAAAATTTTGACTCTAAAATTTTGACCCCGAAATTTTGACCCCAAAATTTTGACTCCAAAATTTTGACCCCAAAATTTTTACCCCAAAATTTTGACTCCAAAATTTTGAACCCATAATTTTGAACCCATAATTTGACCCCAAAATTTTGACTCCAAAATTTTTACTCCAAAATGTTGACCCCCAAAATTTGCTCAAAAGTTTGACCCCAAAATTTTGACCCCGAAATTTTGACCTCCAAATTTTGACTCCAAACTTTTGACCCCCAAATTTTGACCCCGAAATTTTGACCCTGAAATTTTGACCTCGAAATTTTGACCCCAAAATTTTGACCCCGATATTATGACTCCAAAATTTTGACCCCAAAATTTGCTCCTCAAAATTTTGACCCCGTAATTTTGACCCCAAAATTTTGACTCCAAAATGTTGACCCCCAAAATTTGCTCCTCATAATTTTGACCCCATAATTTTAACCCAAAATTTTGACCCCAAAATTTTGACCCCGAAATTTTTACCCCAAAATTTTGACTCCAAAATTTTGACTCTAAAATTTTGACCCCGAAATTTTGACCCCAAAATTTTGACTCCAAAATTTTGACTCCAAAATTTTGACCCCAAAATTTTTACCCCAAAATTTTGACTCCAAAATTTTGAACCCATAATTTTGAATCCATAATTTGACCCCAAAATTTTGACTCCAAAATTTTGACTCCAAAATTTTGACCCCAAAATTTTGACCCCCAAATTTTGACCCCAAAATTTGCTCCTCAAAATTTTCACTTCATAATTTTGACCCCAAAATTTTGAACCATAATTTTCACCCCAAAATTTTGACCCCAAAATTTTTACCCCCAAATTTTGACCCCAAAATTTGGAACCCAAATTTTGAATCCATAATTTGACCCCGAAATTTTGACCCCATAATTTTGACCCCAAAATTTTGACCCCATAATTTTGACCCCAAAATTTTGACCCCAGAATTTTTACCCCAAAATTTTGACTCCAAAATTTTGACTCCAAAATTTTGACTCCAAAATTTTGACCCATAATTTTGACTCCAAAATTTTGACGCCAAAATTTTGACCCCTTAAATTTGACCCAAAATTTTGCCCCCGAAATTTTGACTCCAAAATTTTGACCCCAACATTTTGACCCCCAAATTTTGACCCCAAAATTTGCTCCTCAAAATTTTGACCCCAAAATTTTTACTCCGAAATTTTTACCCCGAAATTTTTACCCCAAAATTTTGACTCCAAAATTTTGACTCCAAAATTTTGACTCCAAAATTTTGACCCCAAAATTTTGACCCCCAAATTTTGACCCCAAAATTTGCTCCTCAAAATTTTGACCCCATAATTTTGACCCCAAAATTTTGACTCCTAAATTTTGACCCCATAATTTTGACCCCAAAATTTTGACCCCAAAATTTTGACCCCAAAATTTGCTACTCAAAATTTTGACCCCCAAATTTTGATCCCAAAATTTTCTCCTCAAAATTTTGACCCCAAAATTTGCTCGTAAAAATTTTGACCCCATAATTTTGACCCCAAAATTTTGACCCCAAAATTTTGACCCCGAAATTTTGACCCCATAATTTTGACCTCAAAATTTTGATTTCATAATTTTGACCCCAAAATTTTGACCCCCAAATTTTGATCCCAAAATTTTCTCCTCAAAATTTTGACCCATAATTTTGACCCCGAAATTTTGACCCCATAATTTTGACCTCAAAATTTTGATTTCATAATTTTGACCCCAAAATTTTGACTCCAAAATTTTGACTCCAAAATTTTGTCTCCAAAATTTTGACCCCAAAATTTGCTACTCAAAATTTTGACCCCAAAATTTTGACCCCAAAATTTTGACTCCAAAATTTTGACTCCAAAATTTTGACCCCAAAATTTTGACTCCAAAATTTTGACCCAAAAATTTTGACCCCCAAATTTTGACCCCAAAATTTGCTCCTCAAAATTTTGACCCCATAATTTTTACCCCAAAATTTTGACCCCGAAATTTTTACCCCAAAATTTTGACTCCAAAATTTTGACTCCAAAATTTTGACTCCAAAATTTTGACTCCAAAATTTTGACCCCAAAATTTTGACTCCAAAATTTTGACCCCAAAATTTTGACCCCCAAATTTTGACCCCAAAATTTGCTCCTCAAAATTTTGACCCCATAATTTTGACCCCAAAATTTTGACCCCCAAATTTTGACCCCAAAATTTGTTCCTCAAAATTTTGACCCCATAATTTTGACCCCAAAATTTTGACCCCAAAATTTTGATCAAATTTTGACCCCATAATTTTGACCCCAAAATTTTGACCCCGAAATTTTTACCCCAAAATTTTGACTCCAAAATTTTGACCCCGAAATTTTGACTCCAAAATTTTGACTCCAAAATTTTGACTCCAAAATTTTGACCCCAAAATTTTGACCCAAAAACTTTAACCCAAAATTTGCTCCTTAAAATTTTGACCCACAAATTTGGATCCCAAAATTTTGACCCCATAACTTTGACCCCAAAATTTTGACCCCAAAATTTTTACCCCAAAATTTTGACTTAAAAATTTTGACTCCAAAATTCTGACTCCAAAATTTTGACAAATAATTTTGACTCCAAAATTTTGACGCCAAAATTTTGACCCCGAAATTTTGACTCCAAAATTTTGACCCCAACATTTTGACCCCCAAATTTTGACCCCAAAATTTGCTCCTCAAAATTTTGACCCCAAAATTTTTACTCCGAAATTTTTACCCCGAAATTTTTACCCCAAAATTTTGACTCCAAAATTTTGACTCCAAAATTTTGACTCCAAAATTTTGACCCCAAAATTTTGACCCCCAAATTTTGACCCCAAAATTTGCTCCTCAAAATTTTGACCCCATAATTTTGACACCAAAATTTTGACTCCTAAATTTTGACCCCATTATTTTGACCCCAAAATTTTGACCCCAAAATTTTGACCCCAAAATTTGCTACTCAAAATTTTGACCCCCAAATTTTGATCCCAAAATTTTCTCCTCAAAATTTTGACCCCAAAATTTGCTCGTAAAAATTTTGACCCCATAATTTTGACCCCAAAATTTTGACCCCGAAATTTTGACCCCATAATTTTGACCTCAAAATTTTGATTTCATAATTTTGACCCCAAAATTTTGACCCCCAAATTTTGATCCCAAAATTTTCTCCTCAAAATTTTGACTCATAATTTTGACCCCAAAATTTGCTACTCAAAATTTTGACCCCAAAATTTTGACTCCAAAATTTTGACTCCAAAATTTTGACTCCAAAATTTTGACCCCAAAATTTTGACTCCAAAATTTTGACCCCAAAATTTTGACCCCCAAATTTTGACCCCAAAATTTGCTCCTCAAAATTTTGACCCATAATTTTGAACCCGAAATTTTGACCCCATAATTTTGACCTCAAAATTTTGATTTCATAATTTTGACCCCAAAATTTTGACTCCAAAATTTTGACTCCAAAATTTTGTCTCCAAAATTTTGACCCAAAAATTTGCTACTCAAAATTTTGACCCCAAAATTTTGACCCCAAAATTTTGACTCCAAAATTTTGACTCCAAAATTTTGACTCCAAAATTTTGACCCCAAAATTTTGACTCCAAAATTGTGACCCCAAAATTTTGACCCCCAAATTTTGACCCCAAAATTTGCTCCTCAAAATTTTGACCCCATAATTTTTACCCCAAGATTTTGACCCCGAAATTTTTACCCCAAAATTTTGACTCCAAAATTTTGACTCCAAAATTTTGACTCCAAAATTTTGACTCCAAAATTTTGACCCCAAAATTTTGACTCCAAAATTTTGACCCCAAAATTTTGACCCCCAAATTTTGACCCCAAAATTTGCTCCTCAAAATTTTGACCCCATAATTTTGACCCCAAAATTTTGACCCCCAAATTTTGACCCCAAAATTTGTTCCTCAAAATTTTGACCCGATAATTTTGACCCCAAAATTTTGACCCCAAAATTTTGATCAAATTTTGACCCCATAATTTTGACCCCAAAATTTTGACCCCGAAATTTTTACCCCAAAATTTTGACTCCAAAATTTTGACCCCGAAATTTTGACTCCAAAATTTTGACTCCAAAATTTTGACTCCAAAATTTTGACTACAAAATTTTGACCCCAAAATTTTGACCCAAAAACTTTAACCCCAAAATTTGCTCCTCAAAATTTTGACCCACAAATTTGGATCCCAAAATTTTGACCCCATAATTTTGACCCCAAAATTTTGCCCCCGATATTTTGACTCCAAAATTTTGACCCCAAAATTTGAAATCCAAATTTTGAATCCATAATTTGACCCCAAAATTTTGACCCCAAAATTTTGACTCCAAAATTTTGACCCCAAAATTTGGTACTCAAAATTTTGACCCCATAATTTTGACCCCAAAATTTTGACCCCAAAATTTTGACCCCAAAATTTGCTCCTTAAAATTTTGACCCCATAATTTTGACCCCAAAATTTTGACCCCGAAATTTTTACCCCAAAATTTTGACTCCAAAATTTTGACTCCAAAATTTTGACTCCAAAATTTTGACTCCAAAATTTTGACCCCAAAATTTGCTCCTCAAAATTTTGACCCTATAATTTTGACCCCAAAATTTTTACCCCACAATTTGCTCCTCAAAATTTGGACCCCATAATTTTGACCCCAAAATTTTGACCCCGAAATTTTTACCCCAAAATTTTGACTCCAATATTTTGACTCCAAAATTTTGACTCCAAAATTTTGACTCCAAAATTTTGACCCCCAAATTTTGACCCCAAAATTTTCTACTCAAAATTTTGACCCCTAAATTTTGATCCCAAAATTTTGTCTCCAAAATTGTGACCCCAAAATTTGCTACTCAAAATTTTTACCCCAAAATTTTGACTCCAAAATTTTGTCTCCAAAATTGTGACCCCAAAATTTGCTACTCAAAATTTTTACCCCGAAAATTTTGACTCCAAAATTTTTACCGCAAAATTTTGACTCCAAAATTTTGATTCCAAAATTTTGACTCCAAAATTTTGACCTCAAAATTTTGATTCCATAATTTTGACCCCAAAATTTTGACTCCAAAATTTTGTCTCCAAAATTGTGACCCCAAAATTTGCTACTCAAAATTTTTACCCCAAAATTTTGACTCCAAAATTTTGTCTCCAAAATTGTGACCCCAAAATTTGCTACTCAAAATTTTTACCCCAAAATTTTGACTCCAAAATTTTTACCCCAAAATTTTGACTCCAAAATTTTGATTCCAAAATTTTGACTCCAAAATTTTGACCCCCAAATTTTGACCCCAAAATTTTCTACTCAAAATTTTGACCCCTAAATTTTGATCCCAAAATTTTCTCCTCAAAATTTTGACCCATAATTTTGACCCCAAAATTTTGACCCCAAAATTTTGACCCCGAAATTTTGACCCCATAATTTTGACCTCAAAATTTTGATTCCATAATTTTGACCCCAAAATTTTGACTCCAAAATTTTGTCTCCAAAATTTTGACCCCAAAATTTGCTACTCAAAATTTTTACCCAAAAATTTTGACTCCAAAATTTTTACCCCAAAATTTTGACTCCAAAATTTTGATTCCAAAATTTTGACTCCAAAATTTTGACCCCAAAATTTTGACCCCGAAATTTTGACTCCAAAATTTTGACCCCAACATTGTGACCGCCAAATTTTGACCCCAAAATTTGCTCCTCAAAATTTTGACCCCGAAATTTTTACCCCGAAATTTTTACCCCAAAATTTTGACTCCAAAATTTTGACTCCGAAATTTTGATTCCAACATTTTGACCCCCAAATTTTGAATCCATAATTTTACCCCAAAATTTTGATTCCAAAATTTTGACTCTAAAATTTTGACTCCAAAATTTTGACCCCAAAATTTTGACCCCCAAATTTTGACCCCAAAATTTTCTCCTCAAAATTTTGACCCATAATTTTGACCCCAAAATTTTGACCCTAAAATTTTGACCCCATAATTTTGACCCCAAAATTTTTACCCCGAAATTTTTACCCCGAAATTTTGACACCAAAATTTGGAACCCAAATTTTGAATCCATAATTTGACCCCAAAATTTTGACCCCAAAATTTTGACTCCAAAATTTTGACCACAAAATTTTCTCCTCAAAATTTTGACCCATAATTTTGACCCCAAAATTTGCTCCTCAAAATTTTGACCCTGAAATTTTGACCCCAAAATTTTGACTCCAAAATGCTGACCCCCAAATTTTGACCCCAAAATTTTCTCCTCAATATTTTGACCCATAATTTTGACCCCAAAATTTTGACTCCAAAATTTTGACCCAAAAATTTTGACCCCCAAATTTTGACCCCAAAATTTGCTCCTTAAAATTTTGACCCCATAATTTTGACCCCAAAATTTTGACCCCAAAATTTTGACCCCCAAATTTTGACCCCAAAATTTTCTCCTCAATATTTTGACCCATAATTTTGATCCCAAAATTTTTACCCCGAAATTTTGACCCCAAAATTTGGAACCCAAAATTTGAATCCATAATTTGACCCCAAAATTTTGACCCCAAAATTTTGACTCCAAAATTTTGACTCCAAAATTTTGACTCCAAAATTTTTACCCCAAAATTTTGACTCCTAAATTTTTACCCCAAAATTTTGACTCCAAAATTTTGATTCCAAAATTTTGACTCCAAAATTTTGACCCCAAAATTTTGACCCCGAAATTTTGACTCCAAAATTTTGACCCCAACATTGTGACCGCCAAATTTTGACCCCAAAATTTGCTCCTCAAAATTTTGACCCCGAAATTTTTACCCCGAAATTTTTACCCCAAAATTTTGACTCCAAAATTTTGACTCCAAAATTTTGATTCCAACATTTTGACCCCCAAATTTTGAATCCATAATTTTACCCCAAAATTTTGATTCCAAAATTTTGACTCTAAAATTTCGACTCCAAAATTTTGACCCCAAAATTTTGACCCCAAAATTTTGACCCCAAAATTTTCTCCTCAAAATTTTGACCCATAATTTTGACCCCAAAATTTTGACCCTAAAATTTTGACCCCATAATATTGACCCCAAAATTTTTACCCCGAAATTTTGACCCCAAAATTAGGAACACAAATTTTGAATCCATAATTTGACCCCAAAATTTTGACCCCAAAATTTTGACCCCAAAATTTTGACTCCAAAATTTTGACCACAAAATTTTCTCCTCAAAATTTTGACCCATAATTTTGACCCCAAAATTTTGACCACAAAATTTGCTCCTCAAAATTTTTACCCTGAAATTTTGACCCCAAAATTTTGACTCCAAAATGCTGACCCCCAAATTTTGACCCCAAAATTTTCTCCTCAATATTTTGACCCATAATTTTGACCCCAAAATTTTGACTCCAAAATTTTGACCCAAAAATTTTGACCCCCAAATTTTGACCCCAAAATTTGCTCCTCAAAATTTTGACCCCATAATTTTGACCCCAAAATTTTGACCCCAAAATTTTGACCCCAAAATTTTCTCCTCAATATTTTGACCCATAATTTTGATCCCAAAATTTTTACCCCGAAATTTTGACCCCAAAATTTGGAACCCAAAATTTGAATCCATAATTTGACCCCAAAATTTTGACCCCAAAATTTTGACTCCAAAATTTTGACCCCAAAATTTTTACTCCAAAATTTTGACCCCCAAATTTTGACCCTAAAATTTTCTCCTCAAATTTTTGACCCATAATTTTGACCCCAAAATTTTTACCCCAAAATTTGCTACTCAAAATTTTGACTCCCAAATTTTGATCCCAAAATTTTCTCCTCAAAATTTTGACCCATAATTTTGACCCCAAAATTTTGACCCCAAAATTTTGACCCCGAAATTTTGACCCCATAATTTTGACCTCAAAATTTTGATTCCATAATTTTGACCCCAAAATTTTGACTCCAAAATTTTGTCTCCAAAATTTTGACCCCAAAATTTGCTACTCAAAATTTTTACCCAAAAATTTTGACTCCAAAATTTTTACCCCAAAATTTTGACTCCAAAATTTTGATTCCAAAATTTTGACTCCAAAATTTTGACCCCAAAATTTTGACCCCCAAATTTTGACCCCAAAATTTTCTACTCAAAATTTTGACCCCTAAATTTTGATCCCAAAATTTTCTCCTCAAAATTTTGACCCATAATTTTGACCCCAAAATTTTGACCCCAAAATTTTGACCCCGAAATTTTGACCCCATAATTTTGACCTCAAAATTTTGATTCCATAATTTTGACCCCAAAATTTTGACTCCAAAATTTTGTCTCCAAAATTTTGACCCCAAAATTTGCTTCTCAAAATTTTTACCCAAAAATTTTGACTCCAAAATTTTTACCCCAAAATTTTGACTCCAAAATTTTGATTCCAAAATTTTGACTCCAAAATTTTGACCCCAAAATTTTGACCCCGAAATTTTGACTCCAAAATTTTGACCCCAACATTGTGACCGCCAAATTTTGACCCCAAAATTTGCTCCTCAAAATTTTGACCCCGAAATTTTTACCCCGAAATTTTTACCCCAAAATTTTGGCTCCAAAATTTTGACTCCAAAATTTTGATTCCAACATTTTGACCCCTAAATTTTGAATCCATATTTTACCCCAAAATTTTGATTCCAAAATTTTGACTCTAAAATTTTGACTCCAAAATTTTGACCCCAAAATTTTGACCCCCAAATTTTGACCCCAAAATTTTCTCCTCAAAATTTTGACCCCAAAATTTTGACCCTAAAATTTTGACCCCATAATTTTGACCCCAAAATTTTTACCCCGAAATTTTGACACCAAAATTTGGAACCCAAAATTTTTACCCCAAAATTTGCTACTCAAAATTTTGACTCCCAAATTTTGATCCCAAAATTTTCTCCTCAAAATTTTGACCCATAATTTTGACCCCAAAATTTTGACCCCAAAATTTTGACCCCGAAATTTTGACCCCATAATTTTGACCTCAAAATTTTGATTCCATAATTTTGACCCCAAAATTTTGACTCCAAAATTTTGTCTCCAAAATTTTGACCCCAAAATTTGCTACTCAAAATTTTTACCCAAAAATTTTGACTCCAAAATTTTTACCCCAAAATTTTGACTCCAAAATTTAGGGGTCAAAATTTTGAGTAGAAAATTTTGGAGTCAAAATTTTGGACCCCAAAATTTTGACTCCAAAATTTTGACCACAAAATTTTCTCCTCAAAATTTTGACCCATAATTTTGACCCCAAAATTTTGACCCCAAAATTTGCTCCTCAAAATTTTGATCCTGAAATTTTGACCCCAAAATTTTGACTCCAAAATGCTAACCCCCAAATTTTGACCCCAAAATTTTCTCCTCAATATTTTGACCCATAATTTTGACCCCAAAATTTTGACTCCAAAATTTTGACTCCAAAATTTTGACCCCCAAATTTTGACCCCAAAATTTGCTCCTCAAAATTTTGACCCCATAATTTTGACCCCAAAATTTTGACCCCAAAATTTACTACTCAAAATTTTGACCCCCAAATTTTGATTCCAAAATTTTCTCCTCAAAATGTTGACCCATAATTTTGACCCCAAAATTTTGAACCCGAAATTTTGACCCCATAATTTTGACCCCAAAATTTTGACCCCAAAATTTTGAGCCCGAAATTTTTACCCCAAAATTTTGACACCAAAATTTTGACCCCGAAATTTTGACACCATAATTTTGACCCCAAAGTTTTGACCCCATAATTTTGACCCCAAAATTTTTACCCCAAAATTTTGACTCCAAAATTTTGACTCTAAAATTTTGAATCCAAAATTTTTACCCCAAAATTTTGACCCCCAAATTTTGAACCCCAAATTTTGACTCCGAAATTTTGATTCCAAAATTTTCTCCTCAAAATTTTGACCCATAATTTTGACCCCAAAATTTTGACCCCAAAATTTTGACCCCGAAATTTTGACTCCAAAATTTTGACCCCAACATTGTGACCGCCAAATTTTGATCCCAAAATTTGCTCCTCAAAATTTTGACCCCAAAATTTTTACCCCAAAATTTTTACCCCAAAATTTTGACTCCAAAATTTTGACTCCAAAATTTTGACTCCAAAATTTTGACTCCAAAATTTTGACTCCAAAATTTTGACCCCAAAATTTTGACCCCAAAATTTGCTACTCAAAATTTTGACCCCAAAATTTTGATCCCAAAATTTTCTCCTCAAAATTTTGAACCATAATTTTGACCCCAAAATTTTGACCCCAAAATTTTGAACCCGAAATTTTGACCCCATAATTTTGACCCCAAAATTTTGACCCCGTAATTTTGACCCCAAAATTTTTACCCCAAAATTTTGACTCCAAAATTTTGACTCCAAAATTTTGACCCAAAAATTTTGACCCCACAATTTTGACCCCATAATTTTGACCCCAAAATTTTCTCCTCAAAATTTTGACCCATAATTTTGACCCCAAAATTTTTAAGCCGAAATTTTGACCCCAAAATTTGGAACCCAAATTTTGAATCCATAATTTAAACCCAAAATTATCACCCCATAATTTTGACCCCAAAATTTTGACCCCAAAATTTTGACACCGAAATTTTGACCCCAAAATTTTGACCCCGAAATTTTGCCCCGAAATTTTGACCCCGAAATTTTGACTCCAAAACTTTGACCCCAAAATTTTTACCAATTTTGAAACCAACATTTTGACCCCAAAGTTTTCACCATAAATTTTCACCCCAAAATTTTGACCCCGAAATTTTCACCCCAAAATTTTGACCCCGGAATTTTGACCCCGAAATTTTGACCCCGAAATTTTGACTCCAAAATTTTGACACCAAAATTTGCTCCTCAAAATTTTGACCCTGAAATTTTGACCCCAAAATTTTGACTCCAAAATGCTGACCCCCCAATTTTGACCCCAAAATTTTCTCCTCAATATTTTGACCCATAATTTTGACCCCAAAATTTTGACTCCAAAATTTTGACCCAAAAATTTTGACCCCCAAATTTTGACCCCAAAATTTGCTCCTCAAAATTTTGACCCCATAATTTTGACCCCAAAATTTTGACCCCAAAATTTTGACCCCCAAATTTTGACCTTAAAATTTTCTCCTCAATATTTTGACCCATAATTTTGATCCCAAAATTTTTACCCCGAAATTTTGACCCCAAAATTTGGAACCCAAAATTTGAATCCATAATTTGACCCCAAAATTTTGACCCCAAAATTTTGACTCCAAAATTTTTACCCCAAAATTTTTACTCCAAAATTTTGACCCCCAAATTTTGACCCTAAAATTTTCTCCTCAAATTTTTGACCCATAATTTTGACCCCAAAATTTTTACCCCAAAATTTGCTACTCAAAATTTTGACTCCCAAATTTTGATCCCAAAATTTTCTCCTCAAAATTTTGACCCATAATTTTGACCCCAAAATTTTGACCCCAAAATTTTGACCCTGAAATTTTGACCCCATAATTTTGACCTCAAAATTTTGATTCCATAATTTTGACCCCAAAATTTTGACTCCAAAATTTTGTCTCCAAAATTTTGACCCCAAAATTTGCTACTCAAAATTTTTACCCAAAAATTTTGACTCCAAAATTTTTACCCCAAAATTTTGACTCCAAAATTTTGACCCCAAAATTTTGACCCCCAAATTTTGACCCCAAAATTTTCTACTCAAAATTTTGACCCCTAAATTTTAATCCCAAAATTTTCTCCTCAAAATTTTGACCCATAATTTTGACCCCAAAATTTTGACCCCAAAATTTTGACCCCGAAATTTTGACCCCATAATTTTGACCTCAAAATTTTGATTCCATAATTTTGACCCCAAAATTTTGACTCCAAAATTTTGTCTCCAAAATTTTGACCCCAAAATTTGCTTCTCAAAATTTTTACCCAAAAATTTTGACTCCAAAATTTTTACCCCAAAATTTTGACTCCAAAATTTTGATTCCAAAATTTTGATTCCAAAATTTTGACCCCAAAATTTTGACCCCGAAATTTTGACTCCAAAATTTTGACCCCAACATTGTGACCGCCAAATTTTGACCCCAAAATTTGCTCCTCAAAATTTTGACCCCGAAATTTTTACCCCGAAATTTTTACCCCAAAATTTTGACTCCAAAATTTTGACTCCAAAATTTTGATTCCAACATTTTGACCCCCAAATTTTGAATCCATAATTTTACCCCAAAATTTTGATTCCAAAATTTTGACTCTAAAATTTTGACTCCAAAATTTTAACCCCAAAATTTTGACCCCCAAATTTTGACCCCAAAATTTTCTCCTCAAAATTTTGACCCATAATTTTGACCCCAAAATTTTGACCCTAAAATTTTGACCCCATAATTTTGACCCCCAAAATTTTTACCCCGAAATTTTTACCCCGAAATTTTGACACCAAAATTTGGAACCCAAATTTTGAATCCATAATTTGACCCCAAAATTTTGACCCCAAAATTTTGACTCCAAAATTTTGACCACAAAATTTTCTCCTCAAAATTTTGACCCATAATTTTGACCCCAAAATTTTGACCCCAAAATTTGCTCCTCAAAATTTTGACCCTGAAATTTTGACCCCAAAATTTTGACTCCAAAATGCTGACCCCCAAATTTTGACCCCAAAATTTTCTCCTCAATATTTTGACCCATAATTTTGACCCCAAAATTTTGACTCCAAAATTTTGACCCAAAAATTTTGACCCCCAAATTTTGACCCCAAAATTTGCTCCTCAAAATTTTGACCCCATAATTTTGACCCCAAAATTTTGACCCCAAAATTTTGACCCCGAAATTTTGACCCCATAATTTTGACCCCAAATTTTTTACCCCATAATTTTTACCCCAAAATTTTGACCCCAAAATTTTGACCCCGAAATTTAACCCCATAATTTTGACCCCAAAATTATGACTCCATAATTTTGATCCCAAAATTTTGACCCCAAAATTTTTACCCCAAAATTTTAATTTCAAAATTTTGACTCCAAAATTTTGACTCCAAAATTTTGACTCCAAAATTTTGACTCCAAAATTTTGACTCCAAAATTTTGACTCCAAAATTTTGACCCCAAAATTTTGACCCCAAAATTTACTACTCAAAATTTTGACCCCCAAATTTTGATTCCAAAATTTTCTCCTCAAAATGTTGACCCATAATTTTGACCCCCAAATTTTGAACCCCAAATTTTGACCCTAAAATTTTGACTCCAAAATTTTGAATCCAAAATTTTGACTCCAAA
Organism: Epistrophe eligans; assembly: GCA_951394125.1. Lineage (NCBI taxonomy): Eukaryota > Metazoa > Arthropoda > Insecta > Diptera > Syrphidae > Epistrophe > Epistrophe eligans. Next base: position 97,251,899 of record OX596028.1, read on the forward strand.
ATGTTGACCTTCAAAATTTGCTCCTCAAAATTTTGACCCCATAATTTTAACCCAAAATTTTGACCCCAAAATTTTGACCCCGAAATTTTGACCCCAAAATTTTGACTCCGAAATTTTGATCCCAAAATTTTCTCCTCAAAATTTTGACCCATAATTTTGACCCCAAAATTTTGACCCCAAAATTTTGACCCCGAAATTTTGACTCCAAAATTTTGACCCCAACATTGTGACCGCCAAATTTTGATCCCAAAATTTGCTCCTCAAAATTTTGACCCCAAAATTTTTACCCCAAAATTTTGACCCCAAAATTTTGACTCCAAAATTTTGACTCCAAAATTTTGACTCCAAAATTTTGACTCCAAAATTTTGACTCCAAAATTTTGACCCCAAAATTTTGACCCCAAAATTTGCTACTCAAAATTTTGACCCCCAAATTTTGATCCCAAAATTTTCTTCTCAAAATTTTGACCCATAATTTTGACCCCAAAATTTTGACCCCAAAATTTTGAACCCGAAATTTTGACCCCATAATTTTGACCCCAAAATTTTGACCCCGTAATTTTTAAGCCGAAATTTTGACCCCAAAATTTGGAACCCAAATTTTGAATCCATAATTTGAACCCAAAATTATCACCCCATAATTTTGACCCCAAAATTTTGACCCCAAAATTTTGACACCGAAATTTTGACCCCAAAATTTTGACCCCGAAATTTTGCCCCGAAATTTTGACCCCGAAATTTTGACTCCAAAATTTTGACCCCAAAATTTTTACCAATTTTGAAACCAACATTTTGACCCCAAAGTTTTCACCATAAATTTTCACCCCAAAATTTTGACCCCGAAATTTTCACCCCAAAATTTTGACCCCGGAATTTTGACCCCGAAATTTTGACCCCGAAATTTTGACTCCAAAATTTTGACCCCGAAATTTTGCCCCGAAATTTTGACCCCGGAATTTTGACCCCGAAATTTTGACCCCGAAATTTTTACCAATTTTGAAACCAACATTTTGACCCCAAAGTTTTCACCATAAATTTTCACCCCAAAATTTTGACCCCGAAATTTTCACCCCAAAATTTTGACCCCGGAATTTTGACCCCGAAATTTTGACCCCGAAATTTTTACTCCAAAATTTTGACCCCAAAATTTTGACCCCATAATTTTGACCCCAAAATTTTGACCCCAAAATTTTGAGCCCAAAATTTTGATCCTAAAATTTTGATCCCGAAATTTTGACCCCGAAATTTTGACCACGAATTTTTGTCCCCAAAATTTTGACCCTGAAATTTTGACCCCGAAATTTTGACTCCAAAATTTTGAACCCGAAATTTTGACCACGAATTTTTGACCCCAAAATTTTGACCCCAAAATTTTTACCCCAAAATTTTGACCCCATAATTTGCTCCTCAAAATTTTGACCCCATAATTTTGACCCCAAAATTTTGACCCCAAAATTTTCCCCTCAAATTTTTGACCCTTAATTTTGACCCCAAAATTTTTACCCCAAAATTTTTACCCCGAAATTTTGTCCCAAAAATTTGGAACCCAAATTTTGAATCCATAATTTGACCACAAAATTTTGACTCCAAAATTTTGACTACAAAATTTTGACCCCAAAATTTTGACCCCAAAATTTGCTCCTCAAAATTTTCACCCCATAATTTTGACCCCAAAATTTTGAACCCCAAATTTTGATCCCAAAATTTTCTCTCCAAAATTTTGACCCCAAAATTTTCTCCTCAAAATTTTGACCCATAATTTTGACCCCAAAATTTTTACCCCGAAATTTTGACCCCAAAATTTGGAACCCAAATTTTGAATCCATAATTTGACCCCAAAATTTTGACTCCAAAATTTTGACTCCAAAATTTTGACCCCATAATTTGCTCCTCAAAATTTTGACCCCATAATTTTGACCCCAAAATTTTGACCCCAAAATTTTGACCCCAAAATTTGCTCCTCAAAATTTTGACGCCATAATTTTGACCCCAAAATTTAGACCCCATAATTTTGACCCCAAAATTTTGACCCCCAAATTTTGACCCCAAAATTTGCTCCTCAAAATTTTGACCCCATAATTTTGACCCCAAAATTTTGAACCCCAAATTTTGATCCCAAAATTTTCTCCTCAAAATTTTGACCCCAAAATTTTCTCCTCAAAATTTTGACCCATAATTTTGACCCCAAAATTTTGACCCCAAAATTTTTACCCCGAAATTTTGACCCCAAAATTTGGAACCCAAATTTTGAATCCATAATTTGACCACAAAATTTTGACTACAAAATTTTGACTCCAAAATTTTGACCCCATAATTTGCTCCTCAAAATTTTGACCCCATAATTTTGACCCCAAAATTTTTACCCCAAAATTTGCTCCTCAAAATTTTGACCCCATAATTTTGACCCAAAAATTTAGACCCCATAATTTTGACCCCAAAATTTTGACCTCAAAAATTTTACCCCAAAATTTTAACTTCAAAATTTTGACTCCAAAATTTTGACTCCAAAATTTTGACTCCAAAATTTTGACTCCAAAATTTTGACTCCAAAATTTTGACTCCAAAATTTTGACTCCAAAATTTTGACTCCAAAATTTTGACCCGAAAATTTTGACCCCCAAATTTTGACCCCAAAATTTGCTACTCAAAATTTTTACCCCCAAATTTTGATCCCAAAATTTTATCCTCAAAATTTTGACCTATAATTTTGACCCCATAATTTTGACCCCAAAATTTTGACCCCAAAATTTTTACCCCGAAATTTTGACTCCAGAATTTGGAACCCAAATTTTGAATAATTGAATAATTTGACCTCAAAATTTTGACCCCAAAATTTTGACCCCAAAATTTTGACTCCAAAATTTTGACCCCATAATTTGCTCCTCAAAATTTTGATCCCATAATTTTGACCCCAAAATTTTGACCCCAAAATTGGCTCCTCAAAATTTTGAACCCCTAATTTTGACCCCAAAATTTTGACCCCGAAATTTTTACCCCAAAATTTTGACTCCAAAATTTTGACTCCAAAATTTTGACCCAAAATTTTGACCCCAAAATTTTGACCTTAAAATTTGCTACTCATAATTTTGAGCCCCAAATTTTGATCCCAAAATTTTCTCCTCAAAATTTTGACCTTAATTTTGACCCCAAAATATTGACCCCAAAATTTTGATCCCGAAATTTTGACCCCATAATTTTGACCCCAAAATTTTGACCCCAAAATTTGCTACTCAAAATTTTGACCCCCAAATTTTGATCCCAAAATTTTCTCCTCAAAATTTTAAACTATAATTTTGACCCCAAAATTTTGACCCCAAAATTTTGACCCCATAATTTTGACCCCAAAATTTTGACCCCGAAATTTTGACTCCAAAATTTTGACCCCAACATTTTGACCCCCAAATTTTGACCCCAAAATTTGCTCCTCAAAATTTTGACCCCAAAATTTTGACCCCAAAATTTTTACCCCGAAATTTTGACCCCAAAATTTGGAACCCAAATTTTGAATCCATAATTTGACCCCAAAAATTTGACTCCAAAATTTTTACTCCAAAATTTTGACCCCATAATTTGCTCCTCAAAATTTTGACCCCATAATTTTGACCCCAAAATTTTGACCCCAAAATTTTGACCCCAAAATTTGCTCCTCAAAATTTTGACCCCAAAATTTTGACCCCGAAATTTAACCCCATAATTTTGACCCCAAAATTTTGACCCCATAATTTTGACCCCAAAATTTTGACCTCAAAATTTTTACCCCAAAATTTTAACTTCAAAATTTTGACTCCAAAATTTTGACTCCAAAATTTTGATTCCAAAATTTTGACTCCAAAATTTTGACTCCAAAATTTTGACCCCAAAATTTTGACCCCAAAATTTACTACTCAAAATTTTGACCCCCAAATTTTGATTCCAAAATTTTCTCCTCAAAATGTTGACCCATAATTTTGACCCCCAAATTTTGAACCCCAAATTTTGACCCTAAAATTTTGACTCCAAAATTTTGAATCCAAAATTTTGACTCCAAAATGTTGACCTTCAAAATTTGCTCCTCAAAATTTTGACCCCATAATTTTAACCCAAAATTTTGACCCCAAAATTTTGACCCCGAAATTTTGACCCCAAAATTTTGACTCCGAAATTTTGATCCCAAAATTTTCTCCTCAAAATTTTGACCCATAATTTTGACCCCATAATTTTGACCCCAAAATTTTGACCCCGAAATTTTGACTCCAAAATTTTGACCCCAACATTGTGACCGCCAAATTTTGATCCCAAAATTTGCTCCTCAAAATTTTGACCCCAAAATTTTTACCCCAAAATTTTTACCCCAAAATTTTGACTCCAAAATTTTGACTCCAAAATTTTGACTCCAAAATTTTGACTCCAAAATTTTGACCCCAAAATTTTGACCCCAAAATTTTGACCCCAAAATTTGCTACTCAAAATTTTGACCCCCAAATTTTGATCCCAAAATTTTCTCCTCAAAATTTTGACCCATAATTTTGACCCCAAAATTTTGAACCCGAAATTTTGACCCCATAATTTTGACCCCAAAATTTTGACCCCGTAATTTTTAAGCCGAAATTTTGACCCCAAAATTTGGAACCCAAATTTTGAATCCATAATTTGAACCCAAAATTATCACCCCATTATTTTGACCCCAAAATTTTGACCCCAAAATTTTGACCCCAAAATTTTGACACCGAAATTTTGACCCCAAAATTTTGACCCCGAAATTTTGCCCCGAAATTTTGACCCCGAAATTTTGACTCCAAAATTTTGACCCCAAAATTTTTACCAATTTTGAAACCAACATTTTGACCCCAAAGTTTTCACCATAAATTTTCACCCCAAAATTTTGACCCCGAAATTTTCACCCCAAAATTTTGACCCCGGAAATTTGACCCCGAAATTTTGACCCCGAAATTTTGACTCCAAAATTTTGACACCAAAATTTTCACCCCATAATTTTGACCCCATAATTTTCACCCCAAAATTTTTACCCCGAAATTTCCACCAAAAAATTTTGCCTCAAAAATTTTTACTCCAAAATTTTGACCCCAAAATTTTGACCCCATAATTTTGACCCCAAAATTTTGACCCCAAAATTTTGAGCCCAAAATTTTGATCCTATAATTTTGATCCCGAAATTTTGACCCCGAAATTTTGACCACGAATTTTTGTCCCCAAAATTTTGACCCTGAAATTTTGACCCCGAAATTTTGACTCCAAAATTTTGAACCCGAAATTTTGACCACGAATTTTTGACCCCAAAATTTTGACCCCAAAATTTTTACCCCAAAATTTTGACCCCATAATTTGCTCCTCAAAATTTTGACCCCATAATTTTGACCCCAAAATTTTGACCCCAAAATTTTCCCCTCAAATTTTTGACCCTTAATTTTGACCCCAAAATTTTTACCCCAAAATTTTTACCCCGAAATTTTGTCCCAAAAATTTGGAACCCAAATTTTGAATCCATAATTTGACCACAAAATTTTGACTCCAAAATTTTGACTACAAAATTTTGACCCCAAAATTTTGACCCCAAAATTTGCTCCTCAAAATTTTCACCCCATAATTTTGACCCCAAAATTTTGAACCCCAAATTTTGATCCCAAAATTTTCTCTCCAAAATTTTGACCCCAAAATTTTCTCCTCAAAATTTTGACCCATAATTTTGACCCCAAAATTTTTACCCCGAAATTTTGACCCCAAAATTTGGAACCCAAATTTTGAATCCATAATTTGACCCCAAAATTTTGACTCCAAAATTTTGACTCCAAAATTTTGACCCCATAATTTGCTCCTCAAAATTTTGACCCCATAATTTTAACCCCAAAATTTTGACCCCAAAATTTTGACCCCAAAATTTGCTCCTCAAAATTTTGACCCCATAATTTTGACCCCAAAATTTAGACCCCATAATTTTGACCCCAAAATTTTGACCCCCAAATTTTGACCCCAAAATTTGCTCCTCAAAATTTTGACCCCATAATTTTGACCCCAAAATTTTGAACCCCAAATTTTGATCCCAAAATTTTCTCCTCAAAATTTTGACCCCAAAATTTTCTCCTCAAAATTTTGACCCATAATTTTGACCCCAAAATTTTGACCCCAAAATTTTTACCCCGAAATTTTGACCCCAAAATTTGGAACCCAAATTTTGAATCCATAATTTGACCACAAAATTTTGACTCCAAAATTTTGACTCCAAAATTTTGACCCCATAATTTGCTCCTCAAAATTTTGACCCCATAATTTTGACCCCAAAATTTTTACCCCAAAATTTGCTCCTCAAAATTTTGACCCCATAATTTTGACCCAAAAATTTAGACCCCATAATTTTGACCCCAAAATTTTGACCTCAAAAATTTTACCCCAAAATTTTAACTTCAAAATTTTGACTCCAAAATTTTGACTCCAAAATTTTGACTCCAAAATTTTGACTCCAAAATTTTGACCCCATAATTTGCTCCTCAAAATTTTGACCCCATAATTTTGACCCCAAAATTTTTACCCCAAAATTTGCTCCTCAAAATTTTGACCCCATAATTTTGACCCAAAAATTTAGACCCCATAATTTTGACCTCAAAAATTTTACCCCAAAATTTTAACTTCAAAATTTTGACTCCAAAATTTTGACTCCAAAATTTTGACTCCAAAATTTTGACTCCAAAATTTTGACTCCAAAATTTTGACCCCAAAATTTTTACCCCGAAATTTTGACTCCAGAATTTGGAACCCAAATTTTGAATAATTGAATAATTTGACCTCAAAATTTTGACCCCAAAATTTTGACCCCAAAATTTTGACTCCAAAATTTTGACCCCATAATTTGCTCCTCAAAATTTTGATCCCATAATTTTGACCCCAAAATTTTGACCCCAAAATTGGCTCCTCAAAATTTTGAACCCATAATTTTGACCCCAAAATTTTGACCCCGAAATTTTTACCCCAAAATTTTGACTCCAAAATTTTGACTCCAAAATTTTGACCCAAAATTTTGACCCCAAAATTTTGACCCTAAAATTTGCTACTCATAATTTTGAGCCCCAAATTTTGATCCCAAAATTTTCTCCTCAAAATTTTGACCTTAATTTTGACCCCAAAATATTGACCCCAAAATTTTGATCCCGAAATTTTGACCCCATAATTTTGACCCCAAAATTTTGACCCCAAAATTTGCTACTCAAAATTTTGACCCCCAAATTTTGATCCCAAAATTTTCTCCTCAAAATTTTAAACTATAATTTTGACCCCAAAATTTTGACCCCATAATTTTGACCCCAAAATTTTGACCCCGAAATTTTGACTCCAAAATTTTGACCCCAACATTTTGACCCCCAAATTTTGACCCCAAAATTTGCTCCTCAAAATTTTGACCCCAAAATTTTGACCCCAAAATTTTTACCCCGAAATTTTGACCCCAAAATTTGGAACCCAAATTTTGAATCCATAATTTGACCCCAAAAATTTGACTCCAAAATTTTTACTCCAAAATTTTGACCCCATAATTTGCTCCTCAAAATTTTGACCCCATAATTTTGACCCCAAAATTTTGACCCCAAAATTTTGACCCCAAAATTTGCTCCTCAAAATTTTGACCCCATAATTTTGACCCAAAAATTTAGACCCCATAATTTTGACCCCAAAATTTTGACCCCGAAATTTTTACCCCAAAATTTTGACCCCAAAATTTTGACCCCGAAATTTAACCCCATAATTTTGACCCCAAAATTTTGACCCCATAATTTTGACCCCAAAATTTTGACCTCAAAATTTTTACCCCAAAATTTTAACTTCAAAATTTTGACTCCAAAATTTTGACTCCAAAATTTTGACTCCAAAATTTTGACTCCAAAATTTTGACCCCAAAATTTTGACCCCCTAATTTTGACCCCAATATTTGCTACTCAAAATTTTTACCCCCAAATTTTGATCCCAAAATTTTCTCCTCAAAATTTTGACCTATAATTTTGACCCCATAATTTTGACCCCAAAATTTTGACCCCAAAATTTTTACCCCGAAATTTTGACTCCAAAATTTTGACTCCAAAATTTTGACCCAAAATTTTGACCCCAAAATTTGCTACTCATAATTTTGAGCCCCAAATTTTGATCCCAAAATTTTCTCCTCAAAATTTTGACCTTAATTTTGACCCCAAAATATTGACCCCAAAATTTTGATCCCGAAATTTTGACCCCATAATTTTGACCCCAAAATTTTGACCCCAAAATTTGCTACTCAAAATTTTGACCCCCAAATTTTGATCCCAAAATTTTCTCCTCAAAATTTTAAACTATAATTTTGACCCCAAAATTTTGACCCCGAAATTTTTACCCCAAAATTTTGACTCCAAAATTTTGACTCCAAAATTTTGACCCAAAATTTTGACCCCAAAATTTGCTACTCATAATTTTGAGCCCCAAATTTTGATCCCAAAATTTTCTCCTCAAAATTTTGACCTAAATTTTGACCCCAAAATATTGACCCCAAAATTTTGACCCCGAAATTTTGACCCCATAATTTTGACCCCAAAATTTTGACCCCCAAATTTTGACGCCAAAATTTGCTACTCAAAATTTTGACCCCATAATTTTGACCCCAAAATTTTGACCCCCAAATTTTGACCCCAAAATTTTGACTCCAAAATTTTGACCCCATAATTTGCTCCTCAAAATTTTGACCCCCAAATTTTGATCCCAAAATTTTCTCCTCAAAATTTTAAACTATAATTTTGACCCCAAAATTTTGACCCCATAATTCTGACCCCAAAACTTTGACCCCGAAATTTTGACTCCAAAATTTTGATTCCAACATTTTGACACCCAAATTTTGACCCCAAAATTTGCTCCTCAAAATTTTGACCCCAAAATTTTGACCCCAAAATATTTACCCCGAAATTTTGACCCCAAAATTTGGAACCCAAAATTTTGACTCCAAAATTTTGACCCCATAATTTGCTCCTCAGAATTTTGATCCCATAATTTTGACCCCAAAATTTTGGCCCCAAAATTTGCTCCTCAAAATTTTGAACCCATAATTTTGACCCCAAAATTTTGACCCCGAAATTTTTACCCCAAAATTTTGACTCCAAAATTTTGACTCCAAAATTTTGACCCAAAATTTTGACCCCAAAATTTTGACCCCAAAATTTGCTACTCATAATTTTGAGCCCCAAATTTTGATCCCAAAATTTCTCCTCAAAATTTTGACCTTAATTTTGACCCCAAAATATTGACCCCAAAATTTTGACCCCGAATTTTTGACCCCATAATTTTGAACCCAAAATTTGGAACCCAAATGTTGAATCCATAATTTGACCCCAAAATTTTGACCCCAAAATTTTGACTCTAAAATTTTGACCCCAAAATTTTGACCCCCAAATTTTGACCCCAAAATTTGCTCCTCAAAATTTTGACCCCATAATTTTGACCCCAAAATTTTGACCCCAAAATTTTGACCCCATAATTTTGACCCCAAAATTTGCGCTTCAAAATTTTGACCCTATAAAAAAAAAATTTTGACTCCAAAATATTGACCCCCACATTTCGACCCCAAAATTTGCTCCTCAAAATTTTGTCCCCATAATTTTGACCCTAAAATTTTGACCCCAAATTTTTTACCCCCAAATTTTGACCCCAAAATTTGGAACCCAAATTTTGAATCCATAATTTGACCCCAAAATTTTGACCCCAAAATTTTTAAGCCGAAATTCTGACCCTAAAATTTGGAACCCAAATTTTGAATCCATAATTTGACCCCCAAATTTTGACCCCGAAATTTTGAACCCAAAATTTGGAACCCAAATGTTGAATCCATAATTTGACCCCAAAATTTTGACCCCAAAATTTTGACTCTAAAATTTTGACCCCAAAATTTTGACCCCCAAATTTTGACCCCAAAATTTGCTCCTCAAAATTTTGACCCCATAATTTTGACCCCAAAATTTTGACCCCAAAATTTTGCCCCATAATTTTGACCCCAAAATTTGCGCTTCAAAATTTTGACCCTATTAAAAAAAAAATTTTGACGCCAAAATATTGACCCCCACATTTCGACCCCAAAATTTGCTCCTCAAAATTTTGTCCCCATAATTTTGACCCTAAAATTTTGACCCCAAATTTTTTACCCCCAAATTTTGACCCCAAAATTTGGAACCCAAATTTTGAATCCATAATTTGACCCCAAAATTTTGACCCCAAAATTTTGACTCCAAAATTTTGACTCCAAAATTTTGACCCCAAAATTTGCTCCTCAAAATTTTGACCCCATAATTTTAACCCAAAATTTTTACGCCAAAATTTTGACCCCGAAATTTTTACCCCAAAATTTTGACCCCAAAATTTTGACCCCGAAATTTTGACCCCAAAATTTTGACTCCAAAATTTTGACCCCAAAATTTTGACTCCGACATTATGATCCCAAAATTTTAATCACAAAATTTTGACCCCATAATTTTGACCCCAAAATTTTGAGCCCAAAATTTTGGTCCTAAAATTTTGATCCCGAAATTTTGTCCCCGAAATTATGACCACGAATTTTTGTCCCCAAAATTTTGACCCTGAAATTTTGACCCCGAAATTTTGACCCCGAAATTTTGACGCCGAAATTTTGACCCCGAAATTTTGACCCCGAAATTTTGACCCTAAAATTTTGACCCCGAAATTTTTACCCCAACATTTTGAGTCCAAAATTTTGACTCCAAAATTTTGACCCCAAAATTTTAACCCCAAAATTTTGACCCCAAAATTTTCTCCTCAAAATTTTGACCCATAATTTTGACCCCAAAATTTTGATCCCAAAATTTTTAAGCCGAAATTCTGACCCTAAAATTTGGAACCCAAATTTTGAATCCATAATTTGACCCCCAAATTTTGACCCCGAAATTTTGAACCCAAAATTTGGAACCCAAATGTTGAATCCATAATTTGACCCCAAAATTTTGACCCCAAAATTTTGACTCTAAAATTTTGACCCCAAAATTTTGACCCCCAAATTTTGACCCCAAAATTTGCTCCTCAAAATTTTGACCCCATAATTTTGACCCCAAAATTTTGACCCCAAAATTTTGCCCCATAATTTTGACCCCAAAATTTGCGCTTCAAAATTTTGACCCTATTAAAAAAAAAATTTTGACGCCAAAATATTGACCCCCACATTTCGACCCCAAAATTTGCTCCTCAAAATTTTGTCCCCATAATTTTGACCCTAAAATTTTGACCCCAAATTTTTTACCCCCAAATTTTGACCCCAAAATTTGGAACCCAAATTTTGAATCCATAATTTGACCCCAAAATTTTGACCCCAAAATTTTGACTCCAAAATTTTGACTCCAAAATTTTGACCCCAAAATTTTGATCCCAAAATTTTGACTCTAAAATTTTGACTCCAAAATTTTGACTCTAAAATGTTGACCCCCAAAATTTGCTCCTCAAAATTTTGACCCCATAATTTTAACCCAAAATTTTGACCCCAAAATTTTGGCCCCGAAATTTTTACCCCAAAATTTTGACTCCGAAATTTTGAATCCATAATTTGACCCCAAAATTTTGACCCCAAAATTTTGACTCCAAAATTTTGACTCCAAAATTTTGACTCCAAAATTTTGATCCCAAAATTTTGACTCCAAAATTTTGACTCCAAAATTTTGACTCCAAAATGTTGACCCCCAAAATTTGCTCCTCAAAATTTTGACCCCATAATTTTAACCCAAAATTTTGACCCCAAAATTTTGACCCCCAAATTTTTACCCCAAAATTTTGATCCCAAAATTTTTAAGCCGAAATTTTGACCCTAAAATTTGGAACCCAAATTTTGAATCCATAATTTGACCCCCAAATTTTGACCCCGAAATTTTGAACCCAAAATTTGGATCCCAAATGTTGAATCCATAATTTGACCCCAAAATTTTGACCCCAAAATTTTGACTCTAAAATTTTGACCCCAAAATTTTGACTCTAAAATTTTGACCCCAAAATTTAGACCCCCAAATTTTTTTCCCAAAATTTGCTCCTCAAAATTTTGACCCCATAATTTTGACCCCGAAATTTTGACCCTAAAATTTTGACCCCGAAATTTTTACCCCAACATTTTGAGTCCAAAATTTTGACTCCAAAATTTTGACCCCAAAATTTTAACCCCAAAATTTTGACCCCAAAATTTTCTCCTCAAAATTTTGACCCATAATTTTGACCCCAAAATTTTGATCCCAAAATTTTTAAGCCGAAATTTTGACCACAAAATTTGGAACCCAAATTTTGAATCCATAATTTGACCCCCAAATTTTGACCCCGAAATTTTGAACCCAAAATTTGAAACCCAAATGTTGAATCCATAATTTGACCCCAAAATTTTGACCCCAAAATTTTGACTCTAAAATTTTGACCCGAAAATTTTGACCCCCAAATTTTGACCCCAAAATTTGCTCCTTAAAATTTTGACACCATAATTTTGACCCCAAAATTTTGACCCCAAAATTTTGACCCAAAAATTTGCGCTTCAAAATTTTGACCCTATAAAAAAAAAATTTTGACGCCAAAATATTGACCCCCACATTTCGACACCAAAATTTGCTCCTCAAAATTTTGTCCCCATAATTTTGACCCTAAAATTTTGACCCCAAATTTTTTACCCCCAAATTTTGACCCCAAAATTTGGAACCCAAATTTTGAATCCATAATTTGACCCCGAAATTTTGACCCCAAAATTTTGACTCCAAAATTTTGACTCCAAAATTTTAACCCCATAATTTTGACCCCAAAATTTTCTCCTCAAAATTTTGACCCATAATTTTGACCCCAAAATTTTGATCCCAAAATTTTTAAGCCGAAATTTTGACTCTAAAATTTGGAACCCAAATTTTGAATCCATAATTTGACCCCCAAATTTTGACCCCGAAATTTTGAACCCAAAATTTGGAACCCAAATGTTGAATCCATAATTTGACCCCAAAATTTTGACTCTAAAATTTTGACCCCAAAATTTTGACCCCCAAATTTTGACCCCAAAATTTGCTCCTCAAAATTTTGACCCCATAATTTTGACCCCAAAATTTTGACCCCAAAATTTTGACCCAAAAATTTGCGCTTCAAAATTTTGACCCTATAAAAAAAAAATTTTGACGCCAAAATATTGACTTCCACATTTCGACCCCAAAATTTGCTCCTCAAAATTTTGTCCCCATAATTTTGACCCTAAAATTTTGACCCCAAAATTTTGACCTCCAAATTTTGACCCCAAAATTTGCTCCTCAAAATTTTCACCCCATCATTTTGACCCCAAAATTTTGAACCCCAAATTTTGACCCCAAAATTTTCTCCTCAAAATTTTGACCCATAATTTTGACCCCAAAATTTTGACCCTAAAATTTTTACCCCGAAATTTTGAATCCATAATTTGCCCCCAAAATTTTGACCCCAAAATTTTGACTCCAAAATTTTGACTCCAAAATTTTGACTCCAAAATTTTGACCCCAAAATTTTGACCTCCAAATTTTGACCCCAAAATTTGCTCCTCAAAATTTTCACCCCATAATTTTGAGCCCAAAATTTTGACCCCAAAATTTTTACCCTGAAATTTTGACCCCAAAATTTGGAACCCAAATTTTGAATCCATAATTTGACCCCAAAATTTTGACCCCAAAATTTTGACTCCAAAATTTTGACTCCAAAATTTTGACCCCAAAATTTGCTCCTCAAAATTTAGACCCCATAATTTTGTCCCCAAAATTTTGACCCCAAAATTCTGACCCCAAAATTTGCTCCTAAAAATTTTGACCCCAAAATTTTTACCCCAAAATTTTTACCCCGAAATTTTGATTCCAATATTTTGACTCCAAAATTTTGACCCAAAATTTTGACCCCAAAATTTTAACCCCAAAATTTGCTTCTCATAATTTTGACCCCCAAATTTTGATCCCAAATTTTGATCCCAAAATTTTCTCCTTAAAATTTTGACCCAAAATTTTGACCCCGAAATTTTGACCCCATAATTTTGACCCCAAAATTTTGACCCCATACTTTTGACCCCAAAGTTTTGACCCCGAAATTTTGACCCCAAAATTTTGACCCCAAAATTTTGACCCCATAATTTTGACCCCATAATTTTGCCCCCGAAATTTTGACTCCAAAATTTTGACCCCAACATTTTGACCCCCAAATTTTGACCCCAAAATTTGCTCCTCAAAATTTTGACCCCATAATTTTGACCCCAAAATTTTGACCCCGAAATTTTTACCACAAAATTTTGACTCCAAAATTTTGACCCCAAAAATTTTGACCCCATAATTTTGACCCCAAAATTTTGACCCCATAATTTTGACCCCAAAATTTTGACCCCGAAATTTTTACCACAAAATTTTGACTCCAAAATTTTGACCCCAAAATTTTGACCCCATAATTTTGACCCCATAATTTTGACCCCATAATTTTGACCCCAAAATTTTGACCCCGAAATTTTTACCACAAAATTTTGACTCCAAAATTTTGACCCCAAAATTTGCTCCTCAAAATTTTGACCCCAAAATTTTTACTCCGAAATTTTTACCCCGAAATTTTTACCCCAAAATTTTGACTCCAAAATTTTGACTCCAAAATTTTGACTCCAAAATTTTGACCCCAAAATTTTGACCCCCAAATTTTGACCCCAAAATTTGCTCCTCAAAATTTTGACCCCATAATTTTGACCCCAAAATTTTGACCCCGAAATTTTTACCACAAAATTTTGACTCCAAAATTTTGACCCCAAAATTTTGACTCCAAAATTTTGACTCCAAAATTTTGACCCCAAAATTTGCTACTCAAAATTTTGACCCCATAATTTTGACCCCCAAAATTTTGACCCCGAAATTTTTACCACAAAATTTTGACTCCAAAATTTTGACCCCAAAATTTTGACCCCATAATTTTGACCCCATAATTTTGACCCCATAATTTTGACCCCAAAATTTTGACCCCGAAATTTTTACCACAAAATTTTGACTCCAAAATTTTGACCCCAAAATTTGCTCCTCAAAATTTTGACCCCAAAATTTTTACTCCGAAATTTTTACCCCGAAATTTTTACCCCAAAATTTTGACTCCAAAATTTTGACTCCAAAATTTTGACTCCAAAATTTTGACCCCAAAATTTTGACCCAAAAACTTTGACCCCAAAATTTGCTACTCAAAATTTTGACCCCCAAATTTTGATCCCAAAATTTTGACCCCATAATTTTGACCCCAAAATTTTGACTCCAAAATTTTGACTCCAAAATTTTGACTCCAAAATTTTGACCCCCAAATTTTGATCCCAAAATTTTGACCCCATAATTTTGACCCCATAATTTTGACTCCAAAATTTTGACCCGAAATTTTGACTCCAAAATTTTGACCCGAAATTTTGACTCCAAAATTTTGACCCCAAAATTTTGACCCCAAAATTTTGACCCCCAAATTTTGACCCCATAATTTTGACCCCAAAATTTTGACCCCGAAATTTTTACCCCAAAATTTTGACTCCAAAATTTTGACTCCAAAATTTTGACTCCAAAATTTTGACTCCAAAATTTTGACTCCAAAATTTTGACTCCAAAATTTTGACCCCAAAATTTTGACCCCAAAATTTGCTACTCAAAATTTTGACACATAATTTTGACCCCAAAATTTTGACCCCAAAATTTTGACCCCCAAATTTTGACCCCAAAATTTTCTCCTCAAAATTTTGACCCCATAATTTTGACCCCAAAATTTTGCCCCCGAAATTTTGACTCCAAAATTTTGACCCCAAAATTTTGACCCCCAAATTTTGACCCCAAAATTTGCTCCTCAAAATTTTGACCCCATAATTTTGACCCCAAAATTTTGACCCCGAAATTTTTACCCGAAAATTTTGACTCCAAAATTTTGACTCCAAAATTTTGACCCCAAAATTTTGACCCCCAAATTTTGACCCCAAAATTCTCTCCTCAAAATTTTGACCCATAATTTTGACCCCAAAATTTTGAGCCCAAAATTTTGACCCCAGAATTTTGACCCCAAAATTTTCTCCTCAAAATTTTGACCCGTAATTTTGACCCCAAAATTTTGACCCCCAAATTTTGACCCCAAAATTTTCTCCTCAAAATTTTGACCCCATAATTTTGACCCCATAATTTTGACCCCAAAATTTTGACCCCGAAATTTTTACCCGAAAATTTTGACTCCAAAATTTTGACTCCAAAATTTTGACTCCAAAATTTTGACCCCAAAATTTTGACCCCAAAATTTTGACCCCCAAATTTTGACCCCAAAATTTGCTCCTCAAAATTTTGACCCCATAATTTTGACCCCAAAATTTTGACCCCAAAATTTTGACCCCAGAATTTTGACCCCAAAATTTTCTCCTCAAAATTTTGACCCGTAATTTTGACCCCAAAATTTTGACCCCCAAATTTTGACCCCAAAATTTTCTCCTCAAAATTTTGACCCCATAATTTTGACCCCAAAATTTTGCCCCCGAAATTTTGACTCCAAAATTTTGACCCCAAAATTTTGACCCCAAAATTTTGACCCCCAAATTTTGACCCCAAAATTTTCTACTCAAAATTTTGTCCCCCAAATTTTGATCCCAAAATTTTCTCCTCATAATTTTGACCCATAATTTTGACCCCAAAATTTTGACCCCAAAATTTTGACCCCGAAATTTTGACTCCAAAATTTTGACCCCAACATTGTGACCCCCAAATTTTGACCCCAAAATTTTCTCCTCAAAATTTTGACCCATAATTTTGACCCCAAAATTTTGACCCCAAATTTTGACCACATAATTTTGACCCCAAAATTTTGACCCCGAAATTTTGACCCCCAAATTTTTAATCCATAAATTTACCCCAAAATTTTGATTTAAAAATATTGACTCCAAAATTTTGACTCCAAAATTTTGACCCCCAAATTTTGACCCCAAAATTTTCTCCTCAAAATTTTGACCCATAATTTTGACCCCAAAATTTTGACCCCAAATTTTGACCACATAATTTTGACCCCAAAATTTTGACCCCGAAATTTTGACCCCCAAATTTTGAATCCATAATTTTACCCCAAAATTTTGATTTAAAAATTTTGACTCCAAAATTTTGACTCCAAAATTTTGACCCCAAAATTTTGACCCCCAAATTTTGACCCCAAAATTTGCTCCTCAAAATTTTGACCACAGAATTTTGACCCCAAAATTTTGTCCTCAAAATTTTGACCCGTAATTTTGACCCCAAAATTTTGACCCCAAAATTTTGACCCCAAAATTTTCTCCTCAAAATTTTGACCACAGAATTTTGACCCCAAAATTTTGTCCTCAAAATTTTGACCCGTAATTTTGACCCCAAAATTTTGACCCCAAAATTTTGACCCCAAAATTTTTGCCCCCAAATTTTGACCCCAAAATTTGCTCCTCAAAATTTTGACCCCAAAATTTTGACCCCAAAATTTTGACCCCGAAATTTTTACCCCAAAATTTTGACTCCAAAATTTTGACTCCAAAATTTTGACTCCAAAATTTTGACTCCAAAATTTTGACTCCAAAATTTTGACTCCAAAATTTTGACTCCAAAATTTTGACCCCAAAATTTTGACCCCAAAATTTGCTACTCAAAATTTTGACACATAATTTTGACCCCAAAATTTTGACCCCAAAATTTTAACCCCCAAATTTTGACCCCAAAATTTTCTCCTCAAAATTTTGACCCCATAATTTTGACCCCAAAATTTTGCCCCCGAAATTTTGACTCCAAAATTTTGACCCCAAAATTTTGACCCCAAAATTTTGACCCCCAAATTTTGACCCCAAAATTTGCTCCTCAAAATTTTGACCCCATAATTTTGACCCCAAAATTTTGACCCCGAAATTTTTACCCCCAAATTTTGACTCCAAAATTTTGACCCCAACATTGTGACCCCCAAATTTTGACCCCAAAATTTGCTCCTCAAAATTTTGACCGCGAAATTTTTACCCCGAAATTTTTACCCCAAAATTTTGACTCCAAAATTTTGACTCCAAAATTTTGACCCCAACATTTTGACCCCCAAATTTTGAATCCATAATTTTACCCCAAAATTCTGATTCCAAAATTTTGACTCCAAAATTTTGACTCCAAAATTTTGACCCCAAAATTTTGACCCCCAAATTTTGACCCCAAAATTTTCTCCTCAAAATTTTGACCCATAATTTTGACCCCAAAATTTTGACCCCAAATTTTGACCACATAATTTTGACCCCAAAATTTTGACCCCGAAATTTTGACCCCAAAATTTTGAATCCATAATTTTACCCCAAAATTTTGATTTAAAAATTTTGACTCCAAAATTTTGACTCCAAAATTTTGACCCCAAAATTTTGACCCCCAAATTTTGACCTCAAAATTTGCTCCTCAAAATTTTGACAACAGAATTTTGACCCCAAAATTTTCTCCTCAAAATTTTGACCCGTAATTTTGACCCCAAAATTTTGACCCCAAAATTTTTGCCCCCAAATTTTGACCCCAAAATTTGCTCCTCAAAATTTTGACCCCAAAATTTTGACCCATAATTTTTACCCCAAAATTTTGACTCCAAAATTTTGACTCCAAAATTTTGACTCCAAAATTTTGACTCCAAAATTTTGACTCCAAAATTTTGACCACAAAATTTTGACCCCAAAATTTTGACTCTAAAATTTTGACCCCAAAATTTTTACCCCAAAATTTTGACCCCAAAATTTGCTCCTCAAAATTTTGACCCCATAATTTTGACCCCAAAATTTTGACTCCAAAATTTTGGCTCCCAAATTTTGAGCCCCAAATTTTGATCCCAAAATTTTTAAACCGAAATTTTTTCAAGAGTTAGTATGTTTAAAGAGTTAGTATGTTTAAAAAATTCCTGTCGGTAAGGTAGTTGACCAAAAATTACCGTTATGGTCTTAAACGATAGGTAATTAAAATGGCTACCTTACAAAAAAATTTCATGGTTGCCACCCCTCTAGAAATATTTTTTTTGAATATCTGAAAATTAAAAATGAGTTTTTTCTAGAGGTAGTATGTTTAAAAAAATTCCTGTCGGTAAGGTAGTTGACCAAAAATTACCGTTATGGTCTTAAACGATAGGTAATTAAAATGGCTACCTTACAAAAAAATTTTATGGTTGCCACCCCTCTAGAAATATTTTTTTTGAATTTTTGAAAATTAAAAATTAGTTTTTTCAAGAGGTAGTATGTTTAAAAAAATTCCTGTCGGTAAGGTAGTTGACCAAAAATTACCGTTATGGTCTCAAACGATAGGTAATTAAAATGGCTACCTTACAAAAAAATTTCATGGTTGCCACCCCTCTAGAAATATTTTTTTTGAATTTTTGAAAATTAAAAATGAGTTTTTTCTAGAGGTAGTATGTTTAAAAAAATTCCTGTCGGTAAGGTAGTTGACCAAAAATTACCGTTATGGTCTTAAACGATAGGTAATTAAAATGGCTACCTTACAAAAAAATTTCATGGTTGCCACCCCTCTAGAAATATTTTTTTTGAATATCTGAAAATTAAAAATGAGTTTTTTCTAGAGGTAGTATGTTTAAAAAAATTCCTGTCGGTAAGGTAGTTGACCAAAAATTACCGTTATGGTCTTAAACGATAGGTAATTAAAATGGCTACCTTACAAAAAAATTTTATGGTTGCCACCCCTCTAGAAATATTTTTTTTGAATTTTTGAAAATTAAAAATTAGTTTTTTCAAGAGGTAGTATGTTTAAAAAAATTCCTGTCGGTAAGGTAGTTGACCAAAAATTACCGTTATGGTCTCAAACTATAGGTAATTAAAATGGCTACCAAACAAAAAAATTTCATGGTTGCCACCCCTCTAGAAATATTTTTTTTGAATTTTTGAAAATTAAAAATGAGTTTTTTCAAGAGTTAGTATGTTTAAAAAATTCCTGTCGGTAAGGTAGTTGACCAAAAATTACCGTTATGGTCTTAAACGATAGGTAATTAAAATGGCTACCTTACAAAAAAATTTCATGGTTGCCACCACTCTAGAAATATTTTTTTTGAATTTTTGAAAATTAAAAATGAGTTTTTTCAAGAGGTAGTATGTTTAAAAAAATTCCTGTCGGTAAGGTAGTTGACCAAAAATTACCGTTATGGTCTCAAACGATAGGTAATTAAAATGGCTACCAAACAAAAAAATTTCATGGTTGCCACCCCTCTAGAAATATTTTTTTTTGAATTTTTGAAAATTAAAAATGAGTTTTTTCTAGAGGTAGTATGTTTAAAAAAATTCCTGTCGGTAAGGTAGTTGACCAAAAATTACCGTTATGGTCTTAAACGATAGGTAATTAAAATGGCTACCTTACAAAAAAATTTCATGGTTGCCACCCCTCTAGAAATATTTTTTTTGAATTTTTGAAAATTAAAAATGAGTTTTTTCTAGAGGTAGTATGTTTAAAAAAATTCCTGTCGGTAAGGTAGTTGACCAAAAATTACCGTTATGGTCTTAAACGATAGGTAATTAAAATGGCTACCTTACAAAAAAATTTTATGGTTGCCACCCCTCTAGAAATATTTTTTTTGAATTTTTGAAAATTAAAAATTAGTTTTTTCAAGAGGTAGTATGTTTAAAAAAATTCCTGTCGGTAAGGTAGTTGACCAAAAATTACCGTTATGGTCTTAAACGATAGGTAATTAAAATGGCTACCTTACAAAAAAATTTCATGGTTGCCACCCCTCTAGAAATATTTTTTTTGAATTTTTGAAAATTAAAAATGAGTTTTTTCTAGAGGTAGTATGTTTAAAAAAATTCCTGTCGGTAAGGTAGTTGACCAAAAATTACCGTTATGGTCTTAAACGATAGGTAATTAAAATGGCTACCTTACAAAAAAATTTCATGGTTGCCACCCCTCTAGAAATATTTTTTTTTAATTTTTGAAAATTAAAAATGAGTTTTTTCAAGAGGTAGTATGTTTAAAAAAATTCCTGTCTACCGACCAAAAATTACCGTTATGGTCTTAAACGATAGGTAATTAAAATGGCTACCTTACAAAAAAATTTCATGGTTGCCACCCCTCTAGAAATATTTTTTTTGAATTTTTGAAAATTAAAAATGAGTTTTTTCTAGAGGTAGTATGTTTAAAAAAATTCCTGTCGGTAAGGTAGTTGACCAAAAATTACCGTTATGGTCTTAAACGATAGGTAATTAAAATGGCTACCTTACAAAAAAATTTCATGGTTGCCACCCCTCTAGAAATATTTTTTTTGAATTTTTGAAAATTAAAAATGAGTTTTTTCAAGAGGTAGTATGTTTAAAAAAATTCCTGTCTACCGACCAAAAATTACCGTTATGGTCTTAAACGATAGGTAATTAAAATGGCTACCTTACAAAAAAATTTCATGGTTGCCACCCCTCTAGAAATATTTTTTTTGAATTTTTGAAAATTAAAAATGAGTTTTTTCAAGAGGTAGTATGTTTAAAAAAATTCCTGTCTACCGACCAAAAATTACCGTTATGGTCTTAAACGATAGGTAATTAAAATGGCTACCTTACAAAAAAATGTCATGGTTGCCACCCCTCTAGAAATATTTTTTTTGAATTTTTGAAAATTAAAAATGAGTTTTTTCAAGAGGTAGTATGTTTAAAAAAATTCCTGTCGGTAAGGTAGTTGACCAAAAATTACCGTTATGGTCTTAAACGATAGGTAATTAAAATGGCTACCTTACAAAAAAATTTCATGGTTGCCACCCCTCTAGAAATATTTTTTTTGAATTTTTGAAAATTAAAAATGAGTTTTTTCTAGAGGTAGTATGTTTAAAAAAAATTCCTGTCGGTAAGGTAGTTGACCAAAAATTACCGTTATGGTCTCAAACGATAGGTAATTAAAATGGCTACCAAACAAAAAAATTTCATAGTTGCCACCCCTCTAGAAATATTTTTTTTGAATTTTTGAAAATTAAAAATGAGTTTTTTCAAGAGTTAGTATGTTTAAAAAATTCCTGTCGGTAAGGTAGTTGACCAAAAATTACCGTTATGGTCTTAAACGATAGGTAATTAAAATGGCTACCTTACAAAAAAATTTCATGGTTGCCACCCCTCTAGAAATATTTTTTTTGAATTTTTGAAAATTAAAAATTAGTTTTTTCTAGAGGTAGTATGTTTAAAAAAATTCCTGTCGGTAAGGTAGTTGACCAAAAATTACCGTTATGGTCTTAAACGATAGGTAATTAAAATGGCTACCTTACAAAAAAATTTCATGGTTGCCATCCCTCTAGAAATATTTTTTATGAATTTTTGAAAATTAAAAATGAGTTTTTTCTAGAGGTAGTATGTTTAAAAAAATTCCTGTCGGTAAGGTAGTTGACCAAAAATTACCGTTATGGTCTTAAACGATAGGTAATTAAAATGGCTACCTTACAAAAAAATTTCATGGTTGCCACCCCTCTAGAAATATTTTTTTTGAATTTTTGAAAATTAAAAATGAGTTTTTTCAAGAGGTAGTATGTTTAAAAAAATTCCTGTCGGTAAGGTAGTTGACCAAAAATTACCGTTATGGTCTTAAACGATAGGTAATTAAAATGGCTACCTTACAAAAAAATTTCATGGTTGCCACCCCTCTAGAAATATTTTTTTTGAATTTTTGAAAATTAAAAATGAGTTTTTTCTAGAGGTAGTATGTTTAAAAAAAATTCCTGTCGGTAAGGTAGTTGACCAAAAATTACCGTTATGGTCTCAAACGATAGGTAATTAAAATGGCTACCAAACAAAAAAATTTCATAGTTGCCACCCCTCTAGAAATATTTTTTTTGAATTTTTGAAAATTAAAAATGAGTTTTTTCAAGAGTTAGTATGTTTAAAAAATTCCTGTCGGTAAGGTAGTTGACCAAAAATTACCGTTATGGTCTTAAACGATAGGTAATTAAAATGGCTACCTTACAAAGAAATTTCATGGTTGCCACCCCTCTAGAAATATTTTTTTTGAATTTTTGAAAATTAAAAATTAGTTTTTTCTAGAGGTAGTATGTTTAAAAAAATTCCTGTCGGTAAGGTAGTTGACCAAAAATTACCGTTATGGTCTTAAACGATAGGTAATTAAAATGGCTACCTTACAAAAAAATTTCATGGTTGCCATCCCTCTAGAAATATTTTTTATGAATTTTTGAAAATTAAAAATGAGTTTTTTCTAGAGGTAGTATGTTTAAAAAATTCCTGTCGGTAAGGTAGTTGACCAAAAATTACCGTTATGGTCTTAAACGATAGGTAATTAAAATGGCTACCTTACAAAAAAATTTCATGGTTGCCACCCCTCTAGAAATATTTTTTTTGAATTTTTGAAAATTAAAAATGAGTTTTTTCAAGAGGTAGTATGTTTAAAAAAATTCCTGTCGGTAAGGTAGTTGACCAAAAATTACCGTTATGGTCTCAAACGATAGGTAATTAAAATGGCTACCAAACAAAAAAATTTCATGGTTGCCACCCCTCTAGAAATATTTTTTTTGAATTTTTGAAAATTAAAAATGAGTTTTTTCTAGAGGTAGTATGTTTAAAAAAATTCCTGTCGGTAAGGTAGTTGACCAAAAATTACCGTTATGGTCTTAAACGATAGGTAATTAAAATGGCTACCTTACAAAAAAATTTCATTGTTGCCACCCCTCTAGAAATATTTTTTTTGAATTTTTGAAAATTAAAAATGAGTTTTTTCTAGAGGTAGTATGTTTAAAAAAATTCCTGTCGGTAAGGTAGATGACCAAAAATTACCGTTATGGTCTTAAACGATAGGTAATTAAAATGGCTACCTTACAAAAAAATTTCATGGTTGCCACCCCTCTAGAAATATTTTTTTTGAATTTTTGAAAATTAAAAATGAGTTTTTTCTAGAGGTAGTATGTTTAAAAAAATTCCTGTCGGTAAGGTAGTTGACCAAAAATTACCGTTATGGTCTTAAACGATAGGTAATTAAAATGGCTACCTTACAAAAAAATTTCATGGTTGCCACCCCTCTAGAAATATTTTTTTTGAATTTTTGAAAATTAAAAATGAGTTTTTTCAAGAGGTAGTATGTTTTAAAAAATTCTTGTCGGTAAGGTAGTTGACCAAAAATTACCGTTATGGTCTTAAACGATAGGTAATTCAAATGGCTACCTTACAAAAAAATTTCATGGTTGCCACACCTCTAGAAATATTTTTTTTGAATTTTTGAAAATTAAAAATGAGTTTTTTCAAGAGGTAGTATGTTTAAAAAAATTCCTGTCGGTAAGGTAGTTGACAAAAAATTACCGTTATGGTCTTAAACGATAGGTAATTAAAATGGCTACCTTACAACAAAATTTCATGGTTGCCACCCCTCTAGAAATATTTTTTTTGAATTTTTGAAAATTAAAAATGAGTTTTTTCTAGAGGTAGTATGTTTAAAAAAATTCCTGTCGGTAAGGTAGTTGACCAAAAATTACCGTTATGGTCTTAAACGATAGGTAATTAAAATGGCTACCTTACAAAAAAATTTCATGGTTGCCACCCCTCTAGAAATATTTTTTTTGAATTTTTGAAAATTAAAAATGAGTTTTTTCAAGAGGTAGTATGTTTAAAAAAATTCCTGTCGGTAAGGTAGTTGACCAAAAATTACGGTTATGGTCTCAAACGATAGGTAATTAAAATGGCTACCAAACAAAAAAATTTCATGGTTGCCACCCCTCTAGAAATATTTTTTTTGAATTTTTGAAAATTAAAAATGAGTTTTTTCAAGAGTTAGTATGTTTAAAAAATTCCTGTCGGTAAGGTAGTTGACCAAAAATTACCGTTATGGTCTTAAACGATAGGTAATTAAAATGGCTACCTTACAAAAAAATTTCATGGTTGCCACCCCTCTAGAAATATTTTTTTTGAATTTTTGAAAATTAAAAATGAGTTTTTTCAAGAGGTAGTATGTTTAAAAAAATTCCTGTCGGTAAGGTAGTTGACCAAAAATTACCGTCTTAAACGATAGGTAATTAAAATGGCTACCTTACAAAAAAATTTCATGGTTGCCACCCCTCTAGAAATATTTTTTTTGAATTTTTGAAAATTAAAAATGAGTTTTTTCTAGAGGTAGTATGTTTAAAAAAATTCCTGTCGGTAAGGTAGTTGACCAAAAATTACCGTTATGGTCTTAAACGATAGGTAATTAAAATGGCTACCTTACAAAAAAATTTCATGGTTGCCACCCCTCTAGAAATATTTTTTTTGAATTTTTGAAAATTAAAAATGAGTTTTTTCTAGAGGTAGTATGTTTAAAAAAATTCCTGTCGGTAAGGTAGTTGACCAAAAATTACCGTTATGGTCTTAAACGATAGGTAATTAAAATGGCTACCTTACAAAAAAATTTCATGGTTGCCACCCCTCTAGAAATATTTTTTTTTGAATTTTTGAAAATTAAAAATGAGTTTTTTCAAGAGGTAGTATGTTTTAAAAAATTCCTGTCGGTAAGGTAGTTGACAAAAAATTACCGTTATGGTCTTAAACGATAGGTAATTAAAATGGCTACCTTACAAAAAAAATTCATGGTTGCCACCCCTCTAGAAATATTTTTTTTGAATTTTTGAAAATTAAAAATGAGTTTTTTCTAGAGGTAGTATGTTTAAAAAAATTCCTGTCGGTAAGGTAGTTGACCAAAAATTACCGTTATGGTCTTAAACGATAGGTAATTAAAATGGCTACCTTACAAAAAAATTTCATGTTTAAAAAAATTCCTGTCGGTAAGGTAGTTGACCAAAAATTACCGTTATGGTCTTAAACGATAGGTAATTAAAATGGCTACCTTACAAAAAAATTTCATGGTTGCCACCCCTCTAGAAATATTTTTTTTGAATTTTTGAAAATTAAAAATGAGTTTTTTCAAGAGGTAGTATGTTTAAAAAAATTCCTGTCGGTAAGGTAGTTGACCAAAAATTACCGTTATGGTCTCAAACGATAGGTAATTAAAATGGCTACCTTACAAAAAAATTTCATGGTTGCCACCCCTCTAGAAATATTTTTTTTGAATTTTTGAAAATTAAAAATGAGTTTTTTCAAGAGGTAGTATGTTTAAAAAAATTCCTGTCGGTAAGGTAGTTGACCAAAAATTACCGTTATGGTCTTAAACGATAGGTAATTAAAATGGCTACCTTACAAAAAAAATTTCATGGTTGCCACCCCTCTAGAAATATTTTTTTTTAATTTTTGAAAATTAAAAATGAGTTTTTTCTAGAGGTAGTATGTTTAAAAAAATTCCTGTCGGTAAGGTAGTTGACCAAAAATTACCGTTATGGTCTTAAACGATAGGTAATTAAAATGGCTACCTTACAAAAAAATTTCATGGTTGCCACCCCTCTAGAAATATTTTTTTTGAATTTTTGAAAATTAAAAATGAGTTTTTTCAAGAGTTAGTATGTTTAAAAAATTCCTGTCGGTAAGGTAGTTGACCAAAAATTACCGTTATGGTCTTAAACGATAGGTAATTAAAATGGCTACCTTACAAAAAAATTTCATGGTTGCCACCCCTCTAGAAATATTTTTTTTGAATTTTTGAAAATTAAAAATGAGTTTTTTCAAGAGGTAGTATGTTTAAAAAAATTCCTGTCGGTAAGGTAGTTGACCAAAAATTACCGTTATGGTCTCAAACGATAGGTAATTAAAATGGCTACCAAACAAAAAAATTTCATGGTTGCCACCCCTCTAGAAATATTTTTTTTGAATTTTTGAAAATTAAAAATGAGTTTTTTCAAGAGTTAGTATGTTTAAAAAATTCCTGTCGGTAAGGTAGTTGACCAAAAATTACCGTTATGGTCTTAAACGATAGGTAATTAAAATGGCTACCTTACAAAAAAATTTCATGGTTGCCACCCCTCTAGAAATATTTTTTTTGAATTTTTGAAAATTAAAAATGAGTTTTTTCAAGAGGTAGTATGTTTAAAAAAATTCCTGTCGGTAAGGTAGTTGACCAAAAATTACCGTTATGGTCTCAAACGATAGGTAATTAAAATGGCTACCAAACAAAAAAATTTCATGGTTGCCACCCCTCTAGAAATATTTTTTTTGAATTTTTGAAAATTAAAAATGAGTTTTTTCAAGAGTTAGTATGTTTAAAAAATTCCTGTCGGTAAGGTAGTTGACCAAAAATTACCGTTATGGTCTTAAACGATAGGTAATTAAAATGGCTACCTTACAAAAAAATTTCATGGTTGCCACCCCTCTAGAAATATTTTTTTTTAATTTTTGAAAATTAAAAATGAGTTTTTTCTAGAGGTAGTATGTTTAAAAAAATTCCTGTCGGTAAGGTAGTTGACCAAAAATTACCGTTATGGTCTTAAACGATAGGTAATTAAAATGGCTACCTTACAAAAAAATTTCATGGTTGCCACCCCTCTAGAAATATTTTTTTTTAATTTTTGAAAATTAAAAATGAGTTTTTTCTAGAGGTAGTATGTTTAAAAAAATTCCTGTCGGTAAGGTAGTTGACCAAAAATTACCGTTATGGTCTTAAACGATAGGTAATTAAAATGGCTACCTTACAAAAAAATTTCATGGTTGCCACCCCTCTAGAAATATTTTTTTTGAATTTTTGAAAATTAAAAATGAGTTTTTTCTAGAGGTAGTATGTTTAAAAAAATTCCTGTCGGTAAGGTAGTTGACCAAAAATTACCGTTATGGTCTCAAACGATAGGTAATTAAAATGGCTACCTTACAAAAAAATTTCATGGTTGCCACCCCTCTAGAAATATTTTTTTTGAATTTTTGAAAATTAAAAATGAGTTTTTTCAAGAGTTAGTATGTTTAAAAAATTCCTGTCGGTAAGGTAGTTGACCAAAAATTACCGTTATGGTCTTAAACGATAGGTAATTAAAATGGCTACCTTACAAAAAAATTTCATGGTTGCCACCCCTCTAGAAATATTTTTTTTGAATTTTTGAAAATTAAAAATGAGTTTTTTCAAGAGGTAGTATGTTTAAAAAAATTCCTGTCGGTAAGGTAGTTGACCAAAAATTACCGTTATGGTCTCAAACGATAGGTAATTAAAATGGCTACCTTACAAAAAAATTTCATGGTTGCCACCCCTCTAGAAATATTTTTTTTGAATTTTTGAAAATTAAAAATGAGTTTTTTCAAGAGGTAGTATGTTTAAAAAATTCCTGTCTACCGACCAAAAATTACCGTTATGGTCTTAAACGATAGGTAATTAAAATGGCTACCTTACAAAAAAATTTCATGGTTGCCACCCCTCTAGAAATATTTTTTTTGAATTTTTGAAAATTAAAAATGAGTTTTTTCAAGAGGTAGTATGTTTAAAAAAATTCCTGTCGGTAAGGTAGTTGACCAAAAATTACCGTTATGGTCTTAAACGATAGGTAATTAAAATGGCTACCTTACAAAAAAATTTCATGGTTGCCACCCCTCTAGAAATATTTTTTTTGAATTTTTGAAAATTAAAAATGAGTTTTTTCTAGAGGTAGTATGTTTAAAAAAAATTCCTGTCGGTAAGGTAGTTGACCAAAAATTACCGTTATGGTCTTAAACGATAGGTAATTAAAATGGCTACCTTACAAAAAAATTTCATGGTTGCCACCCCTCTAGAAATATTTTTTTTGAATTTTTGAAAATTAAAAATTAGTTTTTTCTAGAGGTAGTATGTTTAAAAAAATTCCTGTCGGTAAGGTAGTTGACCAAAAATTACCGTTATGGTCTTAAACGATAGGTAATTAAAATGGCTACCTTACAAAAAAATTTCATGGTTGCCACCCCTCTAGAAATATTTTTTTTGAATTTTTGAAAATTAAAAATGAGTTTTTTCTAGAGGTAGTATGTTTAAAAAAATTCCTGTCGGTAAGGTAGTTGACCAAAAATTACCGTTATGGTCTCAAACGATAGGTAATTAAAATGGCTACCAAACAAAAAAATTTCATGGTTGCCACCCCTCTAGAAATATTTTTTTTGAATTTTTGAAAATTAAAAATGAGTTTTTTCAAGAGGTAGTATGTTTAAAAAAATTCCTGTCGGTAAGGTAGTTGACCAAAAATTACCGTTATGGTCTTAAACGATAGGTAATTAAAATGGCTACCTTACAAAAAAATTTCATGGTTGCCACCCCTCTAGAAATATTTTTTTTTAATTTTTGAAAATTAAAAATGAGTTTTTTCTAGAGGTAGTATGTTTAAAAAAATTCCTGTCGGTAAGGTAGTTGACCAAAAATTACCGTTATGGTCTTAAACGATAGGTAATTAAAATGGCTACCTTACAAAAAAATTTCATGGTTGCCACCCCTCTAGAAATATTTTTTTTGAATTTTTGAAAATTAAAAATGAGTTTTTTCAAGAGTTAGTATGTTTAAAAAATTCCTGTCGGTAAGGTAGTTGACCAAAAATTACCGTTATGGTCTTAAACGATAGGTAATTAAAATGGCTACCTTACAAAAAAATTTCATGGTTGCCACCCCTCTAGAAATATTTTTTTTGAATTTTTGAAAATTAAAAATTAGTTTTTTCTAGAGGTAGTATGTTTAAAAAAATTCCTGTCGGTAAGGTAGTTGACCAAAAATTACCGTTATGGTCTCAAACGATAGGTAATTAAAATGGCTACCTTACAAAAAAATTTCATGGTTGCCATCCCTCTAGAAATATTTTTTATGAATTTTTGAAAATTAAAAATGAGTTTTTTCAAGAGGTAGTATGTTTAAAAAATTCCTGTCGGTAAGGTAGTTGACCAAAAATTACCGTTATGGTCTTAAACGATAGGTAATTAAAATGGCTACCTTACAAAAAAATTTCATGGTTGCCATCCCTCTAGAAATATTTTTTATGAATTTTTGAAAATTAAAAATGAGTTTTTTCTAGAGGTAGTATGTTTAAAAAAATTCCTGTCGGTAAGGTAGTTGACCAAAAATTACCGTTATGGTCTTAAACGATAGGTAATTAAAATGGCTACCTTACAAAAAAATTTTATGGTTGCCACCCCTCTAGAAATATTTTTTTTGAATTTTTGAAAATTAAAAATTAGTTTTTTCAAGAGGTAGTATGTTTAAAAAAATTCCTGTCGGTAAGGTAGTTGACCAAAAATTACCGTTATGGTCTTAAACGATAGGTAATTAAAATGGCTACCTTACAAAAAAATTTCATGGTTGCCACCCCTCTAGAAATATTTTTTTTGAATTTTTGAAAATTAAAAATGAGTTTTTTCTAGAGGTAGTATGTTTAAAAAAATTCCTGTCGGTAAGGTAGTTGACCAAAAATTACCGTTATGGTCTTAAACGATAGGTAATTAAAATGGCTACCTTACAAAAAAATTTCATGGTTGCCACCCCTCTAGAAATATTTTTTTTGAATTTTTGAAAATTAAAAATGAGTTTTTTCAAGAGGTAGTATGTTTTAAAAAATTCTTGTCGGTAAGGTAGTTGACCAAAAATTACCGTTATGGTCTTAAACGATAGGTAATTCAAATGGCTACCTTACAAAAAAATTTCATGGTTGCCACACCTCTAGAAATATTTTTTTTGAATTTTTGAAAATTAAAAATGAGTTTTTTCAAGAGGTAGTATGTTTAAAAAAATTCCTGTCGGTAAGGTAGTTGACAAAAAATTACCGTTATGGTCTTAAACGATAGGTAATTAAAATGGCTACCTTACAAAAAAATTTCATGGTTGCCACCCCTCTAGAAATATTTTTTTTGAATTTTTGAAAATTAAAAATGAGTTTTTTCAAGAGGTAGTATGTTTAAAAAAATTCCTGTCGGTAAGGTAGTTGACCAAAAATTACCGTTATGGTCTTAAACGATAGGTAATTAAAATGGCTACCTTACAAAAAAATTTCATGGTTGCCACCCCTCTAGAAATATTTTTTTTGAATTTTTGAAAATTAAAAATGAGTTTTTTCAAGAGGTAGTATGTTTAAAAAAATTCCTGTCTACCGACCAAAAATTACCGTTATGGTCTTAAACGATAGGTAATTAAAATGGCTACCTTACAAAAAAAATTTCATGGTTGCCACCCCTCTAGAAATATTTTTTTTGAATTTTTGAAAATTAAAAATGAGTTTTTTCAAGAGGTAGTATGTTTAAAAAAATTCCTGTCGGTAAGGTAGTTGACCAAAAATTACCGTTATGGTCTTAAACGATAGGTAATTAAAATGGCTACCTTACAAAAAAATTTCATGGTTGCCACCCCTCTAGAAATATTTTTTTTGAATTTTTGAAAATTAAAAATGAGTTTTTTCTAGAGGTAGTATGTTTAAAAAAAATTCCTGTCGGTAAGGTAGTTGACCAAAAATTACCGTTATGGTCTTAAACGATAGGTAATTAAAATGGCTACCTTACAAAAAAATTTCATGGTTGCCACCCCTCTAGAAATATTTTTTTTGAATTTTTGAAAATTAAAAATTAGTTTTTTCTAGAGGTAGTATGTTTAAAAAAATTCCTGTCGGTAAGGTAGTTGACCAAAAATTACCGTTATGGTCTTAAACGATAGGTAATTAAAATGGCTACCTTACAAAAAAATTTCATGGTTGCCACCCCTCTAGAAATATTTTTTTTGAATTTTTGAAAATTAAAAATGAGTTTTTTCTAGAGGTAGTATGTTTAAAAAAATTCCTGTCGGTAAGGTAGTTGACCAAAAATTACCGTTATGGTCTCAAACGATAGGTAATTAAAATGGCTACCAAACAAAAAAATTTCATGGTTGCCACCCCTCTAGAAATATTTTTTTTGAATTTTTGAAAATTAAAAATGAGTTTTTTCAAGAGGTAGTATGTTTAAAAAAATTCCTGTCGGTAAGGTAGTTGACCAAAAATTACCGTTATGGTCTTAAACGATAGGTAATTAAAATGGCTACCTTACAAAAAAATTTCATGGTTGCCACCCCTCTAGAAATATTTTTTTTTAATTTTTGAAAATTAAAAATGAGTTTTTTCTAGAGGTAGTATGTTTAAAAAAATTCCTGTCGGTAAGGTAGTTGACCAAAAATTACCGTTATGGTCTTAAACGATAGGTAATTAAAATGGCTACCTTACAAAAAAATTTCATGGTTGCCACCCCTCTAGAAATATTTTTTTTGAATTTTTGAAAATTAAAAATGAGTTTTTTCAAGAGTTAGTATGTTTAAAAAATTCCTGTCGGTAAGGTAGTTGACCAAAAATTACCGTTATGGTCTTAAACGATAGGTAATTAAAATGGCTACCTTACAAAAAAATTTCATGGTTGCCACCCCTCTAGAAATATTTTTTTTGAATTTTTGAAAATTAAAAATTAGTTTTTTCTAGAGGTAGTATGTTTAAAAAAATTCCTGTCGGTAAGGTAGTTGACCAAAAATTACCGTTATGGTCTCAAACGATAGGTAATTAAAATGGCTACCTTACAAAAAAATTTCATGGTTGCCATCCCTCTAGAAATATTTTTTATGAATTTTTGAAAATTAAAAATGAGTTTTTTCAAGAGGTAGTATGTTTAAAAAATTCCTGTCGGTAAGGTAGTTGACCAAAAATTACCGTTATGGTCTTAAACGATAGGTAATTAAAATGGCTACCTTACAAAAAAATTTCATGGTTGCCATCCCTCTAGAAATATTTTTTATGAATTTTTGAAAATTAAAAATGAGTTTTTTCTAGAGGTAGTATGTTTAAAAAAATTCCTGTCGGTAAGGTAGTTGACCAAAAATTACCGTTATGGTCTTAAACGATAGGTAATTAAAATGGCTACCTTACAAAAAAATTTTATGGTTGCCACCCCTCTAGAAATATTTTTTTTGAATTTTTGAAAATTAAAAATTAGTTTTTTCAAGAGGTAGTATGTTTAAAAAAATTCCTGTCGGTAAGGTAGTTGACCAAAAATTACCGTTATGGTCTTAAACGATAGGTAATTAAAATGGCTACCTTACAAAAAAATTTCATGGTTGCCACCCCTCTAGAAATATTTTTTTTGAATTTTTGAAAATTAAAAATGAGTTTTTTCTAGAGGTAGTATGTTTAAAAAAATTCCTGTCGGTAAGGTAGTTGACCAAAAATTACCGTTATGGTCTTAAACGATAGGTAATTAAAATGGCTACCTTACAAAAAAATTTCATGGTTGCCACCCCTCTAGAAATATTTTTTTTGAATTTTTGAAAATTAAAAATGAGTTTTTTCAAGAGGTAGTATGTTTTAAAAAATTCTTGTCGGTAAGGTAGTTGACCAAAAATTACCGTTATGGTCTTAAACGATAGGTAATTCAAATGGCTACCTTACAAAAAAATTTCATGGTTGCCACACCTCTAGAAATATTTTTTTTGAATTTTTGAAAATTAAAAATGAGTTTTTTCAAGAGGTAGTATGTTTAAAAAAATTCCTGTCGGTAAGGTAGTTGACAAAAAATTACCGTTATGGTCTTAAACGATAGGTAATTAAAATGGCTACCTTACAAAAAAATTTCATGGTTGCCACCCCTCTAGAAATATTTTTTTTGAATTTTTGAAAATTAAAAATGAGTTTTTTCAAGAGGTAGTATGTTTAAAAAAATTCCTGTCGGTAAGGTAGTTGACCAAAAATTACCGTTATGGTCTTAAACGATAGGTAATTAAAATGGCTACCTTACAAAAAAATTTCATGGTTGCCACCCCTCTAGAAATATTTTTTTTGAATTTTTGAAAATTAAAAATGAGTTTTTTCAAGAGGTAGTATGTTTAAAAAAATTCCTGTCTACCGACCAAAAATTACCGTTATGGTCTTAAACGATAGGTAATTAAAATGGCTACCTTACAAAAAAAATTTCATGGTTGCCACCCCTCTAGAAATATTTTTTTTGAATTTTTGAAAATTAAAAATGAGTTTTTTCAAGAGGTAGTATGTTTAAAAAAATTCCTGTCGGTAAGGTAGTTGACCAAAAATTACCGTTATGATCTTAAACGATAGGTAATTAAAATGGCTACCTTACAAAAAAATTTCATGGTTGCCACCCCTCTAGAAATATTTTTTTTGAATTTTTGAAAATTAAAAATGAGTTTTTTCTAGAGGTAGTATGTTTAAAAAAAATTCCTGTCGGTAAGGTAGTTGACCAAAAATTACCGTTATGGTCTTAAACGATAGGTAATTAAAATGGCTACCTTACAAAAAAATTTCATGGTTGCCACCCCTCTAGAAATATTTTTTTTGAATTTTTGAAAATTAAAAATTAGTTTTTTCTAGAGGTAGTATGTTTAAAAAAATTCCTGTCGGTAAGGTAGTTGACCAAAAATTACCGTTATGGTCTTAAACGATAGGTAATTAAAATGGCTACCTTACAAAAAAATTTCATGGTTGCCATCCCTCTAGAAATATTTTTTATGAATTTTTGAAAATTAAAAATGAGTTTTTTCTAGAGGTAGTATGTTTAAAAAAATTCCTGTCGGTAAGGTAGTTGACCAAAAATTACCGTTATGGTCTTAAACGATAGGTAATTAAAATGGCTACCTTACAAAAAAATTTCATGGTTGCCACCCCTCTAGAAATATTTTTTTTGAATTTTTGAAAATTAAAAATGAGTTTTTTCAAGAGGTAGTATGTTTAAAAAAATTCCTGTCGGTAAGGTAGTTGACCAAAAATTACCGTTATGGTCTTAAACGATAGGTAATTAAAATGGCTACCTTACAAAAAAATTTCATGGTTGCCACCCCTCTAGAAATATTTTTTTTGAATTTTTGAAAATTAAAAATGAGTTTTTTCTAGAGGTAGTATGTTTAAAAAAAATTCCTGTCGGTAAGGTAGTTGACCAAAAATTACCGTTATGGTCTCAAACGATAGGTAATTAAAATGGCTACCAAACAAAAAAATTTCATAGTTGCCACCCCTCTAGAAATATTTTTTTTGAATTTTTGAAAATTAAAAATGAGTTTTTTCAAGAGTTAGTATGTTTAAAAAATTCCTGTCGGTAAGGTAGTTGACCAAAAATTACCGTTATGGTCTTAAACGATAGGTAATTAAAATGGCTACCTTACAAAAAAATTTCATGGTTGCCACCCCTCTAGAAATATTTTTTTTGAATTTTTGAAAATTAAAAATGAGTTTTTTCTAGAGGTAGTATGTTTAAAAAAATTCCTGTCGGTAAGGTAGTTGACCAAAAATTACCGTTATGGTCTTAAACGATAGGTAATTAAAATGGCTACCTTACAAAAAAATTTCATGGTTGCCACCCCTCTAGAAATATTTTTT
Organism: Epistrophe eligans; assembly: GCA_951394125.1. NCBI lineage: Eukaryota > Metazoa > Arthropoda > Insecta > Diptera > Syrphidae > Epistrophe > Epistrophe eligans. The sequence continues at coordinate 97,287,017 of OX596028.1, forward strand.
TTGAATTTTTGAAAATTAAAAATGAGTTTTTTCTAGAGGTAGTATGTTTAAAAAAATTCCTGTCGGTAAGGTAGTTGACCAAAAATTACCGTTATGGTCTTAAACGATAGGTAATTAAAATGGCTACCTTACAAAAAAAATTTCATGGTTGCCACCCCTCTAGAAATATTTTTTTTGAATTTTTGAAAATTAAAAATGAGTTTTTTCAAGAGGTAGTATGTTTAAAAAAATTCCTGTCGGTAAGGTAGTTGACCAAAAATTACCGTTATGGTCTTAAACGATAGGTAATTAAAATGGCTACCTTACAAAAAAATTTCATGGTTGCCACCCCTCTAGAAATATTTTTTTTGAATTTTTGAAAATTAAAAATGAGTTTTTTCTAGAGGTAGTATGTTTAAAAAAAATTCCTGTCGGTAAGGTAGTTGACCAAAAATTACCGTTATGGTCTTAAACGATAGGTAATTAAAATGGCTACCTTACAAAAAAATTTCATGGTTGCCACCCCTCTAGAAATATTTTTTTTGAATTTTTGAAAATTAAAAATTAGTTTTTTCTAGAGGTAGTATGTTTAAAAAAATTCCTGTCGGTAAGGTAGTTGACCAAAAATTACCGTTATGGTCTTAAACGATAGGTAATTAAAATGGCTACCTTACAAAAAAATTTCATGGTTGCCACCCCTCTAGAAATATTTTTTTTGAATTTTTGAAAATTAAAAATGAGTTTTTTCTAGAGGTAGTATGTTTAAAAAAATTCCTGTCGGTAAGGTAGTTGACCAAAAATTACCGTTATGGTCTCAAACGATAGGTAATTAAAATGGCTACCAAACAAAAAAATTTCATGGTTGCCACCCCTCTAGAAATATTTTTTTTGAATTTTTGAAAATTAAAAATGAGTTTTTTCAAGAGGTAGTATGTTTAAAAAAATTCCTGTCGGTAAGGTAGTTGACCAAAAATTACCGTTATGGTCTTAAACGATAGGTAATTAAAATGGCTACCTTACAAAAAAATTTCATGGTTGCCACCCCTCTAGAAATATTTTTTTTTAATTTTTGAAAATTAAAAATGAGTTTTTTCTAGAGGTAGTATGTTTAAAAAAATTCCTGTCGGTAAGGTAGTTGACCAAAAATTACCGTTATGGTCTTAAACGATAGGTAATCAAAATGGCTACCTTACAAAAAAATTTCATGGTTGCCACCCCTCTAGAAATATTTTTTTTGAATTTTTGAAAATTAAAAATGAGTTTTTTCAAGAGTTAGTATGTTTAAAAAATTCCTGTCGGTAAGGTAGTTGACCAAAAATTACCGTTATGGTCTTAAACGATAGGTAATTAAAATGGCTACCTTACAAAAAAATTTCATGGTTGCCACCCCTCTAGAAATATTTTTTTTGAATTTTTGAAAATTAAAAATTAGTTTTTTCTAGAGGTAGTATGTTTAAAAAAATTCCTGTCGGTAAGGTAGTTGACCAAAAATTACCGTTATGGTCTCAAACGATAGGTAATTAAAATGGCTACCTTACAAAAAAATTTCATGGTTGCCATCCCTCTAGAAATATTTTTTATGAATTTTTGAAAATTAAAAATGAGTTTTTTCAAGAGGTAGTATGTTTAAAAAATTCCTGTCGGTAAGGTAGTTGACCAAAAATTACCGTTATGGTCTTAAACGATAGGTAATTAAAATGGCTACCTTACAAAAAAATTTCATGGTTGCCATCCCTCTAGAAATATTTTTTATGAATTTTTGAAAATTAAAAATGAGTTTTTTCTAGAGGTAGTATGTTTAAAAAAATTCCTGTCGGTAAGGTAGTTGACCAAAAATTACCGTTATGGTCTTAAACGATAGGTAATTAAAATGGCTACCTTACAAAAAAATTTTATGGTTGCCACCCCTCTAGAAATATTTTTTTTGAATTTTTGAAAATTAAAAATTAGTTTTTTCAAGAGGTAGTATGTTTAAAAAAATTCCTGTCGGTAAGGTAGTTGACCAAAAATTACCGTTATGGTCTTAAACGATAGGTAATTAAAATGGCTACCTTACAAAAAAATTTCATGGTTGCCACCCCTCTAGAAATATTTTTTTTGAATTTTTGAAAATTAAAAATGAGTTTTTTCTAGAGGTAGTATGTTTAAAAAAATTCCTGTCGGTAAGGTAGTTGACCAAAAATTACCGTTATGGTCTTAAACGATAGGTAATTAAAATGGCTACCTTACAAAAAAATTTCATGGTTGCCACCCCTCTAGAAATATTTTTTTTGAATTTTTGAAAATTAAAAATGAGTTTTTTCAAGAGGTAGTATGTTTTAAAAAATTCTTGTCGGTAAGGTAGTTGACCAAAAATTACCGTTATGGTCTTAAACGATAGGTAATTCAAATGGCTACCTTACAAAAAAATTTCATGGTTGCCACACCTCTAGAAATATTTTTTTTGAATTTTTGAAAATTAAAAATGAGTTTTTTCAAGAGGTAGTATGTTTAAAAAAATTCCTGTCGGTAAGGTAGTTGACAAAAAATTACCGTTATGGTCTTAAACGATAGGTAATTAAAATGGCTACCTTACAAAAAAATTTCATGGTTGCCACCCCTCTAGAAATATTTTTTTTGAATTTTTGAAAATTAAAAATGAGTTTTTTCAAGAGGTAGTATGTTTAAAAAAATTCCTGTCGGTAAGGTAGTTGACCAAAAATTACCGTTATGGTCTTAAACGATAGGTAATTAAAATGGCTACCTTACAAAAAAATTTCATGGTTGCCACCCCTCTAGAAATATTTTTTTTGAATTTTTGAAAATTAAAAATGAGTTTTTTCAAGAGGTAGTATGTTTAAAAAAATTCCTGTCTACCGACCAAAAATTACCGTTATGGTCTTAAACGATAGGTAATTAAAATGGCTACCTTACAAAAAAAATTTCATGGTTGCCACCCCTCTAGAAATATTTTTTTTGAATTTTTGAAAATTAAAAATGAGTTTTTTCAAGAGGTAGTATGTTTAAAAAAATTCCTGTCGGTAAGGTAGTTGACCAAAAATTACCGTTATGGTCTTAAACGATAGGTAATTAAAATGGCTACCTTACAAAAAAATTTCATGGTTGCCACCCCTCTAGAAATATTTTTTTTGAATTTTTGAAAATTAAAAATGAGTTTTTTCTAGAGGTAGTATGTTTAAAAAAAATTCCTGTCGGTAAGGTAGTTGACCAAAAATTACCGTTATGGTCTTAAACGATAGGTAATTAAAATGGCTACCTTACAAAAAAATTTCATGGTTGCCACCCCTCTAGAAATATTTTTTTTGAATTTTTGAAAATTAAAAATTAGTTTTTTCTAGAGGTAGTATGTTTAAAAAAATTCCTGTCGGTAAGGTAGTTGACCAAAAATTACCGTTATGGTCTTAAACGATAGGTAATTAAAATGGCTACCTTACAAAAAAATTTCATGGTTGCCATCCCTCTAGAAATATTTTTTATGAATTTTTGAAAATTAAAAATGAGTTTTTTCTAGAGGTAGTATGTTTAAAAAAATTCCTGTCGGTAAGGTAGTTGACCAAAAATTACCGTTATGGTCTTAAACGATAGGTAATTAAAATGGCTACCTTACAAAAAAATTTCATGGTTGCCACCCCTCTAGAAATATTTTTTTTGAATTTTTGAAAATTAAAAATGAGTTTTTTCAAGAGGTAGTATGTTTAAAAAAATTCCTGTCGGTAAGGTAGTTGACCAAAAATTACCGTTATGGTCTTAAACGATAGGTAATTAAAATGGCTACCTTACAAAAAAATTTCATGGTTGCCACCCCTCTAGAAATATTTTTTTTGAATTTTTGAAAATTAAAAATGAGTTTTTTCTAGAGGTAGTATGTTTAAAAAAAATTCCTGTCGGTAAGGTAGTTGACCAAAAATTACCGTTATGGTCTCAAACGATAGGTAATTAAAATGGCTACCAAACAAAAAAATTTCATAGTTGCCACCCCTCTAGAAATATTTTTTTTGAATTTTTGAAAATTAAAAATTAGTTTTTTCTAGAGGTAGTATGTTTAAAAAAATTCCTGTCGGTAAGGTAGTTGACCAAAAATTACCGTTATGGTCTTAAACGATAGGTAATTAAAATGGCTACCTTACAAAAAAATTTCATGGTTGCCATCCCTCTAGAAATATTTTTTATGAATTTTTGAAAATTAAAAATGAGTTTTTTCTAGAGGTAGTATGTTTAAAAAATTCCTGTCGGTAAGGTAGTTGACCAAAAATTACCGTTATGGTCTTAAACGATAGGTAATTAAAATGGCTACCTTACAAAAAAATTTCATGGTTACCACCCCTCTAGAAATATTTTTTTTGAATTTTTGAAAATTAAAAATGAGTTTTTTCAAGAGGTAGTATGTTTAAAAAAATTCCTGTCGGTAAGGTAGTTGACCAAAAATTACCGTTATGGTCTCAAACGATAGGTAATTAAAATGGCTACCAAACAAAAAAATTTCATGGTTGCCACCCCTCTAGAAATATTTTTTTTGAATTTTTGAAAATTAAAAATGAGTTTTTTCTAGAGGTAGTATGTTTAAAAAAATTCCTGTCGGTAAGGTAGTTGACCAAAAATTACCGTTATGGTCTTAAACGATAGGTAATTAAAATGGCTACCTTACAAAAAAATTTCATTGTTGCCACCCCTCTAGAAATATTTTTTTTGAATTTTTGAAAATTAAAAATGAGTTTTTTCTAGAGGTAGTATGTTTAAAAAAATTCCTGTCGGTAAGGTAGATGACCAAAAATTACCGTTATGGTCTTAAACGATAGGTAATTAAAATGGCTACCTTACAAAAAAATTTCATGGTTGCCACCCCTCTAGAAATATTTTTTTTGAATTTTTGAAAATTAAAAATGAGTTTTTTCTAGAGGTAGTATGTTTAAAAAAATTCCTATCGGTAAGGTAGTTGACCAAAAATTACCGTTATGGTCTTAAACGATAGGTAATTAAAATGGCTACCTTACAAAAAAATTTCATGGTTGCCACCCCTCTAGAAATATTTTTTTTGAATTTTTGAAAATTAAAAATTAGTTTTTTCTAGAGGTAGTATGTTTAAAAAAATTCCTGTCGGTAAGGTAGTTGACCAAAAATTACCGTTATGGTCTTAAACGATAGGTAATTAAAATGGCTACCTTACAAAAAAATTTCATGGTTGCCATCCCTCTAGAAATATTTTTTATGAATTTTTGAAAATTAAAAATGAGTTTTTTCTAGAGGTAGTATGTTTAAAAAATTCCTGTCGGTAAGGTAGTTGACCAAAAATTACCGTTATGGTCTTAAACGATAGGTAATTAAAATGGCTACCTTACAAAAAAATTTCATGGTTACCACCCCTCTAGAAATATTTTTTTTGAATTTTTGAAAATTAAAAATGAGTTTTTTCAAGAGGTAGTATGTTTAAAAAAATTCCTGTCGGTAAGGTAGTTGACCAAAAATTACCGTTATGGTCTCAAACGATAGGTAATTAAAATGGCTACCAAACAAAAAAATTTCATGGTTGCCACCCCTCTAGAAATATTTTTTTTGAATTTTTGAAAATTAAAAATGAGTTTTTTCTAGAGGTAGTATGTTTAAAAAAATTCCTGTCGGTAAGGTAGTTGACCAAAAATTACCGTTATGGTCTTAAACGATAGGTAATTAAAATGGCTACCTTACAAAAAAATTTCATTGTTGCCACCCCTCTAGAAATATTTTTTTTGAATTTTTGAAAATTAAAAATGAGTTTTTTCTAGAGGTAGTATGTTTAAAAAAATTCCTGTCGGTAAGGTAGATGACCAAAAATTACCGTTATGGTCTTAAACGATAGGTAATTAAAATGGCTACCTTACAAAAAAATTTCATGGTTGCCACCCCTCTAGAAATATTTTTTTTGAATTTTTGAAAATTAAAAATGAGTTTTTTCTAGAGGTAGTATGTTTAAAAAAATTCCTATCGGTAAGGTAGTTGACCAAAAATTACCGTTATGGTCTTAAACGATAGGTAATTAAAATGGCTACCTTACAAAAAAATTTCATGGTTGCCACCCCTCTAGAAATATTTTTTTTGAATTTTTGAAAATTAAAAATGAGTTTTTTCAAGAGGTAGTATGTTTTAAAAAATTCTTGTCGGTAAGGTAGTTGACCAAAAATTACCGTTATGGTCTTAAACGATAGGTAATTCAAATGGCTACCTTACAAAAAAATTTCATGGTTGCCACACCTCTAGAAATATTTTTTTTGAATTTTTGAAAATTAAAAATGAGTTTTTTCAAGAGGTAGTATGTTTAAAAAAATTCCTGTCGGTAAGGTAGTTGACAAAAAATTACCGTTATGGTCTTAAACGATAGGTAATTAAAATGGCTACCTTACAAAAAAATTTCATGGTTGCCACCCCTCTAGAAATATTTTTTTTGAATTTTTGAAAATTAAAAATGAGTTTTTTCTAGAGGTAGTATGTTTAAAAAAATTCCTGTCGGTAAGGTAGTTGACCAAAAATTACCGTTATGGTCTTAAACGATAGGTAATTAAAATGGCTACCTTACAAAAAAATTTCATGGTTGCCACCCCTCTAGAAATATTTTTTTTGAATTTTTGAAAATTAAAAATGAGTTTTTTCAAGAGGTAGTATGTTTAAAAAAATTCCTGTCGGTAAGGTAGTTGACCAAAAATTACGGTTATGGTCTCAAACGATAGGTAATTAAAATGGCTACCAAACAAAAAAATTTCATGGTTGCCACCCCTCTAGAAATATTTTTTTTGAATTTTTGAAAATTAAAAATGAGTTTTTTCAAGAGTTAGTATGTTTAAAAAATTCCTGTCGGTAAGGTAGTTGACCAAAAATTACCGTTATGGTCTTAAACGATAGGTAATTAAAATGGCTACCTTACAAAAAAATTTCATGGTTGCCACCCCTCTAGAAATATTTTTTTTGAATTTTTGAAAATTAAAAATGAGTTTTTTCAAGAGGTAGTATGTTTAAAAAAATTCCTGTCGGTAAGGTAGTTGACCAAAAATTACCATCTTAAACGATAGGTAATTAAAATGGCTACCTTACAAAAAAATTTCATGGTTGCCACCCCTCTAGAAATATTTTTTTTGAATTTTTGAAAATTAAAAATGAGTTTTTTCTAGAGGTAGTATGTTTAAAAAAATTCCTGTCGGTAAGGTAGTTGACCAAAAATTACCGTTATGGTCTTAAACGATAGGTAATTAAAATGGCTACCTTACAAAAAAATTTCATGGTTGCCACCCCTCTAGAAATATTTTTTTTGAATTTTTGAAAATTAAAAATGAGTTTTTTCTAGAGGTAGTATGTTTAAAAAAATTCCTGTCGGTAAGGTAGTTGACCAAAAATTACCGTTATGGTCTTAAACGATAGGTAATTAAAATGGCTACCTTACAAAAAAATTTCATGGTTGCCACCCCTCTAGAAATATTTTTTTTGAATTTTTGAAAATTAAAAATGAGTTTTTTCAAGAGGTAGTATGTTTAAAAAAATTCCTGTCGGTAAGGTAGTTGACCAAAAATTACCGTCTTAAACGATAGGTAATTAAAATGGCTACCTTACAAAAAAATTTCATGGTTGCCACCCCTCTAGAAATATTTTTTTTTGAATTTTTGAAAATTAAAAATGAGTTTTTTCAAGAGGTAGTATGTTTTAAAAAATTCCTGTCGGTAAGGTAGTTGACAAAAAATTACCGTTATGGTCTTAAACGATAGGTAATTAAAATGGCTACCTTACAAAAAAAATTCATGGTTGCCACCCCTCTAGAAATATTTTTTTTGAATTTTTGAAAATTAAAAATGAGTTTTTTCTAGAGGTAGTATGTTTAAAAAAATTCCTGTCGGTAAGGTAGTTGACCAAAAATTACCGTTATGGTCTTAAACGATAGGTAATTAAAATGGCTACCTTACAAAAAAATTTCATGTTTAAAAAAATTCCTGTCGGTAAGGTAGTTGACCAAAAATTACCGTTATGGTCTTAAACGATAGGTAATTAAAATGGCTACCTTACAAAAAAATTTCATGGTTGCCACCCCTCTAGAAATATTTTTTTTGAATTTTTGAAAATTAAAAATGAGTTTTTTCAAGAGGTAGTATGTTTAAAAAAATTCCTGTCGGTAAGGTAGTTGACCAAAAATTACCGTTATGGTCTCAAACGATAGGTAATTAAAATGGCTACCAAACAAAAAAATTTCATGGTTGCCACCCCTCTAGAAATATTTTTTTTGAATTTTTGAAAATTAAAAATGAGTTTTTTCAAGAGTTAGTATGTTTAAAAAATTCCTGTCGGTAAGGTAGTTGACCAAAAATTACCGTTATGGTCTTAAACGATAGGTAATTAAAATGGCTACCTTACAAAAAAATTTCATGGTTGCCACCCCTCTAGAAATATTTTTTTTGAATTTTTGAAAATTAAAAATGAGTTTTTTCAAGAGGTAGTATGTTTAAAAAAATTCCTGTCGGTAAGGTAGTTGACCAAAAATTACCGTTATGGTCTTAAACGATAGGTAATTAAAATGGCTACCTTACAAAAAAATTTCATGGTTGCCACCCCTCTAGAAATATTTTTTTTTAATTTTTGAAAATTAAAAATGAGTTTTTTCTAGAGGTAGTATGTTTAAAAAAATTCCTGTCGGTAAGGTAGTTGACCAAAAATTACCGTTATGGTCTTAAACGATAGGTAATTAAAATGGCAACCTTACAAAAAAATTTCATGGTTGCCACCCCTCTAGAAATATTTTTTTTGAATTTTTGAAAATTAAAAATGAGTTTTTTCAAGAGGTAGTATGTTTTAAAAAATTCTTGTCGGTAAGGTAGTTGACCAAAAATTACCGTTATGGTCTTAAACGATAGGTAATTAAAATGGCTACCTTACAAAAAAATTTCATGGTTGCCACACCTCTAGAAATATTTTTTTTGAATTTTTAAAAATTAAAAATGAGTTTTTTCAAGAGGTAGTATGTTTAAAAAAATTCCTGTCGGTAAGGTAGTTGACAAAAAATTACCGTTATGGTCTTAAACGATAGGTAATTAAAATGGCTACCTTACAAAAAAATTTCATGGTTGCCACCCCTCTAGAAATATTTTTTTTGAATTTTTGAAAATTAAAAATGAGTTTTTTCTAGAGGTAGTATGTTTAAAAAAATTCCTGTCGGTAAGGTAGTTGACCAAAAATTACCGTTATGGTCTTAAACGATAGGTAATTAAAATGCCTACCTTACAAAAAAATTTCATGGTTGCCACCCCTCTAGAAATATTTTTTTTGAATTTTTGAAAATTAAAAATGAGTTTTTTCAAGAAGTAGTATGTTTAAAAAAATTCCTGTCGGTAAGGTAGTTGACCAAAAATTACCGTTATGGTCTCAAACGATAGGTAATTAAAATGGCTACCAAACAAAAAAATTTCATGGTTGCCACCCCTCTAGAAATATTTTTTTTGAATTTTTGAAAATTAAAAATGAGTTTTTTCAAGAGTTAGTATGTTTAAAAAATTCCTGTCGGTAAGGTAGTTGACCAAAAATTACCGTTATGGTCTTAAACGATAGGTAATTAAAATGGCTACCTTACAAAAAAATTTCATGGTTGCCACCCCTCTAGAAATATTTTTTTTTAATTTTTGAAAATTAAAAATGAGTTTTTTCTAGAGGTAGTATGTTTAAAAAAATTCCTGTCGGTAAGGTAGTTGACCAAAAATTACCGTTATGGTCTTAAACGATAGGTAATTAAAATGGCTACCTTACAAAAAAATTTCATGGTTGCCACCCCTCTAGAAATATTTTTTTTGAATTTTTGAAAATTAAAAATGAGTTTTTTCAAGAGTTAGTATGTTTAAAAAATTCCTGTCGGTAAGGTAGTTGACCAAAAATTACCGTTATGGTCTTAAACGATAGGTAATTAAAATGGCTACCTTACAAAAAAATTTCATGGTTGCCACCCCTCTAGAAATATTTTTTTTGAATTTTTGAAAATTAAAAATGAGTTTTTTCAAGAGGTAGTATGTTTAAAAAAATTCCTGTCGGTAAGGTAGTTGACCAAAAATTACCGTTATGGTCTCAAACGATAGGTAATTAAAATGGCTACCTTACAAAAAAATTTCATGGTTGCCACCCCTCTAGAAATATTTTTTTTGAATTTTTGAAAATTAAAAATGAGTTTTTTCAAGAGGTAGTATGTTTAAAAAATTCCTGTCGGTAAGGTAGTTGACCAAAAATTACCGTTATGGTCTTAAACGATAGGTAATTAAAATGGCTACCTTACAAAAAAATTTCATGGTTGCCACCCCTCTAGAAATATTTTTTTTGAATTTTTGAAAATTAAAAATGAGTTTTTTCTAGAGGTAGTATGTTTAAAAAAATTCCTGTCGGTAAGGTAGTTGACCAAAAATTACCGTTATGGTCTTAAACGATAGGTAATTAAAATGGCTACCTTACAAAAAAATTTTATGGTTGCCACCCCTCTAGAAATATTTTTTTTGAATTTTTGAAAATTAAAAATTAGTTTTTTCAAGAGGTAGTATGTTTAAAAAAATTCCTGTCGGTAAGGTAGTTGACCAAAAATTACCGTTATGGTCTTAAACGATAGGTAATTAAAATGGCTACCTTACAAAAAAATTTCATGGTTGCCACCCCTCTAGAAATATTTTTTTTGAATTTTTGAAAATTAAAAATGAGTTTTTTCTAGAGGTAGTATGTTTAAAAAAATTCCTGTCGGTAAGGTAGTTGACCAAAAATTACCGTTATGGTCTTAAACGATAGGTAATTAAAATGGCTACCTTACAAAAAAATTTCATGGTTGCCACCCCTCTAGAAATATTTTTTTTGAATTTTTGAAAATTAAAAATGAGTTTTTTCAAGAGGTAGTATGTTTTAAAAAATTCTTGTCGGTAAGGTAGTTGACCAAAAATTACCGTTATGGTCTTAAACGATAGGTAATTAAAATGGCTACCTTACAAAAAAATTTCATGGTTGCCACCCCTCTAGAAATATTTTTTTTGAATTTTTGAAAATTAAAAATGAGTTTTTTCAAGAGGTAGTATGTTTAAAAAAATTCCTGTCGGTAAGGTAGTTGACAAAAAATTACCGTTATGGTCTTAAACGATAGGTAATTAAAATGGCTACCTTACAAAAAAATTTCATGGTTGCCACCCCTCTAGAAATATTTTTTTTGAATTTTTGAAAATTAAAAATGAGTTTTTTCTAGAGGTAGTATGTTTAAAAAAATTCCTGTCGGTAAGGTAGTTGACCAAAATTACCGTTATGGTCTTAAACGATAGGTAATTAAAATGGCTACATTACAAAAAAATTTCATGGTTGCCACCCCTCTAGAAATATTTTTTTTGAATTTTTGAAAATTAAAAATTAGTTTTTTCAAGAGGTAGTATGTTTAAAAAAATTCCTGTCGGTAAGGTAGTTGACCAAAAATTACCGTTATGGTCTTCAACGATAGGTAATTAAAATGGCTACCTTACAAAAAAATTTCATGGTTGCCACCCCTCTAGAAATATTTTTTTTGAATTTTTGAAAATTAAAAATGAGTTTTTTCTAGAGGTAGTATGTTTAAAAAAATTCCTGTCGGTAAGGTAGTTGACCAAAAATTACCGTTATGGTCTTAAACGATAGGTAATTAAAATGGCTACCTTACAAAAAAATTTCATGGTTGCCACCCCTCTAGAAATATTTTTTTTGAATTTTTGAAAATTAAAAATTAGTTTTTTCAAGAGGTAGTATGTTTAAAAAAATTCCTGTCGGTAAGGTAGTTGACCAAAAATTACCGTTATGGTCTTAAACGATAGGTAATTAAAATGGCTACCTTACAAAAAAATTTCATGGTTGCCACCCCTCTAGAAATATTTTTTTTGAATTTTTGAAAATTAAAAATGAGTTTTTTCAAGAGGTAGTATGTTTAAAAAATTCCTGTCGGTAAGGTAGTTGACCAAAAATTACCGTTATGGTCTTAAACGATAGGTAATTAAAATGGCTACCTTACAAAAAAATTTCATGGTTGCCACCCCTCTAGAAATATTTTTTTTGAATTTTTGAAAATTAAAAATGAGTTTTTTCAAGAGGTAGTATGTTTTAAAAAATTCTTGTCGGTAAGGTAGTTGACCAAAAATTACCGTTATGGTCTTAAACGATAGGTAATTAAAATGGCTACCTTACAAAAAAATTTCATTGTTGCCACCCCTCTAGAAATATTTTTTTTGAATTTTTGAAAATTAAAAATGAGTTTTTTCAAGAGGTAGTATGTTTAAAAAAATTCCTGTCGGTAAGGTAGTTGACAAAAAATTACCGTTATGGTCTTAAACGATAGGTAATTAAAATGGCTACCTTACAAAAAAATTTCATGGTTGCCACCCCTCTAGAAATATTTTTTTTGAATTTTTGAAAATTAAAAATGAGTTTTTTCTAGAGGTAGTATGTTTAAAAAAATTCCTGTCGGTAAGGTAGTTGACCAAAAATTACCGTTATGGTCTTCAACGATAGGTAATTAAAATGGCTACCTTACAAAAAAATTTCATGGTTGCCACCCCTCTAGAAATATTTTTTTTGAATTTTTGAAAATTAAAAATTAGTTTTTTCAAGAGGTAGTATGTTTAAAAAAATTCCTGTCGGTAAGGTAGTTGACCAAAAATTACCGTTATGGTCTTAAACGATAGGTAATTAAAATGGCTACCTTACAAAAAAATTTCATGGTTGCCACCCCTCTAGAAATATTTTTTTTGAATTTTTGAAAATTAAAAATGAGTTTTTTCAAGAGGTAGTATGTTTTAAAAAATTCTTGTCGGTAAGGTAGTTGACCAAAAATTACCGTTATGGTCTTAAATGATAGGTAATTAAAATGGCTACCTTACAAAAAAATTTCATGGTTGCCACCCCTCTAGAAATATTTTTTTTGAATTTTTGAAAATTAAAAATGAGTTTTTTCTAGAGGTAGTATGTTTAAAAAAATTCCTGTCGGTAAGGTAGTTGACCAAAAATTACCGTTATGGTCTTAAACGATAGGTAATTAAAATGGCTACCTTACAAAAAAATTTCATGGTTGCCACCCCTCTAGAAATATTTTTTTTGAATTTTTGAAAATTAAAAATGATAGGTAATTAAAATGGCTACCTTACAAAAAAATTTCATGGTTGCCACCCCTCTAGAAATATTTTTTTTGAATTTTTGAAAATTAAAAATGAGTTTTTTCTAGAGGTAGTATGTTTAAAAAAATTCCTGTCGGTAAGGTAGTTGACCAAAAATTACCGTTATGGTCTTAAACGATAGGTAATTAAAATGGCTACCTTACAAAAAAATTTCATGGTTGCCACCCCTCTAGAAATATTTTTTTTGAATTTTTGAAAATTAAAAATGAGTTTTTTCTAGAGGTAGTATGTTTAAAAAAATTCCTGTCGGTAAGGTAGTTGACCAAAAATTACCGTTATGGTCTTAAACGATAGGTAATTAAAATGGCTACCTTACAAAAAAATTTCATGGTTGCCACCCCTCTAGAAATATTTTTTTTGAATTTTTGAAAATTAAAAATTAGTTTTTTCAAGAGGTAGTATGTTTAAAAAAATTCCTGTCGGTAAGGTAGTTGACCAAAAATTACCGTTATGGTCTTAAACGATAGGTAATTAAAATGGCTACCTTACAAAAAAATTTCATGGTTGCCACCCCTCTAGAAATATTTTTTTTGAATTTTTGAAAATTAAAAATGAGTTTTTTCTAGAGGTAGTATGTTTAAAAAAATTCCTGTCGGTAAGGTAGTTGACCAAAAATTACCGTTATGGTCTTAAACGATAGGTAATTAAAATGGCTACCTTACAAAAAAATTTCATGGTTGCCACCCCTCTAGAAATATTTTTTTTGAATTTTTGAAAATTAAAAATGAGTTTTTTCTAGAGGTAGTATGTTTAAAAAAATTCCTGTCGGTAAGGTAGTTGACCAAAAATTACCGTTATGGTCTTAAACGATAGGTAATTAAAATGGCTACCTTACAAAAAAATTTCATGGTTGCCACCCCTCTAGAAATATTTTTTTTGAATTTTTGAAAATTAAAAATGAGTTTTTTCAAGAGGTAGTATGTTTTAAAAAATTCTTGTCGGTAAGGTAGTTGACCAAAAATTACCGTTATGGTCTTAAACGATAGGTAATTAAAATGGCTACCTTACAAAAAAATTTCATGGTTGCCACCCCTCTAGAAATATTTTTTTTGAATTTTTGAAAATTAAAAATGAGTTTTTTCTAGAGGTAGTATGTTTAAAAAAATTCCTGTCGGTAAGGTAGTTGACCAAAAATTACCGTTATGGTCTTAAACGATAGGTAATTAAAATGCCTACCTTACAAAAAAATTTCATGGTTGCCACCCCTCTAGAAATATTTTTTTTGAATTTTTGAAAATTAAAAATGAGTTTTTTCAAGAAGTAGTATGTTTAAAAAAATTCCTGTCGGTAAGGTAGTTGACCAAAAATTACCGTTATGGTCTCAAACGATAGGTAATTAAAATGGCTACCAAACAAAAAAATTTCATGGTTGCCACCCCTCTAGAAATATTTTTTTTGAATTTTTGAAAATTAAAAATGAGTTTTTTCAAGAGTTAGTATGTTTAAAAAATTCCTGTCGGTAAGGTAGTTGACCAAAAATTACCGTTATGGTCTTAAACGATAGGTAATTAAAATGGCTACCTTACAAAAAAATTTCATGGTTGCCACCCCTCTAGAAATATTTTTTTTGAATTTTTGAAAATTAAAAATGAGTTTTTTCTAGAGGTAGTATGTTTAAAAAAATTCCTGTCGGTAAGGTAGTTGACCAAAAATTACCGTTATGGTCTTAAACGATAGGTAATTAAAATGGCTACCTTACAAAAAAATTTCATGGTTGCCACCCCTCTAGAAATATTTTTTTTGAATTTTTGAAAATTAAAAATGAGTTTTTTCAAGAGTTAGTATGTTTAAAAAATTCCTGTCGGTAAGGTAGTTGACCAAAAATTACCGTTATGGTCTTAAACGATAGGTAATTAAAATGGCTACCTTACAAAAAAATTTCATGGTTGCCACCCCTCTAGAAATATTTTTTTGAATTTTTGAAAATTAAAAATTAGTTTTTTCAAGAGGTAGTATGTTTAAAAAAATTCCTGTCGGTAAGGTAGTTGACCAAAAATTACCGTTATGGTCTCAAACGATAGGTAATTAAAATGGCTACCTTACAAAAAAATTTCATGGTTGCCACCCCTCTAGAAATATTTTTTTTGAATTTTTGAAAATTAAAAATGAGTTTTTTCAAGAGGTAGTATGTTTAAAAAATTCCTGTCGGTAAGGTAGTTGACCAAAAATTACCGTTATGGTCTTAAACGATAGGTAATTAAAATGGCTACCTTACAAAAAAATTTCATGGTTGCCACCCCTCTAGAAATATTTTTTTTGAATTTTTGAAAATTAAAAATGAGTTTTTTCTAGAGGTAGTATGTTTAAAAAAATTCCTGTCGGTAAGGTAGTTGACCAAAAATTACCGTTATGGTCTTAAACGATAGGTAATTAAAATGGCTACCTTACAAAAAAATTTTATGGTTGCCACCCCTCTAGAAATATTTTTTTTGAATTTTTGAAAATTAAAAATTAGTTTTTTCAAGAGGTAGTATGTTTAAAAAAATTCCTGTCGGTAAGGTAGTTGACCAAAAATTACCGTTATGGTCTTCAACGATAGGTAATTAAAATGGCTACCTTACAAAAAAATTTCATGGTTGCCACCCCTCTAGAAATATTTTTTTTGAATTTTTGAAAATTAAAAATGAGTTTTTTCTAGAGGTAGTATGTTTAAAAAAATTCCTGTCGGTAAGGTAGTTGACCAAAAATTACCGTTATGGTCTTAAACGATAGGTAATTAAAATGGCTACCTTACAAAAAAATTTCATGGTTGCCACCCCTCTAGAAATATTTTTTTTGAATTTTTGAAAATTAAAAATTAGTTTTTTCAAGAGGTAGTATGTTTAAAAAAATTCCTGTCGGTAAGGTAGTTGACCAAAAATTACCGTTATGGTCTTAAACGATAGGTAATTAAAATGGCTACCTTACAAAAAAAATTTCATGGTTGCCACCCCTCTAGAAATATTTTTTTTGAATTTTTGAAAATTAAAAATGAGTTTTTTCAAGAGGTAGTATGTTTTAAAAAATTCTTGTCGGTAAGGTAGTTGACCAAAAATTACCGTTATGGTCTTAAATGATAGGTAATTAAAATGGCTACCTTACAAAAAAATTTCATGGTTGCCACCCCTCTAGAAATATTTTTTTTGAATTTTTGAAAATTAAAAATGAGTTTTTTCTAGAGGTAGTATGTTTAAAAAAATTCCTGTCGGTAAGGTAGTTGACCAAAAATTACCGTTATGGTCTTAAACGATAGGTAATTAAAATGGCTACCTTACAAAAAAATTTCATGGTTGCCACCCCTCTAGAAATATTTTTTTTGAATTTTTGAAAATTAAAAATGAGTTTTTTCAAGAGGTAGTATGTTTTAAAAAATTCTTGTCGGTAAGGTAGTTGACCAAAAATTACCGTTATGGTCTTAAACGATAGGTAATTAAAATGGCTACCTTACAAAAAAATTTCATTGTTGCCACCCCTCTAGAAATATTTTTTTTGAATTTTTGAAAATTAAAAATGAGTTTTTTCAAGAGGTAGTATGTTTAAAAAAATTCCTGTCGGTAAGGTAGTTGACAAAAAATTACCGTTATGGTCTTAAACGATAGGTAATTAAAATGGCTACCTTACAAAAAAATTTCATGGTTGCCACCCCTCTAGAAATATTTTTTTTGAATTTTTGAAAATTAAAAATGAGTTTTTTCTAGAGGTAGTATGTTTAAAAAAATTCCTGTCGGTAAGGTAGTTGACCAAAAATTACCGTTATGGTCTTAAACGATAGGTAATTAAAATGGCTACCTTACAAAAAAATTTCATGGTTGCCACCCCTCTAGAAATATTTTTTTTGAATTTTTGAAAATTAAAAATGAGTTTTTTCTAGAGGTAGTATGTTTAAAAAAATTCCTGTCGGTAAGGTAGTTGACCAAAAATTACCGTTATGGTCTTAAACGATAGGTAATTAAAATGGCTACATTACAAAAAAATTTCATGGTTGCCACCCCTCTAGAAATATTTTTTTTGAATTTTTGAAAATTAAAAATTAGTTTTTTCAAGAGGTAGTATGTTTAAAAAAATTCCTGTCGGTAAGGTAGTTGACAAAAAATTACCGTTATGGTCTTAAACGATAGGTAATTAAAATGGCTACCTTACAAAAAAATTTCATGGTTGCCACCCCTCTAGAAATATTTTTTTTGAATTTTTGAAAATTAAAAATGAGTTTTTTCTAGAGGTAGTATGTTTAAAAAAATTCCTGTCGGTAAGGTAGTTGACCAAAAATTACCGTTATGGTCTTAAACGATAGGTAATTAAAATGGCTACCTTACAAAAAAATTTCATGGTTGCCACCCCTCTAGAAATATTTTTTTTGAATTTTTGAAAATTAAAAATGAGTTTTTTCTAGAGGTAGTATGTTTAAAAAAATTCCTGTCGGTAAGGTAGTTGACCAAAAATTACCGTTATGGTCTTAAACGATAGGTAATTAAAATGGCTACATTACAAAAAAATTTCATGGTTGCCACCCCTCTAGAAATATTTTTTTTGAATTTTTGAAAATTAAAAATTAGTTTTTTCAAGAGGTAGTATGTTTAAAAAAATTCCTGTCGGTAAGGTAGTTGACCAAAAATTACCGTTATGGTCTTCAACGATAGGTAATTAAAATGGCTACCTTACAAAAAAATTTCATGGTTGCCACCCCTCTAGAAATATTTTTTTTGAATTTTTGAAAATTAAAAATGAGTTTTTTCTAGAGGTAGTATGTTTAAAAAAATTCCTGTCGGTAAGGTAGTTGACCAAAAATTACCGTTATGGTCTTAAACGATAGGTAATTAAAATGGCTACCTTACAAAAAAATTTCATGGTTGCCACCCCTCTAGAAATATTTTTTTTGAATTTTTGAAAATTAAAAATTATTTTTTTCAAGAGGTAGTATGTTTAAAAAAATTCCTGTCGGTAAGGTAGTTGACCAAAAATTACCGTTATGGTCTTAAACGATAGGTAATTAAAATGGCTACCTTACAAAAAAATTTCATGGTTGCCACCCCTCTAGAAATATTTTTTTTGAATTTTTGAAAATTAAAAATGAGTTTTTTCAAGAGGTAGTATGTTTTAAAAAATTCTTGTCGGTAAGGTAGTTGACCAAAAATTACCGTTATGGTCTTAAATGATAGGTAATTAAAATGGCTACCTTACAAAAAAATTTCATGGTTGCCACCCCTCTAGAAATATTTTTTTTGAATTTTTGAAAATTAAAAATGAGTTTTTTCAAGAGGTAGTATGTTTTAAAAAATTCTTGTCGGTAAGGTAGTTGACCAAAAATTACCGTTATGGTCTTAAACGATAGGTAATTAAAATGGCTACCTTACAAAAAAATTTCATTGTTGCCACCCCTCTAGAAATATTTTTTTTGAATTTTTGAAAATTAAAAATGAGTTTTTTCAAGAGGTAGTATGTTTAAAAAAATTCCTGTCGGTAAGGTAGTTGACCAAAAATTACCGTTATGGTCTTAAACGATAGGTAATTAAAATGGCTACCTTACAAAAAAATTTCATGGTTGCCACCCCTCTAGAAATATTTTTTTTGAATTTTTGAAAATTAAAAATGAGTTTTTTCTAGAGGTAGTATGTTTAAAAAAATTCCTGTCGGTAAGGTAGTTGACCAAAAATTACCGTTATGGTCTTCAACGATAGGTAATTAAAATGGCTACCTTACAAAAAAATTTCATGGTTGCCACCCCTCTAGAAATATTTTTTTTGAATTTTTGAAAATTAAAAATGAGTTTTTTCTAGAGGTAGTATGTTTAAAAAAATTCCTGTCGGTAAGGTAGTTGACCAAAAATTACCGTTATGGTCTTAAACGATAGGTAATTAAAATGGCTACCTTACAAAAAAATTTCATGGTTGCCACCCCTCTAGAAATATTTTTTTTGAATTTTTGAAAATTAAAAATTAGTTTTTTCAAGAGGTAGTATGTTTAAAAAAATTCCTGTCGGTAAGGTAGTTGACCAAAAATTACCGTTATGGTCTTAAACGATAGGTAATTAAAATGGCTACCTTACAAAAAAATTTCATGGTTGCCACCCCTCTAGAAATATTTTTTTTGAATTTTTGAAAATTAAAAATGAGTTTTTTCAAGAGGTAGTATGTTTTAAAAAATTCTTGTCGGTAAGGTAGTTGACCAAAAATTACCGTTATGGTCTTAAATGATAGGTAATTAAAATGGCAACCTTACAAAAAAATTTCATGGTTGCCACCCCTCTAGAAATATTTTTTTTGAATTTTTGAAAATTAAAAATGAGTTTTTTCTAGAGGTAGTATGTTTAAAAAAATTCCTGTCGGTAAGGTAGTTGACCAAAAATTACCGTTATGGTCTTAAACGATAGGTAATTAAAATGGCTACCTTACAAAAAAATTTCATGGTTGCCACCCCTCTAGAAATATTTTTTTTGAATTTTTGAAAATTAAAAATGAGTTTTTTCAAGAGGTAGTATGTTTAAAAAAATTCCTGTCGGTAAGGTAGTTGACAAAAAATTACCGTTATGGTCTTAAACGATAGGTAATTAAAATGGCTACCTTACAAAAAAATTTCATGGTTGCCACCCCTCTAGAAATATTTTTTTTGAATTTTTGCAAATTAAAAATGAGTTTTTTCTAGAGGTAGTATGTTTAAAAAAATTCCTGTCGGTAAGGTAGTTGACAAAAAATTACCGTTATGGTCTTAAACGATAGGTAATTAAAATGGCTACCTTACAAAAAAATTTCATGGTTGCCACCCCTCTAGAAATATTTTTTTTGAATTTTTGAAAATTAAAAATGAGTTTTTTCTAGAGGTAGTATGTTTAAAAAAATTCCTGTCGGTAAGGTAGCTGACCAAAAATTACCGTTATGGTCTTAAACGATAGGTAATTAAAATGGCTACCTTACAAAAGAATTTCATGGTTGCCACCCCTCTAGAAATATTTTTTTTGAATTTTTGAAAATTAAAAATGAGTTTTTTCAAGAGGTAGTATGTTTAAAAAAATTCCTGTCGGTAAGGTAGTTGACCAAAAATTACCGTTATGGTCTTAAACGATAGGTAATTAAAATGGCTACCTTACAAAAAAATTTCATGGTTGCCACCCCTCTAGAAATATTTTTTTTGAATTTTTGAAAATTAAAAATGAGTTTTTTCTAGAGGTAGTATGTTTAAAAAATTCCTGTCGGTAAGGTAGTTGACCAAAAATTACCGTTATGGTCTTTTTTTGAATTTTTGAAAATTAAAAATTAGTTTTTTCAAGAGGTAGTATGTTTAAAAAAATTCCTGTCGGTAAGGTAGTTGACCAAAAATTACCGTTATGGTCTTAAACGATAGGTAATTAAAATGGCTACCTTACAAAAAAATTTCATGGTTGCCAACCCTCTAGAAATATTTTTTTTGAATTTTTGAAAATTAAAAATGAGTTTTTTCTAGAGGTAGTATGTTTAAAAAAATTCCTGTCGGTAAGGTAGTTGACCAAAAATTACCGTTATGGTCTTAAACGATAGGTAATTAAAATGGCTACCTTACAAAAAAATTTCATTGTTGCCACCCCTCTAGAAATATTTTTTTTGAATTTTTGAAAATTAAAAATTAGTTTTTTCAAGAGGTAGTATGTTTAAAAAAATTCCTGTCGGTAAGGTAGTTGACCAAAAATTACCGTTATGGTCTTAAACGATAGGTAATTAAAATGGCTACCTTACAAAAAAATTTCATGGTTGCCACCCCTCTAGAAATATTTTTTTTGAATTTTTGAAAATTAAAAATGAGTTTTTTCTAGAGGTAGTATGTTTAAAAAAATTCCTGTCGGTAAGGTAGTTGACCAAAAATTACCGTTATGGTCTTAAACGATAGGTAATTAAAATGGCTACCTTACAAAAAAATTTCATGGTTGCCACCCCTCTAGAAATATTTTTTTTGAATTTTTGAAAATTAAAAATTAGTTTTTTCAAGAGGTAGTATGTTTAAAAAAATTCCTGTCGGTAAGGTAGTTGACCAAAAATTACCGTTATGGTCTTAAACGATAGGTAATTAAAATGGCTACCTTACAAAAAAATTTCATGGTTGCCACCCCTCTAGAAATATTTTTTTTGAATTTTTGAAAATTAAAAATGAGTTTTTTCTAGAGGTAGTATGTTTAAAAAAATTCCTGTCGGTAAGGTAGTTGACCAAAAATTACCGTTATGGTCTTAAACGATAGGTAATTAAAATGGCTACCTTACAAAAAAATTTCATGGTTGCCACCCCTCTAGAAATATTTTTTTTGAATTTTTGAAAATTAAAAATGAGTTTTTTCTAGAGGTAGTATGTTTAAAAAAATTCCTGTCGGTAAGGTAGTTGACCAAAAATTACCGTTATGGTCTTAAACGATAGGTAATTAAAATGGCTACCTTACAAAAAAATTTCATTGTTGCCACCCCTCTAGAAATATTTTTTTTGAATTTTTGAAAATTAAAAATGAGTTTTTTCAAGAGGTAGTATGTTTAAAAAAATTCCTGTCGGTAAGGTAGTTGACAAAAAATTACCGTTATGGTCTTAAACGATAGGTAATTAAAATGGCTACCTTACAAAAAAATTTCATGGTTGCCTTACAAAAAAATTTCATTGTTGCCACCCCTCTAGAAATATTTTTTTTGAATTTTTGAAAATTAAAAATGAGTTTTTTCTAGAGGTAGTATGTTTAAAAAAATTCCTGTCGGTAAGGTAGTTGACCAAAAATTACCGTTATGGTCTTCAACGATAGGTAATTAAAATGGCTACCTTACAAAAAAATTTCATGGTTGCCACCCCTCTAGAAATATTTTTTTTGAATTTTTGAAAATTAAAAATGAGTTTTTTCTAGAGGTAGTATGTTTATGTAGTATGTTTAAAAAAATTCCTGTCGGTAAGGTAGTTGACAAAAAATTACCGTTATGGTCTTAAACGATAGGTAATTAAAATGGCTACCTTACAAAAAAATTTCATGGTTGCCACCCCTCTAGAAATATTTTTTTTGAATTTTTGAAAATTAAAAATGAGTTTTTTCTAGAGGTAGTATGTTTAAAAAAATTCCTGTCGGTAAGGTAGTTGACCAAAAATTACCGTTATGGTCTTAAACGATAGGTAATTAAAATGGCTACCTTACAAAAAAATTTCATGGTTGCCACCCCTCTAGAAATATTTTTTTTGAATTTTTGAAAATTAAAAATGAGTTTTTTCTAGAGGTAGTATGTTTAAAAAAATTCCTGTCGGTAAGGTAGTTGACCAAAAATTACCGTTATGGTCTTAAACGATAGGTAATTAAAATGGCTACCTTACAAAAAAATTTCATGGTTGCCACCCCTCTAGAAATATTTTTTTTGAATTTTTGAAAATTAAAAATGAGTTTTTTCAAGAGGTAGTATGTTTTAAAAAATTCTTGTCGGTAAGGTAGTTGACCAAAAATTACCGTTATGGTCTTAAACGATAGGTAATTAAAATGGCTACCTTACAAAAAAATTTCATGGTTGCCACCCCTCTAGAAATATTTTTTTTGAATTTTTGAAAATTAAAAATGAGTTTTTTCAAGAGGTAGTATGTTTTAAAAAATTCTTGTCGGTAAGGTAGTTGACCAAAAATTACCGTTATGGTCTTAAACGATAGGTAATTAAAATGGCTACCTTACAAAAAAATTTCATTGTTGCCACCCCTCTAGAAATATTTTTTTTGAATTTTTGAAAATTAAAAATGAGTTTTTTCAAGAGGTAGTATGTTTAAAAAAATTCCTGTCGGTAAGGTAGTTGACAAAAAATTACCGTTATGGTCTTAAACGATAGGTAATTAAAATGGCTACCTTACAAAAAAATTTCATGGTTGCCACCCCTCTAGAAATATTTTTTTTGAATTTTTGAAAATTAAAAATGAGTTTTTTCTAGAGGTAGTATGTTTAAAAAAATTCCTGTCGGTAAGGTAGTTGACCAAAAATTACCGTTATGGTCTTCAACGATAGGTAATTAAAATGGCTACCTTACAAAAAAATTTCATGGTTGCCACCCCTCTAGAAATATTTTTTTTGAATTTTTGAAAATTAAAAATGAGTTTTTTCTAGAGGTAGTATGTTTATGTAGTATGTTTAAAAAAATTCCTGTCGGTAAGGTATGGCTACCTTACAAAAAAATTTCATGGTTGCCACCCCTCTAGAAATATTTTTTTTGAATTTTTGAAAATTAAAAATGAGTTTTTTCAAGAGGTAGTATGTTTTAAAAAATTCTTGTCGGTAAGGTAGTTGACCAAAAATTACCGTTATGGTCTTAAACGATAGGTAATTAAAATGGCTACCTTACAAAAAAATTTCATTGTTGCCACCCCTCTAGAAATATTTTTTTTGAATTTTTGAAAATTAAAAATGAGTTTTTTCAAGAGGTAGTATGTTTAAAAAAATTCCTGTCGGTAAGGTAGTTGACAAAAAATTACCGTTATGGTCTTAAACGATAGGTAATTAAAATGGCTACCTTACAAAAAAATTTCATGGTTGCCACCCCTCTAGAAATATTTTTTTTGAATTTTTGAAAATTAAAAATGAGTTTTTTCTAGAGGTAGTATGTTTAAAAAAATTCCTGTCGGTAAGGTAGTTGACCAAAAATTACCGTTATGGTCTTCAACGATAGGTAATTAAAATGGCTACCTTACAAAAAAATTTCATGGTTGCCACCCCTCTAGAAATATTTTTTTTGAATTTTTGAAAATTAAAAATGAGTTTTTTCTAGAGGTAGTATGTTTATGTAGTATGTTTAAAAAAATTCCTGTCGGTAAGGTAGTTGACAAAAAATTACCGTTATGGTCTTAAACGATAGGTAATTAAAATGGCTACCTTACAAAAAAATTTCATGGTTGCCACCCCTCTAGAAATATTTTTTTTGAATTTTTGAAAATTAAAAATGAGTTTTTTCTAGAGGTAGTATGTTTAAAAAAATTCCTGTCGGTAAGGTAGTTGACCAAAAATTACCGTTATGGTCTTAAACGATAGGTAATTAAAATGGCTACCTTACAAAAAAATTTCATGGTTGCCACCCCTCTAGAAATATTTTTTTTGAATTTTTGAAAATTAAAAATGAGTTTTTTCTAGAGGTAGTATGTTTAAAAAAATTCCTGTCGGTAAGGTAGTTGACCAAAAATTACCGTTATGGTCTTAAACGATAGGTAATTAAAATGGCTACCTTACAAAAAAATTTCATGGTTGCCACCCCTCTAGAAATATTTTTTTTGAATTTTTGAAAATTAAAAATGAGTTTTTTCAAGAGGTAGTATGTTTTAAAAAATTCTTGTCGGTAAGGTAGTTGACCAAAAATTACCGTTATGGTCTTAAACGATAGGTAATTAAAATGGCTACCTTACAAAAAAATTTCATGGTTGCCACCCCTCTAGAAATATTTTTTTTGAATTTTTGAAAATTAAAAATGAGTTTTTTCAAGAGGTAGTATGTTTTAAAAAATTCTTGTCGGTAAGGTAGTTGACCAAAAATTACCGTTATGGTCTTAAACGATAGGTAATTAAAATGGCTACCTTACAAAAAAATTTCATTGTTGCCACCCCTCTAGAAATATTTTTTTTGAATTTTTGAAAATTAAAAATGAGTTTTTTCAAGAGGTAGTATGTTTAAAAAAATTCCTGTCGGTAAGGTAGTTGACAAAAAATTACCGTTATGGTCTTAAACGATAGGTAATTAAAATGGCTACCTTACAAAAAAATTTCATGGTTGCCACCCCTCTAGAAATATTTTTTTTGAATTTTTGAAAATTAAAAATGAGTTTTTTCTAGAGGTAGTATGTTTAAAAAAATTCCTGTCGGTAAGGTAGTTGACCAAAAATTACCGTTATGGTCTTCAACGATAGGTAATTAAAATGGCTACCTTACAAAAAAATTTCATGGTTGCCACCCCTCTAGAAATATTTTTTTTGAATTTTTGAAAATTAAAAATGAGTTTTTTCTAGAGGTAGTATGTTTATGTAGTATGTTTAAAAAAATTCCTGTCGGTAAGGTAGTTGACAAAAAATTACCGTTATGGTCTTAAACGATAGGTAATTAAAATGGCAACCTTACAAAAAAATTTCATGGTTGCCACCCCTCTAGAAATATTTTTTTTGAATTTTTGAAAATTAAAAATGAGTTTTTTCTAGAGGTAGTATGTTTAAAAAAATTCCTGTCGGTAAGGTAGTTGACCAAAAATTACCGTTATGGTCTTAAACGATAGGTAATTAAAATGGCTACCTTACAAAAAAATTTCATGGTTGCCACCCCTCTAGAAATATTTTTTTTGAATTTTTGAAAATTAAAAATGAGTTTTTTCTAGAGGTAGTATGTTTAAAAAAATTTCTGTCGGTAAGGTAGTTGACCAAAAATTACCGTTATGGTCTTAAACGATAGGTAATTAAAATGGCTACCTTAAAAAAAAATTTCATGGTTGCCACCCCTCTAGAAATATTTTTTTTGAATTTTTGAAAATTAAAAATTAGTTTTTTCAAGAGGTAGTATGTTTAAAAAAATTCCTGTCGGTAAGGTAGTTGACCAAAAATTACCGTTATGGTCTTAAACGATAGGTAATTAAAATGGCTACCTTACAAAAAAATTTCATGGTTGCCACCCCTCTAGAAATATTTTTTTTGAATTTTTGAAAATTAAAAATGAGTTTTTTCAAGAGGTAGTATGTTTTAAAAAATTCTTGTCGGTAAGGTAGTTGACCAAAAATTACCATTATGGTCTTAAACGATAGGTAATTAAAATGGCTACCTTACAAAAAAATTTCATTGTTGCCACCCCTCTAGAAATATTTTTTTTGAATTTTTGAAAATTAAAAATGAGTTTTTTCCTGTCGGTAAGGTAGTTGACCAAAAATTACCGTTATGGTCTTAAACGATAGGTAATTAAAATGGCTACCTTACAAAAAAATTTCATGGTTGCCACCCCTCTAGAAATATTTTTTTTGAATTTTTGAAAATTAAAAATGAGTTTTTTCAAGAGGTAGTATGTTTTAAAAAATTCTTGTCGGTAAGGTAGTTGACCAAAAATTACCGTTATGGTCTTAAACGATAGGTAATTAAAATGGCTACCTTACAAAAAAATTTCATGGTTGCCACCCCTCTAGAAATATTTTTTTTGAATTTTTGAAAATTAAAAATGAGTTTTTTCAAGAGGTAGTATGTTTTAAAAAATTCTTGTCGGTAAGGTAGTTGACCAAAAATTACCGTTATGGTCTTAAACGATAGGTAATTAAAATGGCTACCTTACAAAAAAATTTCATTGTTGCCACCCCTCTAGAAATATTTTTTTTGAATTTTTGAAAATTAAAAATGAGTTTTTTCAAGAGGTAGTATGTTTAAAAAAATTCCTGTCGGTAAGGTAGTTGACAAAAAATTACCGTTATGGTCTTAAACGATAGGTAATTAAAATGGCTACCTTACAAAAAAATTTCATGGTGGCCACCCCTCTAGAAATATTTTTTTTGAATTTTTGAAAATTAAAAATGAGTTTTTTCTAGAGGTAGTATGTTTAAAAAAATTCCTGTCGGTAAGGTAGTTGACCAAAAATTACCGTTATGATCTTCAACGATAGGTAATTAAAATGGCTACCTTACAAAAAAATTTCATGGTTGCCACCCCTCTAGAAATATTTTTTTTGAATTTTTGAAAATTAAAAATGAGTTTTTTCTAGAGGTAGTATGTTTATGTAGTATGTTTAAAAAAATTCCTGTCGGTAAGGTAGTTGACAAAAAATTACCGTTATGGTCTTAAACGATAGGTAATTAAAATGGCTACCTTACAAAAAAATTTCATGGTTGCCACCCCTCTAGAAATATTTTTTTTGAATTTTTGAAAATTAAAAATGAGTTTTTTCTAGAGGTAGTATGTTTAAAAAAATTCCTGTCGGTAAGGTAGTTGACCAAAAATTACCGTTATGGTCTTAAACGATAGGTAATTAAAATGGCTACCTTACAAAAAAATTTCATGATTGCCACCCCTCTAGAAATATTTTTTTTGAATTTTTGAAAATTAAAAATGAGTTTTTTCTAGAGGTAGTATGTTTAAAAAAATTCCTGTCGGTAAGGTAGTTGACCAAAAATTACCGTTATGGTCTTAAACGATAGGTAATTAAAATGGCTACCTTACAAAAAAATTTCATGGTTGCCACCCCTCTAGAAATATTTTTTTTGAATTTTTGAAAATTAAAAATTAGTTTTTTCAAGAGGTAGTATGTTTAAAAAAATTCCTGTCGGTAAGGTAGTTGACCAAAAATTACCGTTATGGTCTTAAACGATAGGTAATTAAAATGGCTACCTTACAAAAAAATTTCATGGTTGCCACCCCTCTAGAAATATTTTTTTTGAATTTTTGAAAATTAAAAATGAGTTTTTTCAAGAGGTAGTATGTTTTAAAAAATTCTTGTCGGTAAGGTAGTTGACCAAAAATTACCATTATGGTCTTAAACGATAGGTAATTAAAATGGCTACCTTACAAAAAAATTTCATTGTTGCCACCCCTCTAGAAATATTTTTTTTGAATTTTTGAAAATTAAAAATGAGTTTTTTCCTGTCGGTAAGGTAGTTGACCAAAAATTACCGTTATGGTCTTAAACGATAGGTAATTAAAATGGCTACCTTACAAAAAAATTTCATGGTTGCCACCCCTCTAGAAATATTTTTTTTGAATTTTTGAAAATTAAAAATGAGTTTTTTCAAGAGGTAGTATGTTTTAAAAAATTCTTGTCGGTAAGGTAGTTGACCAAAAATTACCGTTATGGTCTTAAACGATAGGTAATTAAAATGGCTATGTAGTATGTTTAAAAAAATTCCTGTCGGTAAGGTAGTTGACAAAAAATTACCGTTATGGTCTTAAACGATAGGTAATTAAAATGGCTACCTTACAAAAAAATTTCATTGTTGCCACCCCTCTAGAAATATTTTTTTTTAATTTTTGAAAATTAAAAATGAGTTTTTTCTAGAGGTAGTATGTTTAAAAAAATTCCTGTCGGTAAGGTAGTTGACCAAAAATTACCGTTATGGTCTTCAACGATAGGTAATTAAAATGGCTACCTTACAAAAAAATTTCATGGTTGCCACCCCTCTAGAAATATTTTTTTTGAATTTTTGAAAATTAAAAATGAGTTTTTTCTAGAGGTAGTATGTTTATGTAGTATGTTTAAAAAAATTCCTGTCGGTAAGGTAGTTGACAAAAAATTACCGTTATGGTCTTAAACGATAGGTAATTAAAATGGCTACCTTACAAAAAAATTTCATGGTTGCCACCCCTCTAGAAATATTTTTTTTGAATTTTTGAAAATTAAAAATGAGTTTTTTCTAGAGGTAGTATGTTTAAAAAAATTCCTGTCGGTAAGGTAGTTGACCAAAAATTACCGTTATGGTCTTAAACGATAGGTAATTAAAATGGCTACCTTACAAAAAAATTTCATGGTTGCCACCCCTCTAGAAATATTTTTTTTGAATTTTTGAAAATTAAAAATGAGTTTTTTCTAGAGGTAGTATGTTTAAAAAAATTCCTGTCGGTAAGGTAGTTGACCAAAAATTACCGTTATGGTCTTAAACGATAGGTAATTAAAATGGCTACCTTACAAAAAAATTTCATGGTTGCCACCTCTCTAGAAATATTTTTTTTGAATTTTTGAAAATTAAAAATGAGTTTTTTCAAGAGGTAGTATGTTTTAAAAAATTCTTGTCGGTAAGGTAGTTGACCAAAAATTACCGTTATGGTCTTAAACGATAGGTAATTAAAATGGCTACCTTACAAAAAAATTTCATGGTTGCCACCCCTCTAGAAATATTTTTTTTGAATTTTTGAAAATTAAAAATGAGTTTTTTCAAGAGGTAGTATGTTTTAAAAAATTCTTGTCGGTAAGGTAGTTGACCAAAAATTACCGTTATGGTCTTAAACGATAGGTAATTAAAATGGCTACCTTACAAAAAAATTTCATTGTTGCCACCCCTCTAGAAATATTTTTTTTGAATTTTTGAAAATTAAAAATGAGTTTTTTCAAGAGGTAGTATGTTTAAAAAAATTCCTGTCGGTAAGGTAGTTGACAAAAAATTACCGTTATGGTCTTAAACGATAGGTAATTAAAATGGCTACCTTACAAAAAAATTTCATGGTTGCCACCCCTCTAGAAATATTTTTTTTGAATTTTTGAAAATTAAAAATGAGTTTTTTCTAGAGGTAGTATGTTTAAAAAAATTCCTGTCGGTAAGGTAGTTGACCAAAAATTACCGTTATGGTCTTCAACGATAGGTAATTAAAATGGCTACCTTACAAAAAAATTTCATGGTTGCCACCCCTCTAGAAATATTTTTTTTGAATTTTTGAAAATTAAAAATGAGTTTTTTCTAGAGGTAGTATGTTTATGTAGTATGTTTAAAAAAATTCCTGTCGGTAAGGTAGTTGACAAAAAATTACCGTTATGGTCTTAAACGATAGGTAATTAAAATGGCTACCTTACAAAAAAATTTCATGGTTGCCACCCCTCTAGAAATATTTTTTTTGAATTTTTGAAAATTAAAAATGAGTTTTTTCAAGAGGTAGTATGTTTAAAAAAATTCCTGTCGGTAAGGTAGTTGACCAAAAATTACCGTTATGGTCTTAAACGATAGGTAATTAAAATGGCTACCTTACAAAAAAATTTCATGGTTGCCACCCCTCTAGAAATATTTTTTTTGAATTTTTGAAAATTAAAAATGAGTTTTTTCAAGAGGTAGTATGTTTAAAAAAATTCCTGTCGGTAAGGTAGTTGACCGAAAATTACCGTTATGGTCTCAAACGATAGGTAATTAAAATGGCTACCTTACAAAAAAATTTCATGGTTGCCACCCCTCTAGAAATATTTTTTTTGAATTTTTGAAAATTAAAAATGAGTTTTTTCAAGAGTTAGTATGTTTAAAAAATTCCTGTCGGTAAGGTAGTTGACCAAAAATTACCGTTATGGTCTTAAACGATAGGTAATTAAAATGGCTACCTTACAAAAAAATTTCATGGTTGCCACCCCTCTAGAAATATTTTTTTTTGAATTTTTGAAAATTAAAAATGAGTTTTTTCAAGAGTTAGTATGTTTAAAAAATTCCTGTCAGTAAGGTAGTTGACCAAAAATTACCGTTATGGTCTTAAACGATAGGTAATTAAAATGGCTACCTTACAAAAAAATTTCATGGTTGCCACCCCTCTAGAAATATTTTTTTTGAATTTTTGAAAATTAAAAATGAGTTTTTTCAAGAGGTAGTATGTTTAAAAAAATTCCTGTCGGTAAGGTAGTTGACCAAAAATTACCGTTATGGTCTTAAACGATAGGTAATTAAAATGGCTACCTTACAAAAAAATTTCATGGTTGCCACCCCTCTAGAAATATTTTTTTTGAATTTTTGAAAATTAAAAATGAGTTTTTTCTAGAGGTAGTATGTTTATGTAGTATGTTTAAAAAAATTCCTGTCGGTAAGGTAGTTGACAAAAAATTACCGTTATGGTCTTAAACGATAGGTAATTAAAATGGCTACCTTACAAAAAAATTTCATGGTTGCCACCCCTCTAGAAATATTTTTTTTGAATTTTTGAAAATTAAAAATGAGTTTTTTCTAGAGGTAGTATGTTTAAAAAAATTCCTGTCGGTAAGGTAGTTGACCAAAAATTACCGTTATGGTCTTAAACGATAGGTAATTAAAATGGCTACCTTACAAAAAAATTTCATGGTTGCCACCCCTCTAGAAATATTTTTTTTGAATTTTTGAAAATTAAAAATTAGTTTTTTCAAGAGGTAGTATGTTTAAAAAAATTCCTGTCGGTAAGGTAGTTGACCAAAAATTACCGTTATGGTCTTAAACGATAGGTAATTAAAATGGCTACCTTACAAAAAAATTTCATGGTTGCCACCCCTTTAGAAATATTTTTTTTGAATTTTTGAAAATTAAAAATGAGTTTTTTCAAGAGGTAGTATGTTTTAAAAAATTCTTGTCGGTAAGGTAGTTGACCAAAAATTACCGTTATGGTCTTAAACGATAGGTAATTAAAATGGCTACCTTACAAAAAAATTTCATGGTTGCCACCCCTCTAGAAATATTTTTTTTGAATTTTTGAAAATTAAAAATGAGTTTTTTCAAGAGGTAGTATGTTTTAAAAAATTCTTGTCGGTAAGGTAGTTGACCAAAAATTACCGTTATGGTCTTAAACGATAGGTAATTAAAATGGCTACCTTACAAAAAAATTTCATGGTTGCCACCCCTCTAGAAATATTTTTTTTGAATTTTTGAAAATTAAAAATGAGTTTTTTCAAGAGGTAGTATGTTTTAAAAAATTCTTGTCGGTAAGGTAGTTGACCAAAAATTACCGTTATGGTCTTAAACGATAGGTAATTAAAATGGCTACCTTACAAAAAAATTTCATTGTTGCCACCCCTCTAGAAATATTTTTTTTGAATTTTTGAAAATTAAAAATGAGTTTTTTCAAGAGGTAGTATGTTTAAAAAAATTCCTGTCGGTAAGGTAGTTGACAAAAAATTACCGTTATGGTCTTAAACGATAGGTAATTAAAATGGCTACCTTACAAAAAAATTTCATGGTTGCCACCCCTCTAGAAATATTTTTTTTGAATTTTTGAAAATTAAAAATGAGTTTTTTCTAGAGGTAGTATGTTTAAAAAAATTCCTGTCGGTAAGGTAGTTGACCAAAAATTACCGTTATGGTCTTCAACGATAGGTAATTAAAATGGCTACCTTACAAAAAAATTTCATGGTTGCCACCCCTCTAGAAATATTTTTTTTGAATTTTTGAAAATTAAAAATGAGTTTTTTCTAGAGGTAGTATGTTTATGTAGTATGTTTAAAAAAATTCCTGTCGGTAAGGTAGTTGACAAAAAATTACCGTTATGGTCTTAAACGATAGGTAATTAAAATGGCTACCTTACAAAAAAATTTCATGGTTGCCACCCCTCTAGAAATATTTTTTTTGAATTTTTGAAAATTAAAAATGAGTTTTTTCTAGAGGTAGTATGTTTAAAAAAATTCCTGTCGGTAAGGTAGTTGACCAAAAATTACCGTTATGGTCTTAAACGATAGGTAATTAAAATGGCTACCTTACAAAAAAATTTCATGGTTGCCACCCCTCTAGAAATATTTTTTTTGAATTTTTGAAAATTAAAAATGAGTTTTTTCTAGAGGTAGTATGTTTATGTAGTATGTTTAAAAAAATTCCTGTCGGTAAGGTAGTTGACAAAAAATTACCGTTATGGTCTTAAACGATAGGTAATTAAAATGGCTACCTTACAAAAAAATTTCATGGTTGCCACCCCTCTAGAAATATTTTTTTTGAATTTTTGAAAATTAAAAATGAGTTTTTTCTAGAGGTAGTATGTTTAAAAAAATTCCTGTCGGTAAGGTAGTTGACCAAAAATTACCGTTATGGTCTTAAACGATAGGTAATTAAAATGGCTACCTTACAAAAAAATTTCATGGTTGCCACCCCTCTAGAAATATTTTTTTTGAATTTTTGAAAATTAAAAATTAGTTTTTTCAAGAGGTAGTATGTTTAAAAAAATTCCTGTCGGTAAGGTAGTTGACCAAAAATTACCGTTATGGTCTTAAACGATAGGTAATTAAAATGGCTACCTTACAAAAAAATTTCATGGTTGCCACCCCTTTAGAAATATTTGTTTTGAATTTTTGAAAATTAAAAATGAGTTTTTTCAAGAGGTAGTATGTTTTAAAAAATTCT
This sequence comes from Epistrophe eligans, assembly GCA_951394125.1. Lineage (NCBI taxonomy): Eukaryota > Metazoa > Arthropoda > Insecta > Diptera > Syrphidae > Epistrophe > Epistrophe eligans. The sequence goes on from OX596028.1 coordinate 97,319,837, forward strand.
TGTCGGTAAGGTAGTTGACAAAAAATTACCGTTATGGTCTTAAACGATAGGTAATTAAAATGGCTACCTTACAAAAAAATTTCATGGTTGCCACCCCTCTAGAAATATTTTTTTTGAATTTTTGAAAATTAAAAATGAGTTTTTTCTAGAGGTAGTATGTTTAAAAAAATTCCTGTCGGTAAGGTAGTTGACCAAAAATTACCGTTATGGTCTTAAACGATAGGTAATTAAAATGGCTACCTTACAAAAAAATTTCATGGTTGCCACCCCTCTAGAAATATTTTTTTTGAATTTTTGAAAATTAAAAATGAGTTTTTTCTAGAGGTAGTATGTTTAAAAAAATTCCTGTCGGTAAGGTAGTTGACCAAAAATTACCGTTATGGTCTTCAACGATAGGTAATTAAAATGGCTACCTTACAAAAAAATTTCATGGTTGCCACCCCTCTAGAAATATTTTTTTTGAATTTTTGAAAATTAAAAATGAGTTTTTTCTAGAGGTAGTATGTTTATGTAGTATGTTTTAAAAAATTCTTGTCGGTAAGGTAGTTGACCAAAAATTACCGTTATGGTCTTAAACGATAGGTAATTAAAATGGCTACCTTACAAAAAAATTTCATTGTTGCCACCCCTCTAGAAATATTTTTTTTGAATTTTTGAAAATTAAAAATGAGTTTTTTCAAGAGGTAGTATGTTTAAAAAAATTCCTGTCGGTAAGGTAGTTGACAAAAAATTACCGTTATGGTCTTAAACGATAGGTAATTAAAATGGCTACCTTACAAAAAAATTTCATGGTTGCCACCCCTCTAGAAATATTTTTTTTGAATTTTTGAAAATTAAAAATGAGTTTTTTCTAGAGGTAGTATGTTTAAAAAAATTCCTGTCGGTAAGGTAGTTGACCAAAAATTACCGTTATGGTCTTCAACGATAGGTAATTAAAATGGCTACCTTACAAAAAAATTTCATGGTTGCCACCCCTCTAGAAATATTTTTTTTGAATTTTTGAAAATTAAAAATGAGTTTTTTCTAGAGGTAGTATGTTTATGTAGTATGTTTAAAAAAATTCCTGTCGGTAAGGTAGTTGACAAAAAATTACCGTTATGGTCTTAAACGATAGGTAATTAAAATGGCTACCTTACAAAAAAATTTCATGGTTGCCACCCCTCTAGAAATATTTTTTTTGAATTTTTGAAAATTAAAAATGAGTTTTTTCTAGAGGTAGTATGTTTAAAAAAATTCCTGTCGGTAAGGTAGTTGACCAAAAATTACCGTTATGGTCTTAAACGATAGGTAATTAAAATGGCTACCTTACAAAAAAATTTCATGGTTGCCACCCCTCTAGAAATATTTTTTTTGAATTTTTGAAAATTAAAAATGAGTTTTTTCTAGAGGTAGTATGTTTATGTAGTATGTTTAAAAAAATTCCTGTCGGTAAGGTAGTTGACAAAAAATTACCGTTATGGTCTTAAACGATAGGTAATTAAAATGGCTACCTTACAAAAAAATTTCATGGTTGCCACCCCTCTAGAAATATTTTTTTTGAATTTTTGAAAATTAAAAATGAGTTTTTTCTAGAGGTAGTATGTTTAAAAAAATTCCTGTCGGTAAGGTAGTTGACCAAAAATTACCGTTATGGTCTTAAACGATAGGTAATTAAAATGGCTACCTTACAAAAAAATTTCATGGTTGCCACCCCTCTAGAAATATTTTTTTTGAATTTTTGAAAATTAAAAATGAGTTTTTTCTAGAGGTAGTATGTTTAAAAAAATTCCTGTCGGTAAGGTAGTTGACCAAAAATTACCGTTATGGTCTTCAACGATAGGTAATTAAAATGGCTACCTTACAAAAAAATTTCATGGTTGCCACCCCTCTAGAAATATTTTTTTTGAATTTTTGAAAATTAAAAATGAGTTTTTTCTAGAGGTAGTATGTTTATGTAGTATGTTTAAAAAAATTCCTGTCGGTAAGGTAGTTGACAAAAAATTACCGTTATGGTCTTAAACGATAGGTAATTAAAATGGCTACCTTACAAAAAAATTTCATGGTTGCCACCCCTCTAGAAATATTTTTTTTGAATTTTTGAAAATTAAAAATGAGTTTTTTCTAGAGGTAGTATGTTTAAAAAAATTCCTGTCGGTAAGGTAGTTGACCAAAAATTACCGTTATGGTCTTAAACGATAGGTAATTAAAATGGCTACCTTACAAAAAAATTTCATGGTTGCCACCCCTCTAGAAATATTTTTTTTGAATTTTTGAAAATTAAAAATGAGTTTTTTCTAGAGGTAGTATGTTTATGTAGTATGTTTAAAAAAATTCCTGTCGGTAAGGTAGTTGACAAAAAATTACCGTTATTGTCTTAAACGATAGGTAATTAAAATGGCTACCTTACAAAAAAATTTCATGGTTGCCACCCCTCTAGAAATATTTTTTTTGAATTTTTGAAAATTAAAAATGAGTTTTTTCTAGAGGTAGTATGTTTAAAAAAATTCCTGTCGGTAAGGTAGTTGACCAAAAATTACCGTTATGGTCTTAAACGATAGGTAATTAAAATGGCTACCTTACAAAAAAATTTCATGGTTGCCACCCCTCTAGAAATATTTTTTTTGAATTTTTGAAAATTAAAAATTAGTTTTTTCAAGAGGTAGTATGTTTAAAAAAATTCCTGTCGGTAAGGTAGTTGACCAAAAATTACCGTTATGGTCTTAAACGATAGGTAATTAAAATGGCTACCTTACAAAAAAATTTCATGGTTGCCACCCCTTTAGAAATATTTGTTTTGAATTTTTGAAAATTAAAAATGAGTTTTTTCAAGAGGTAGTATGTTTTAAAAAATTCTTGTCGGTAAGGTAGTTGACCAAAAATTAACGTTATGGTCTTAAACGATAGGTAATTAAAATGGCTACCTTACAAAAAAATTTCATGGTTGCCACCCCTCTAGAAATATTTTTTTTGAATTTTTGAAAATTAAAAATGAGTTTTTTCTAGAGGTAGTATGTTTAAAAAAATTCCTGTCGGTAAGGTAGTTGACCAAAAATTACCGTTATGGTCTTAAACGATAGGTAATTAAAATGGCTACCTTACAAAAAAATTTCATGGTTGCCACCCCTCTAGAAATATTTTTTTTGAATTTTTGAAAATTAAAAATGAGTTTTTTCAAGAGGTAGTATGTTTAAAAAAATTCCTGTCGGTAAGGTAGTTGACAAAAAATTACCGTTATGGTCTTAAACGATAGGTAATTAAAATGGCTACCTTACAAAAAAATTTCATGGTTGCCACCCCTCTAGAAATATTTTTTTTGAATTTTTGAAAATTAAAAATGAGTTTTTTCTAGAGGTAGTATGTTTAAAAAAATTCCTGTCGGTAAGGTAGTTGACCAAAAATTACCGTTATGGTCTTAAACGATAGGTAATTAAAATGGCTACCTTACAAAAAAATTTCATGGTTGCCACCCCTCTAGAAATATTTTTTTTGAATTTTTGAAAATTAAAAATTAGTTTTTTCAAGAGGTAGTATGTTTAAAAAAATTCCTGTCGGTAAGGTAGTTGACCAAAAATTACCGTTATGGTCTTAAACGATAGGTAATTAAAATGGCTACCTTACAAAAAAATTTCATGGTTGCCACCCCTTTAGAAATATTTTTTTTGAATTTTTGAAAATTAAAAATGAGTTTTTTCAAGAGGTAGTATGTTTTAAAAAATTCTTGTCGGTAAGGTAGTTGACCAAAAATTACCGTTATGGTCTTAAACGATAGGTAATTAAAATGGCTACCTTAAAAAAAAATTTCATGGTTGCCACCCCTCTAGAAATATTTTTTTTGAATTTTTGAAAATTAAAAATGAGTTTTTTCAAGAGGTAGTATGTTTTAAAAAATTCTTGTCGGTAAGGTAGTTGACCAAAAATTACCGTTATGGTCTTAAACGATAGGTAATTAAAATGGCTACCTTACAAAAAAATTTCATTGTTGCCACCCCTCTAGAAATATTTTTTTTGAATTTTTGAAAATTAAAAATGAGTTTTTTCAAGAGGTAGTATGTTTAAAAAAATTCCTGTCGGTAAGGTAGTTGACAAAAAATTACCGTTATGGTCTTAAACGATAGGTAATTAAAATGGCTACCTTACAAAAAAATTTCATGGTTGCCACCCCTCTAGAAATATTTTTTTTGAATTTTTGAAAATTAAAAATGAGTTTTTTCTAGAGGTAGTATGTTTAAAAAAATTCCTGTCGGTAAGGTAGTTGACCAAAAATTACCGTTATGGTCTTCAACGATAGGTAATTAAAATGGCTACCTTACAAAAAAATTTCATGGTTGCCACCCCTCTAGAAATATTTTTTTTGAATTTTTGAAAATTAAAAATGAGTTTTTTCAAGAGGTAGTATGTTTAAAAAAATTCCTGTCGGTAAGGTAGTTGACAAAAAATTACCGTTATGGTCTTAAACGATAGGTAATTAAAATGGCTACCTTACAAAAAAATTTCATGGTTGCCACCCCTCTAGAAATATTTTTTTTGAATTTTTGAAAATTAAAAATGAGTTTTTTCTAGAGGTAGTATGTTTAAAAAAATTCCTGTCGGTAAGGTAGTTGACCAAAAATTACCGTTATGGTCTTAAACGATAGGTAATTAAAATGGCTACCTTACAAAAGAATTTCATGGTTGCCACCCCTCTAGAAATATTTTTTTTGAATTTTTGAAAATTAAAAATGAGTTTTTTCAAGAGGTAGTATGTTTAAAAAAATTCCTGTCGGTAAGGTAGTTGACCAAAAATTACCGTTATGGTCTTAAACGATAGGTAATTAAAATGGCTACCTTACAAAAAAATTTCATGGTTGCCACCCCTCTAGAAATATTTTTTTTGAATTTTTGAAAATTAAAAATGAGTTTTTTCTAGAGGTAGTATGTTTAAAAAATTCCTGTCGGTAAGGTAGTTGACCAAAAATTACCGTTATGGTCTTTTTTTGAATTTTTGAAAATTAAAAATTAGTTTTTTCAAGAGGTAGTATGTTTAAAAAAATTCCTGTCGGTAAGGTAGTTGACCAAAAATTACCGTTATGGTCTTAAACGATAGGTAATTAAAATGGCTACCTTACAAAAAAATTTCATGGTTGCCACCCCTCTAGAAATATTTTTTTTGAATTTTTGAAAATTAAAAATGAGTTTTTTCTAGAGGTAGTATGTTTAAAAAAATTCCTGTCGGTAAGGTAGTTGACCAAAAATTACCGTTATGGTCTTAAACGATAGGTAATTAAAATGGCTACCTTACAAAAAAATTTCATGGTTGCCACCCCTCTAGAAATATTTTTTTTGAATTTTTGAAAATTAAAAATGAGTTTTTTCAAGAGGTAGTATGTTTAAAAAAATTCCTGTCGGTAAGGTAGTTGACAAAAAATTACCGTTATGGTCTTAAACGATAGGTAATTAAAATGGCTACCTTACAAAAAAATTTCATGGTTGCCACCCCTCTAGAAATATTTTTTTTGAATTTTTGAAAATTAAAAATGAGTTTTTTCTAGAGGTAGTATGTTTAAAAAAATTCCTGTCGGTAAGGTAGCTGACCAAAAATTACCGTTATGGTCTTAAACGATAGGTAATTAAAATGGCTACCTTACAAAAGAATTTCATGGTTGCCACCCCTCTAGAAATATTTTTTTTGAATTTTTGAAAATTAAAAATGAGTTTTTTCAAGAGGTAGTATGTTTAAAAAAATTCCTGTCGGTAAGGTAGTTGACCAAAAATTACCGTTATGGTCTTAAACGATAGGTAATTAAAATGGCTACCTTACAAAAAAATTTCATGGTTGCCACCCCTCTAGAAATATTTTTTTTGAATTTTTGAAAATTAAAAATGAGTTTTTTCTAGAGGTAGTATGTTTAAAAAATTCCTGTCGGTAAGGTAGTTGACCAAAAATTACCGTTATGGTCTTTTTTTGAATTTTTGAAAATTAAAAATTAGTTTTTTCAAGAGGTAGTATGTTTAAAAAAATTCCTGTCGGTAAGGTAGTTGACCAAAAATTACCGTTATGGTCTTAAACGATAGGTAATTAAAATGGCTACCTTACAAAAAAATTTCATGGTTGCCACCCCTCTAGAAATATTTTTTTTGAATTTTTGAAAATTAAAAATGAGTTTTTTCTAGAGGTAGTATGTTTAAAAAAATTCCTGTCGGTAAGGTAGTTGACCAAAAATTACCGTTATGGTCTTAAACGATAGGTAATTAAAATGGCTACCTTACAAAAAAATTTCATGGTTGCCACCCCTCTAGAAATATTTTTTTTGAATTTTTGAAAATTAAAAATGAGTTTTTTCTAGAGGTAGTATGTTTAAAAAAATTCCTGTCGGTAAGGTAGTTGACCAAAAATTACCGTTATGGTCTTAAACGATAGGTAATTAAAATGGCTACCTTACAAAAAAATTTCATGGTTGCCACCCCTCCAGAAATATTTTTTTTGAATTTTTGAAAATTAAAAATGAGTTTTTTCTAGAGGTAGTATGTTTAAAAAAATTCCTGTCGGTAAGGTAGTTGACCAAAAATTACCGTTATGGTCTTAAACGATAGGTAATTAAAATGGCTACCTTACAAAAAAATTTTATGGTTGCCACCCCTCTAGAAATATTTTTTTTGAATTTTTGAAAATTAAAAATGAGTTTTTTCAAGAGGTAGTATGTTTAAAAAAATTCCTGTCGGTAAGGTAGTTGACCAAAAATTACCGTTATGGTCTTAAACGATAGGTAATTAAAATGGCTACCTTACAAAAAAATTTCATGGTTGCCACCCCTCTAGAAATATTTTTTTTGAATTTTTGAAAATTAAAAATGAGTTTTTTCTAGAGGTAGTATGTTTAAAAAAATTCCTGTCGGTAAGGTAGTTGACCAAAAATTGCCGTTATGGTCTTAAACGATAGGTAATTAAAATGGCTACCTTACAAAAAAATTTCATGGTTGCCACCCCTCTAGAAATATTTTTTTTGAATTTTTGAAAATTAAAAATGAGTTTTTTCTAGAGGTAGTATGTTTAAAAAAATTCCTGTCGGTAAGGTAGTTGACCAAAAATTACCGTTATGGTCTTAAACGATAGGTAATTAAAATGGCTACCTTACAAAAAAATTTCATTGTTGCCACCCCTCTAGAAATATTTTTTTTTGAATTTTTGAAAATTAAAAATGAGTTTTTTCTAGAGGTAGTATGTTTAAAAAAATACCTGTCGGTAAGGTAGTTGACCAAAAATTACCGTTATGGTCTTAAACGATAGGTAATTAAAATGGCTACCTTACAAAAAAATTTCATGGTTGCCACCCCTCTAGAAATATTTTTTTTGAATTTTTGGAAATTAAAAATGAGTTTTTTCTAGAGGTAGTATGTTTAAAAAAATTCCTGTCGGTAAGGTAGTTGACCAAAAATTACCGTTATGGTCTTAAACGATAGGTAATTAAAATGGCTACCTTACAAAAAAATTTCATTGTTGCCACCCCTCTAGAAATATTTTTTTTTGAATTTTTGAAAATTAAAAATGAGTTTTTTCTAGAGGTAGTATGTTTAAAAAAATTTCTGTCGGTAAGGTAGTTGACCAAAAATTACCGTTATGGTCTTAAACGATAGGTAATTAAAATGGCTACCTTACAAAAAAATTTCATTGTTGCCACCCCTCTAGAGATATTTTTTTTGAATTTTTGAAAATTAAAAATGAGTTTTTTCTAGAGGTAGTATGTTTAAAAAAATTCCTGTCGGTAAGGTAGTTGACCAAAAATTACCGTTATGGTCTTAAACGATAGGTAATTAAAATGGCTACCTTACAAAAAAATTTCATGGTTGCCACCCCTCTAGAAATATTTTTTTTGAATTTTTGAAAATTAAAAATGAGTTTTTTCTAGAGGTAGTATGTTTAAAAAAATTCCTGTCGGTAAGGTAGTTGACCAAAAATTACCGTTATGGTCTTAAACGATAGGTAATTAAAATGGCTACCTTACAAAAAAATTTCATGGTTGCCACCCCTCTAGAAATATTTTTTTTGAATTTTTGAAAATTAAAAATGAGTTTTTTCTAGAGGTAGTATGTTTAAAAAATTCCTGTCGGTAAGGTAGTTGACCAAAAATTACCGTTATGGTCTTTTTTTGAATTTTTGAAAATTAAAAATGAGTTTTTTCTAGAGGTAGTATGTTTAAAAAATTCCTGTCGGTAAGGTAGTTGACCAAAAATTACCGTTATGGTCTTTTTTTGAATTTTTGAAAATTAAAAATTAGTTTTTTCAAGAGGTAGTATGTTTAAAAAAATTCCTGTCGGTAAGGTAGTTGACCAAAAATTACCGTTATGGTCTTAAACGATAGGTAATTAAAATGGCTACCTTACAAAAAAATTTCATGGTTGCCACCCCTCTAGAAATATTTTTTTTGAATTTTTGAAAATTAAAAATGAGTTTTTTCTAGAGGTAGTATGTTTAAAAAAATTCCTGTCGGTAAGGTAGTTGACCAAAAATTACCGTTATGGTCTTAAACGATAGGTAATTAAAATGGCTACCTTACAAAAAAATTTCATGGTTGCCACCCCTCTAGAAATATTTTTTTTGAATTTTTGAAAATTAAAAATGAGTTTTTTCTAGAGGTAGTATGTTTAAAAAAATTCCTGTCGGTAAGGTAGTTGACCAAAAATTACCGTTATGGTCTTAAACGATAGGTAATTAAAATGGCTACCTTACAAAAAAATTTCATGGTTGCCACCCCTCCAGAAATATTTTTTTTGAATTTTTGAAAATTAAAAATGAGTTTTTTCTAGAGGTAGTATGTTTAAAAAAATTCCTGTCGGTAAGGTAGTTGACCAAAAATTACCGTTATGGTCTTAAACGATAGGTAATTAAAATGGCTACCTTACAAAAAAATTTTATGGTTGCCACCCCTCTAGAAATATTTTTTTTGAATTTTTGAAAATTAAAAATGAGTTTTTTCAAGAGGTAGTATGTTTAAAAAAATTCCTGTCGGTAAGGTAGTTGACCAAAAATTACCGTTATGGTCTTAAACGATAGGTAATTAAAATGGCTACCTTACAAAAAAATTTCATGGTTGCCACCCCTCTAGAAATATTTTTTTTGAATTTTTGAAAATTAAAAATGAGTTTTTTCTAGAGGTAGTATGTTTAAAAAAATTCCTGTCGGTAAGGTAGTTGACCAAAAATTGCCGTTATGGTCTTAAACGATAGGTAATTAAAATGGCTACCTTACAAAAAAATTTCATGGTTGCCACCCCTCTAGAAATATTTTTTTTGAATTTTTGAAAATTAAAAATGAGTTTTTTCTAGAGGTAGTATGTTTAAAAAAATTCCTGTCGGTAAGGTAGTTGACCAAAAATTACCGTTATGGTCTTAAACGATAGGTAATTAAAATGGCTACCTTACAAAAAAATTTCATTGTTGCCACCCCTCTAGAAATATTTTTTTTTGAATTTTTGAAAATTAAAAATGAGTTTTTTCTAGAGGTAGTATGTTTAAAAAAATACCTGTCGGTAAGGTAGTTGACCAAAAATTACCGTTATGGTCTTAAACGATAGGTAATTAAAATGGCTACCTTACAAAAAAATTTCATGGTTGCCACCCCTCTAGAAATATTTTTTTTGAATTTTTGGAAATTAAAAATGAGTTTTTTCTAGAGGTAGTATGTTTAAAAAAATTCCTGTCGGTAAGGTAGTTGACCAAAAATTACCGTTATGGTCTTAAACGATAGGTAATTAAAATGGCTACCTTACAAAAAAATTTCATTGTTGCCACCCCTCTAGAAATATTTTTTTTTGAATTTTTGAAAATTAAAAATGAGTTTTTTCTAGAGGTAGTATGTTTAAAAAAATTTCTGTCGGTAAGGTAGTTGACCAAAAATTACCGTTATGGTCTTAAACGATAGGTAATTAAAATGGCTACCTTACAAAAAAATTTCATTGTTGCCACCCCTCTAGAGATATTTTTTTTGAATTTTTGAAAATTAAAAATGAGTTTTTTCTAGAGGTAGTATGTTTAAAAAAATTCCTGTCGGTAAGGTAGTTGACCAAAAATTACCGTTATGGTCTTAAACGATAGGTAATTAAAATGGCTACCTTACAAAAAAATTTCATGGTTGCCACCCCTCTAGAAATATTTTTTTTGAATTTTTGAAAATTAAAAATGAGTTTTTTCTAGAGGTAGTATGTTTAAAAAAATTCCTGTCGGTAAGGTAGTTGACCAAAAATTACCGTTATGGTCTTAAACGATAGGTAATTAAAATGGCTACCTTACAAAAAAATTTCATGGTTGCCACCCCTCTAGAAATATTTTTTTTGAATTTTTGAAAATTAAAAATGAGTTTTTTCTAGAGGTAGTATGTTTAAAAAATTCCTGTCGGTAAGGTAGTTGACCAAAAATTACCGTTATGGTCTTTTTTTGAATTTTTGAAAATTAAAAATTAGTTTTTTCAAGAGGTAGTATGTTTAAAAAAATTCCTGTCGGTAAGGTAGTTGACCAAAAATTACCGTTATGGTCTTAAACGATAGGTAATTAAAATGGCTACCTTACAAAAAAATTTCATGGTTGCCACCCCTCTAGAAATATTTTTTTTGAATTTTTGAAAATTAAAAATGAGTTTTTTCTAGAGGTAGTATGTTTAAAAAAATTCCTGTCGGTAAGGTAGTTGACCAAAAATTACCGTTATGGTCTTAAACGATAGGTAATTAAAATGGCTACCTTACAAAAAAATTTCATGGTTGCCACCCCTCTAGAAATATTTTTTTTGAATTTTTGAAAATTAAAAATGAGTTTTTTCAAGAGGTAGTATGTTTAAAAAAATTCCTGTCGGTAAGGTAGTTGACAAAAAATTACCGTTATGGTCTTAAACGATAGGTAATTAAAATGGCTACCTTACAAAAAAATTTCATGGTTGCCACCCCTCTAGAAATATTTTTTTTGAATTTTTGAAAATTAAAAATGAGTTTTTTCTAGAGGTAGTATGTTTAAAAAAATTCCTGTCGGTAAGGTAGCTGACCAAAAATTACCGTTATGGTCTTAAACGATAGGTAATTAAAATGGCTACCTTACAAAAGAATTTCATGGTTGCCACCCCTCTAGAAATATTTTTTTTGAATTTTTGAAAATTAAAAATGAGTTTTTTCAAGAGGTAGTATGTTTAAAAAAATTCCTGTCGGTAAGGTAGTTGACCAAAAATTACCGTTATGGTCTTAAACGATAGGTAATTAAAATGGCTACCTTACAAAAAAATTTCATGGTTGCCACCCCTCTAGAAATATTTTTTTTGAATTTTTGAAAATTAAAAATGAGTTTTTTCTAGAGGTAGTATGTTTAAAAAATTCCTGTCGGTAAGGTAGTTGACCAAAAATTACCGTTATGGTCTTTTTTTGAATTTTTGAAAATTAAAAATTAGTTTTTTCAAGAGGTAGTATGTTTAAAAAAATTCCTGTCGGTAAGGTAGTTGACCAAAAATTACCGTTATGGTCTTAAACGATAGGTAATTAAAATGGCTACCTTACAAAAAAATTTCATGGTTGCCACCCCTCTAGAAATATTTTTTTTGAATTTTTGAAAATTAAAAATGAGTTTTTTCTAGAGGTAGTATGTTTAAAAAAATTCCTGTCGGTAAGGTAGTTGACCAAAAATTACCGTTATGGTCTTAAACGATAGGTAATTAAAATGGCTACCTTACAAAAAAATTTCATGGTTGCCACCCCTCTAGAAATATTTTTTTTGAATTTTTGAAAATTAAAAATGAGTTTTTTCTAGAGGTAGTATGTTTAAAAAAATTCCTGTCGGTAAGGTAGTTGACCAAAAATTACCGTTATGGTCTTAAACGATAGGTAATTAAAATGGCTACCTTACAAAAAAATTTCATGGTTGCCACCCCTCTAGAAATATTTTTTTTGAATTTTTGAAAATTAAAAATGAGTTTTTTCTAGAGGTAGTATGTTTAAAAAAATTCCTGTCGGTAAGGTAGTTGACCAAAAATTACCGTTATGGTCTTAAACGATAGGTAATTAAAATGGCTACCTTACAAAAAAATTTTATGGTTGCCACCCCTCTAGAAATATTTTTTTTGAATTTTTGAAAATTAAAAATGAGTTTTTTCAAGAGGTAGTATGTTTAAAAAAATTCCTGTTGGTAAGGTAGTTGACAAAAAATTACCGTTATGGTCTTAAACGATAGGTAATTAAAATGGCTACCTTACAAAAAAATTTCATGGTTGCCACCCCTCTAGAAATATTTTTTTTGAATTTTTGAAAATTAAAAATGAGTTTTTTCTAGAGGTAGTATGTTTAAAAAAATTCCTGTCGGTAAGGTAGTTGACCAAAAATTGCCGTTATGGTCTTAAACGATAGGTAATTAAAATGGCTACCTTACAAAAAAATTTCATGGTTGCCACCCCTCTAGAAATATTTTTTTTGAATTTTTGAAAATTAAAAATGAGTTTTTTCTAGAGGTAGTATGTTTAAAAAAATTCCTGTCGGTAAGGTAGTTGACCAAAAATTACCGTTATGGTCTTAAACGATAGGTAATTAAAATGGCTACCTTACAAAAAAATTTCATTGTTGCCACCCCTCTAGAAATATTTTTTTTTGAATTTTTGAAAATTAAAAATGAGTTTTTTCTAGAGGTAGTATGTTTAAAAAAATACCTGTCGGTAAGGTAGTTGACCAAAAATTACCGTTATGGTCTTAAACGATAGGTAATTAAAATGGCTACCTTACAAAAAAATTTCATGGTTGCCACCCCTCTAGAAATATTTTTTTTGAATTTTTGGAAATTAAAAATGAGTTTTTTCTAGAGGTAGTATGTTTAAAAAAATTCCTGTCGGTAAGGTAGTTGACCAAAAATTACCGTTATGGTCTTAAACGATAGGTAATTAAAATGGCTACCTTACAAAAAAATTTCATTGTTGCCACCCCTCTAGAAATATTTTTTTTGAATTTTTGAAAATTAAAAATGAGTTTTTTCTAGAGGTAGTATGTTTAAAAAAATTTCTGTCGGTAAGGTAGTTGACCAAAAATTACCGTTATGGTCTTAAACGATAGGTAATTAAAATGGCTACCTTACAAAAAAATTTCATTGTTGCCACCCCTCTAGAGATATTTTTTTTGAATTTTTGAAAATTAAAAATGAGTTTTTTCTAGAGGTAGTATGTTTAAAAAAATTCCTGTCGGTAAGGTAGTTGACCAAAAATTACCGTTATGGTCTTAAACGATAGGTAATTAAAATGGCTACCTTACAAAAAAATTTCATGGTTGCCACCCCTCTAGAAATATTTTTTTTGAATTTTTGAAAATTAAAAATGAGTTTTTTCTAGAGGTAGTATGTTTAAAAAAATTCCTGTCGGTAAGGTAGTTGACCAAAAATTACCGTTATGGTCTTAAACGATAGGTAATTAAAATGGCTACCTTACAAAAAAATTTCATGGTTGCCACCCCTCTAGAAATATTTTTTTTGAATTTTTGAAAATTAAAAATTAGTTTTTTCAAGAGGTAGTATGTTTAAAAAAATTCCTGTCGGTAAGGTAGTTGACCAAAAATTACCGTTATGGTCTTAAACGATAGGTAATTAAAATGGCTACCTTACAAAAAAATTTCATGGTTGCCACCCCTCTAGAAATATTTTTTTTGAATTTTTGAAAATTAAAAATGAGTTTTTTCTAGAGGTAGTATGTTTAAAAAAATTCCTGTCGGTAAGGTAGTTGACCAAAAATTACCGTTATGGTCTTAAACGATAGGTAATTAAAATGGCTACCTTACAAAAAAATTTCATGGTTGCCACCCCTCTAGAAATATTTTTTTTGAATTTTTGAAAATTAAAAATGAGTTTTTTCTAGAGGTAGTATGTTTAAAAAAATTCCTGTCGGTAAGGTAGTTGACCAAAAATTACCGTTATGGTCTTAAACGATAGGTAATTAAAATGGCTACCTTACAAAACAATTTCATGGTTGCCACCCCTCTAGAAATATTTTTTTTGAATTTTTGAAAATTAAAAATTAGTTTTTTCAAGAGGTAGTATGTTTAAAAAAATTCCTGTCGGTAAGGTAGTTGACCAAAAATTACCGTTATGGTCTTAAACGATAGGTAATTAAAATGGCTACCTTACAAAAAAATTTCATGGTTGCCACCCCTCTAGAAATATTTTTTTTGAATTTTTGAAAATTAAAAATGAGTTTTTTCTAGAGGTAGTATGTTTTAAAAAATTCTTGTCGGTAAGGTAGTTGACCAAAAATTACCGTTATGGTCTTAAACGATAGGTAATTAAAATGGCTACCTTACAAAAAAATTTCATTGTTGCCACCCCTCTAGAAATATTTTTTTTGAATTTTTGAAAATTAAAAATGAGTTTTTTCAAGAGGTAGTATGTTTAAAAAAATTCCTGTCGGTAAGGTAGTTGACAAAAAATTACCGTTATGGTCTTAAACGATAGGTAATTAAAATGGCTACCTTACAAAAAAATTTCATGGTTGCCACCCCTCTAGAAATATTTTTTTTGAATTTTTGAAAATTAAAAATTAGTTTTTTCAAGAGGTAGTATGTTTAAAAAAATTCCTGTCGGTAAGGTAGTTGACCAAAAATTACCGTTATGGTCTTAAACGATAGGTAATTAAAATGGCTACCTTACAAAAAAATTTCATGGTTGCCACCCCTCTAGAAATATTTTTTTTGAATTTTTGAAAATTAAAAATGAGTTTTTTCAAGAGGTAGTATGTTTTAAAAAATTCTTGTCGGTAAGGTAGTTGACCAAAAATTACCGTTATGGTCTTAAACGATAGGTAATTAAAATGGCTACCTTACAAAAAAATTTCATGGTTGCCACCCCTCTAGAAATATTTTTTTTGAATTTTTGAAAATTAAAAATGAGTTTTTTCAAGAGGTAGTATGTTTAAAAAAATTCCTGTCGGTAAGGTAGTTGACAAAAAATTACCGTTATGGTCTTAAACGATAGGTAATTAAAATGGCTACCTTACAAAAAAATTTCATGGTTGCCACCCCTCTAGAAATATTTTTTTTGAATTTTTGAAAATTAAAAATGAGTTTTTTCTAGAGGTAGTATGTTTAAAAAAATTCCTGTCGGTAAGGTAGCTGACCAAAAATTACCGTTATGGTCTTAAACGATAGGTAATTAAAATGGCTACCTTACAAAAGAATTTCATGGTTGCCACCCCTCTAGAAATATTTTTTTTGAATTTTTGAAAATTAAAAATGAGTTTTTTCAAGAGGTAGTATGTTTAAAAAAATTCCTGTCGGTAAGGTAGTTGACCAAAAATTACCGTTATGGTCTTAAACGATAGGTAATTAAAATGGCTACCTTACAAAAAAATTTCATGGTTGCCACCCCTCTAGAAATATTTTTTTTGAATTTTTGAAAATTAAAAATGAGTTTTTTCTAGAGGTAGTATGTTTAAAAAATTCCTGTCGGTAAGGTAGTTGACCAAAAATTACCGTTATGGTCTTAAACGATAGGTAATTAAAATGGCTACCTTACAAAAAAATTTCATGGTTGCCACCCCTCTAGAAATATTTTTTTTGAATTTTTGAAAATTAAAAATGAGTTTTTTCTAGAGGTAGTATGTTTAAAAAAATTCCTGTCGGTAAGGTAGCTGACCAAAAATTACCGTTATGGTCTTAAACGATAGGTAATTAAAATGGCTACCTTACAAAAGAATTTCATGGTTTCCACCCCTCTAGAAATATTTTTTTTGAATTTTTGAAAATTAAAAATGAGTTTTTTCAAGAGGTAGTATGTTTAAAAAAATTCCTGTCGGTAAGGTAGTTGACCAAAAATTACCGTTATGGTCTTAAACGATAGGTAATTAAAATGGCTACCTTACAAAAAAATTTCATGGTTGCCACCCCTCTAGAAATATTTTTTTTGAATTTTTGAAAATTAAAAATGAGTTTTTTCTAGAGGTAGTATGTTTAAAAAATTCCTGTCGGTAAGGTAGTTGACCAAAAATTACCGTTATGGTATTTTTTTGAATTTTTGAAAATTAAAAATTAGTTTTTTCAAGAGGTAGTTTGTTTAAAAAAATTCCTGTCGGTAAGGTAGTTGACCAAAAATTACCGTTATGGTCTTAAACGATAGGTAATTAAAATGGCTACCTTACAAAAGAATTTCATGGTTGCCACCCCTCTAGAAATATTTTTTTTGAATTTTTGAAAATTAAAAATGAGTTTTTTCAAGAGGTAGTATGTTTAAAAAAATTCCTGTCGGTAAGGTAGTTGACCAAAAATTACCGTTATGGTCTTAAACGATAGGTAATTAAAATGGCTACCTTACAAAAAAATTTCATGGTTGCCACCCCTCTAGAAATATTTTTTTTGAATTTTTGAAAATTAAAAATGAGTTTTTTCTAGAGGTAGTATGTTTAAAAAATTCCTGTCGGTAAGGTAGTTGACCAAAAATTACCGTTATGGTCTTAAACGATAGGTAATTAAAATGGCTACCTTACAAAAAAATTTCATGGTTGCCACCCCTCTAGAAATATTTTTTTTGAATTTTTGAAAATTAAAAATGAGTTTTTTCAAGAGGTAGTATGTTTAAAAAAATTCCTGTCGGTAAGGTAGTTGACCAAAAATTACCGTTATGGTCTTAAACGATAGGTAATTAAAATGGCTACCTTACAAAAGAATTTCATGGTTGCCACCCCTCTAGAAATATTTTTTTTGAATTTTTGAAAATTAAAAATGAGTTTTTTCAAGAGGTAGTATGTTTAAAAAAATTCCTGTCGGTAAGGTAGTTGACCAAAAATTACCGTTATGGTCTTAAACGATAGGTAATTAAAATGGCTACCTTACAAAAAAATTTCATGGTTGCCACCCCTCTAGAAATATTTTTTTTGAATTTTTGAAAATTAAAAATGAGTTTTTTCTAGAGGTAGTATGTTTAAAAAATTCCTGTCGGTAAGGTAGTTGACCAAAAATTACCGTTATGGTCTTAAACGATAGGTAATTAAAATGGCTACCTTACAAAAAAATTTCATGGTTGCCACCCCTCTAGAAATATTTTTTTTGAATTTTTGAAAATTAAAAATGAGTTTTTTCTAGAGGTAGTATGTTTAAAAAAATTCCTGTCGGTAAGGTAGTTGACCAAAAATTACCGTTATGGTCTTAAACGATAGGTAATTAAAATGGCTACCTTACAAAAAAATTTCATGGTTGCCACCCCTCTAGAAATATTTTTTTTGAATTTTTGAAAATTAAAAATGAGTTTTTTCTAGAGGTAGTATGTTTAAAAAAATTCCTGTCGGTAAGGTAGTTGACCAAAAATTACCGTTATGGTCTTAAACGATAGGTAATTAAAATGGCTACCTTACAAAAAAATTTCATGGTTGCCACCCCTCTAGAAATATTTTTTTTGAATTTTTGAAAATTAAAAATGAGTTTTTTCAAGAGGTAGTATGTTTAAAAAAATTCCTGTCGGTAAGGTAGTTGACCAAAAATTACCGTTATGGTCTTAAACGATAGGTAATTAAAATGGCTACCTTACAAAAAAATTTCATGGTTGCCGCCTCTCTAGAAATATTTTTTTTGAATTTTTGAAAATTAAAAATGAGTTTTTTCAAGAAGTAGTATGTTTAAAAAAATTCCTGTCTACCGACCAAAAATTACCGTTATGGTCTTAAACGATAGGTAATTAAAATGGCTACCTAACAAAAAAATGTCATGGTTGCCACCCCTCTAGAAATATTTTTTTTGAATTTTTGAAAATTAAAAATGAGTTTTTTCAAGAAGTAGTATGTTTAAAAAAATTCCTGTCGGTAAGGTAGTTGACCAAAAATTACCGTTATGGTCTTAAACGATAGGTAATTAAAATGGCTACCTTACAAAAAAATTTCATGGTTGCCACCCCTCTAGAAATAT
The DNA here is from genome assembly GCA_951394125.1 of Epistrophe eligans. Lineage (NCBI taxonomy): Eukaryota > Metazoa > Arthropoda > Insecta > Diptera > Syrphidae > Epistrophe > Epistrophe eligans. The sequence continues at coordinate 97,337,679 of OX596028.1, forward strand.
TTTTTTTGATTTTTTGAAAATTAAAAATGAGTTTTTTCAAGAGTTAGTATGTTTAAAAAATTCCTGTCGGTAAGGTAGTTGACCAAAAATTACCGTTAAAATGGCTACCTTACAAAAAAATTTCATGGTTGCCACCCCTCTAGAAATATTTTTTTTGAATTTTTGAAAATTAAAAATGAGTTTTTTCAAGCGGTAGTATGTTTAAAAAAATTCCTGTCGGTAAGGTAGTTGACCAAAAATTACCGTTATGGTCTCAAACGATAGGTAATTAAAATGGCTACCAAACAAAAAAATTTCATGGTTGCCACCCCTCTAGAAATATTTTTTTTGAATTTTTGAAAATTAAAAATGAGTTTTTTCTAGAGGTAGTATGTTTAAAAAAATTCCTGTCGGTAAGGTAGTTGACCAAAAATTACCGTTATGGTCTTAAACGATAGGTAATTAAAATGGCTACCTTACAAAAAAATTTCATGGTTGCCACCCCTCTAGAAATATTTTTTTTGAATTTTTGAAAATTAAAAATGAGTTTTTTCTAGAGGTAGTATGTTTAAAAAAATTCCTGTCGGTAAGGTAGTTGACCAAAAATTACCGTTATGGTCTTAAACGATAGGTAATTAAAATGGCTACCTTACAAAAAAATTTTATGGTTGCCACCCCTCTAGAAATATTTTTTTTGAATTTTTGAAAATTAAAAATGAGTTTTTTCTAGAGGTAGTATGTTTAAAAAAATTCCTGTCGGTAAGGTAGTTGACCAAAAATTACCGTTATGGTCTTAAACGATAGGTAATTAAAATGGCTACCTTACAAAAAAATTTCATGGTTGCCACCCCTCTAGAAATATTTTTTTTGAATTTTTGAAAATTAAAAATTAGTTTTTTCAAGAGGTAGTATGTTTAAAAAAATTCCTGTCGGTAAGGTAGTTGACCAAAAATTACCGTTATGGTCTCAAACGATAGGTAATTAAAATGGCTACCAAACAAAAAAATTTCATGGTTGCCACCCCTCTAGAAATATTTTTTTTGATTTTTTGAAAATTAAAAATGAGTTTTTTCAAGAGTTAGTATGTTTAAAAAATTCCTGTCGGTAAGGTAGTTGACCAAAAATTACCGTTATGGTCTTAAACGATAGGTAATTAAAATGGCTACCTTACAAAAAAATTTCATGGTTGCCACCCCTCTAGAAATATTTTTTTTGAATTTTTGAAAATTAAAAATGAGTTTTTTCAAGAGGTAGTATGTTTAAAAAAATTCCTGTCGGTAAGGTAGTTGACCAAAAATTACCGTTATGGTCTTAAACGATAGGTAATTAAAATGGCTACCTTATTTTATGGTTGCCACCCCTCTAGAAATATTTTTTTTGAATTTTTGAAAATTAAAAATTAGTTTTTTCAAGAGGTAGTATGTTTAAAAAAATTCCTGTCGGTAAGGTAGTTGACCAAAAATTACCGTTATGGTCTTAAACGATAGGTAATTAAAATGGCTACCTTACAAAAAAATTTCATGGTTGCCACCCCTCTAGAAATATTTTTTTTTGAATTTTTGAAAATTAAAAATGAGTTTTTTCTAGAGGTAGTATGTTTAAAAAAATTCCTGTCGGTAAGGTAGTTGACCAAAAATTACCGTTATGGTCTTAAACGATAGGTAATTAAAATGGCTACCTTACAAAAAAATTTCATGGTTGCCACCCCTCTAGAAATATTTTTTTTGAATTTTTGAAAATTAAAAATGAGTTTTTTCAAGAGTTAGTATGTTTAAAAAATTCCTGTCGGTAAGGTAGTTGACCAAAAATTACCGTTATGGTCTTAAACGATAGGTAATTAAAATGGCTACCTTACAAAAAAATTTCATGGTTGCCATCCCTCTAGAAATATTTTTTTTGAATTTTTGAAAATTAAAAATGAGTTTTTTCAAGAGGTAGTATGTTTAAAAAAATTCCTGTCGGTAAGGTAGTTGACCAAAAATTACCGTTATGGTCTTAAACGATAGGTAATTAAAATGGCTACCTTACAAAAAAATTTCATGGTTGCCACCCCTCTAGAAATATTTTTTTTGAATTTTTGAAAATTAAAAATGAGTTTTTTCTAGAGGTAGTATGTTTAAAAAAATTCCTGTCGGTAAGGTAGTTGACCAAAAATTACCGTTATGGTCTTAAACGATAGGTAATTAAAATGGCTACCTTACAAAAAAATTTCATGGTTGCCACCCCTCTAGAAATATTTTTTTTGAATTTTTGAAAATTAAAAATGAGTTTTTTCAAGAGGTAGTATGTTTTAAAAAATTCTTGTCGGTAAGGTAGTTGACCAAAAATTACCGTTATGGTCTTAAACGATAGGTAATTAAAATGGCTACCTTACAAAAAAATTTCATGGTTGCCACACCTCTAGAAATATTTTTTTTGAATTTTTGAAAATTAAAAATGAGTTTTTTCAAGAGGTAGTATGTTTAAAAAAATTCCTGTCGGTAAGGTAGTTGACAAAAAATTACCGTTATGGTCTTAAACGATAGGTAATTAAAATGGCTACCTTACAAAAAAATTTCATGGTTGCCACCCCTCTAGAAATATTTTTTTTTAATTTTTGAAAATTAAAAATGAGTTTTTTCTAGAGGTAGTATGTTTAAAAAAATTCCTGTCGGTAAGGTAGTTGACCAAAAATTACCGTTATGGTCTTAAACGATAGGTAATTAAAATGCCTACCTTACAAAAATATTTCATGGTTGCCACCCCTCTAGAAATATTTTTTTTGAATTTTTGAAAATTAAAAATGAGTTTTTTCAAGAGGTAGTATGTTTAAAAAAATTCCTGTCGGTAAGGTAGTTGACCAAAAATTACCGTTATGGTCTTAAACGATAGGTAATTAAAATGGCTACCTTACAAAAAAATTTCATGGTTGCCACCCCTCTAGAAATATTTTTTTTGAATTTTTGAAAATTAAAAATGAGTTTTTTCAAGAGTTAGTATGTTTAAAAAATTCCTGTCGGTAAGGTAGTTGACCAAAAATTACCGTTATGGTCTTAAACGATAGGTAATTAAAATGGCTACCTTACAAAAAAATTTCATGGTTGCCACCCCTCTAGAAATATTTTTTTTGAATTTTTGAAAATTAAAAATGAGTTTTTTCAAGAGGTAGTATGTTTAAAAAAATTCCTGTCGGTAAGGTAGTTGACCAAAAATTACCGTTATGGTCTTAAACGATAGGTAATTAAAATGGCTACCTTACAAAAAAATTTTATGGTTGCCACCCCTCTAGAAATATTTTTTTTGAATTTTTGAAAATTAAAAATGAGTTTTTTCTAGAGGTAGTATGTTTAAAAAAATTCCTGTCGGTAAGGTAGTTGACCAAAAATTACAGTTATGGTCTCAAACGATAGGTAATTAAAATGGCTACCAAACAAAAAAATTTCATGGTTGCCACCCCTCTAGAAATATTTTTTTTGAATTTTTGAAAATTAAAAATGAGTTTTTTCAAGAGTTAGTATGTTTAAAAAATTCCTGTCGGTAAGGTAGTTGACCAAAAATTACCGTTATGGTCTTAAACGATAGGTAATTAAAATGGCTACCTTACAAAAAAATTTCATGGTTGCCACCCCTCTAGAAATATTTTTTTTGAATTTTTTAAAATTAAAAATGAGTTTTTTCAAGAGGTAGTATGTTTAAAAAAATTCCTGTCGGTAAGGTAGTTGACCAAAAATTACCGTTATGGTCTCAAACGATAGGTAATTAAAATGGCTACCTTACAAAAAAATTTCATGGTTGCCACCCCTCTAGAAATATTTTTTTTGAATTTTTGAAAATTAAAAATGAGTTTTTTCAAGAGGTAGTATGTTTAAAAAATTCCTGTCGGTAAGGTAGTTGACCAAAAATTACCGTTATGGTCTTAAACGATAGGTAATTAAAATGGCTACCTTACAAAAAAATTTCATGGTTGCCACCCCTCTAGAAATATTTTTTTTGAATTTTTGAAAATTAAAAATGAGTTTTTTCAAGAGGTAGTATGTTTAAAAAAATTCCTGTCGGTAAGGTAGTTGACCAAAAATTACCGTTATGGTCTTAAACGATAGGTAATTAAAATGGCTACCTTACAAAAAAATTTTATGGTTGCCACCCCTCTAGAAATATTTTTTTTGAATTTTTGAAAATTAAAAATTAGTTTTTTCAAGAGGTAGTATGTTTAAAAAAATTCCTGTCGGTAAGGTAGTTGACCAAAAATTACCGTTATGGTCTTAAACGATAGGTAATTAAAATGGCTACCTTACAAAAAAATTTCATGGTTGCCACCCCTCTAGAAATATTTTTTTTGAATTTTTGAAAATTAAAAATGAGTTTTTTCTAGAGGTAGTATGTTTAAAAAAATTCCTGTCGGTAAGGTAGTTGACCAAAAATTACCGTTATGGTCTTAAACGATAGGTAATTAAAATGGCTACCTTACAAAAAAATTTCATGGTTGCCACCCCTCTAGAAATATTTTTTTTGAATTTTTGAAAATTAAAAATGAGTTTTTTCAAGAGTTAGTATGTTTAAAAAATTCCTGTCGGTAAGGTAGTTGACCAAAAATTACCGTTATGGTCTTAAACGATAGGTAATTAAAATGGCTACCTTACAAAAAAATTTCATGGTTGCCATCCCTCTAGAAATATTTTTTTTGAATTTTTGAAAATTAAAAATGAGTTTTTTCAAGAGGTAGTATGTTTAAAAAAATTCCTGTCGGTAAGGTAGTTGACCAAAAATTACCGTTATGGTCTTAAACGATAGGTAATTAAAATGGCTACCTTACAAAAAAATTTCATGGTTGCCACCCCTCTAGAAATATTTTTTTTGAATTTTTGAAAATTAAAAATGAGTTTTTTCTAGAGGTAGTATGTTTAAAAAAATTCCTGTCGGTAAGGTAGTTGACCAAAAATTACCGTTATGGTCTTAAACGATAGGTAATTAAAATGGCTACCTTACAAAAAAATTTCATGGTTGCCACCCCTCTAGAAATATTTTTTTTGAATTTTTGAAAATTAAAAATGAGTTTTTTCAAGAGGTAGTATGTTTTAAAAAATTCTTGTCGGTAAGGTAGTTGACCAAAAATTACCGTTATGGTCTTAAACGATAGGTAATTAAAATGGCTACCTTACAAAAAAATTTCATGGTTGCCACACCTCTAGAAATATTTTTTTTGAATTTTTGAAAATTAAAAATGAGTTTTTTCAAGAGGTAGTATGTTTAAAAAAATTCCTGTCGGTAAGGTAGTTGACAAAAAATTACCGTTATGGTCTTAAACGATAGGTAATTAAAATGGCTACCTTACAAAAAAATTTCATGGTTGCCACCCCTCTAGAAATATTTTTTTTGAATTTTTGAAAATTAAAAATGAGTTTTTTCTAGAGGTAGTATGTTTAAAAAAATTCCTGTCGGTAAGGTAGTTGACCAAAAATTACCGTTATGGTCTTAAACGATAGGTAATTAAAATGCCTACCTTACAAAAATATTTCATGGTTGCCACCCCTCTAGAAATATTTTTTTTGAATTTTTGAAAATTAAAAATGAGTTTTTTCAAGAGGTAGTATGTTTAAAAAAATTCCTGTCGGTAAGGTAGTTGACCAAAAATTACCGTTATGGTCTTAAACGATAGGTAATTAAAATGGCTACCTTACAAAAAAATTTCATGGTTGCCACCCCTCTAGAAATATTTTTTTTGAATTTTTGAAAATTAAAAATGAGTTTTTTCAAGAGTTAGTATGTTTAAAAAATTCCTGTCGGTAAGGTAGTTGACCAAAAATTACCGTTATGGTCTTAAACGATAGGTAATTAAAATGGCTACCTTACAAAAAAATTTCATGGTTGCCACCCCTCTAGAAATATTTTTTTTGAATTTTTGAAAATTAAAAATGAGTTTTTTCAAGAGGTAGTATGTTTAAAAAAATTCCTGTCGGTAAGGTAGTTGACCAAAAATTACCGTTATGGTCTTAAACGATAGGTAATTAAAATGGCTACCTTACAAAAAAATTTTATGGTTGCCACCCCTCTAGAAATATTTTTTTTGAATTTTTGAAAATTAAAAATGAGTTTTTTCTAGAGGTAGTATGTTTAAAAAAATTCCTGTCGGTAAGGTAGTTGACCAAAAATTACAGTTATGGTCTCAAACGATAGGTAATTAAAATGGCTACCAAACAAAAAAATTTCATGGTTGCCACCCCTCTAGAAATATTTTTTTTGAATTTTTGAAAATTAAAAATGAGTTTTTTCAAGAGTTAGTATGTTTAAAAAATTCCTGTCGGTAAGGTAGTTGACCAAAAATTACCGTTATGGTCTTAAACGATAGGTAATTAAAATGGCTACCTTACAAAAAAATTTCATGGTTGCCACCCCTCTAGAAATATTTTTTTTGAATTTTTTAAAATTAAAAATGAGTTTTTTCAAGAGGTAGTATGTTTAAAAAAATTCCTGTCGGTAAGGTAGTTGACCAAAAATTACCGTTATGGTCTCAAACGATAGGTAATTAAAATGGCTACCTTACAAAAAAATTTCATGGTTGCCACCCCTCTAGAAATATTTTTTTTGAATTTTTGAAAATTAAAAATGAGTTTTTTCAAGAGGTAGTATGTTTAAAAAATTCCTGTCGGTAAGGTAGTTGACCAAAAATTACCGTTATGGTCTTAAACGATAGGTAATTAAAATGGCTACCTTACAAAAAAATTTCATGGTTGCCACCCCTCTAGAAATATTTTTTTTGAATTTTTGAAAATTAAAAATGAGTTTTTTCTAGAGGTAGTATGTTTAAAAAAATTCCTGTCGGTAAGGTAGTTGACAAAAAATTACCGTTATGGTCTTAAACGATAGGTAATTAAAATGGCTACCTTACAAAAAAATTTCATGGTTGCCACCCCTCTAGAAATATTTTTTTTGAATTTTTGAAAATTAAAAATTAGTTTTTTCAAGAGGTAGTATGTTTAAAAAAATTCCTGTCGGTAAGGTAGTTGACCAAAAATTACCGTTATGGTCTTAAACGATAGGTAATTAAAATGGCTACCTTACAAAAAAATTTCATGGTTGCCACCCCTCTAGAAATATTTTTTTTGAATTTTTGAAAATTAAAAATGAGTTTTTTCTAGAGGTAGTATGTTTAAAAAAATTCCTGTCGGTAAGGTAGTTGACCAAAAATTACCGTTATGGTCTTAAACGATAGGTAATTAAAATGGCTACCTTACAAAAAAATTTTATGGTTGCCACCCCTCTAGAAATATTTTTTTTGAATTTTTGAAAATTAAAAATTAGTTTTTTCAAGAGGTAGTATGTTTAAAAAAATTCCTGTCGGTAAGGTAGTTGACCAAAAATTACCGTTATGGTCTTAAACGATAGGTAATTAAAATGGCTACCTTACAAAAAAATTTCATGGTTGCCACCCCTCTAGAAATATTTTTTTTGAATTTTTGAAAATTAAAAATGAGTTTTTTCAAGAGGTAGTATGTTTAAAAAATTCCTGTCGGTAAGGTAGTTGACCAAAAATTACCGTTATGGTCTTAAACGATAGGTAATTAAAATGGCTACCTTACAAAAAAATTTCATGGTTGCCACCCCTCTAGAAATATTTTTTTTGAATTTTTGAAAATTAAAAATGAGTTTTTTCTAGAGGTAGTATGTTTAAAAAAATTCCTGTCGGTAAGGTAGTTGACCAAAAATTACCGTTATGGTCTTAAACGATAGGTAATTAAAATGGCTACCTTACAAAAAAATTTCATGGTTGCCACCCCTCTAGAAATATTTTTTTTGAATTTTTGAAAATTAAAAATGAGTTTTTTCTAGAGGTAGTATGTTTAAAAAAATTCCTGTCGGTAAGGTAGTTGACCAAAAATTACCGTTATGGTCTTAAACGATAGGTAATTAAAATGGCTACCTTACAAAAAAATTTTATGGTTGCCACCCCTCTAGAAATATTTTTTTTGAATTTTTGAAAATTAAAAATGAGTTTTTTCAAGAGGTAGTATGTTTAAAAAAATTCCTGTCGGTAAGGTAGTTGACCAAAAATTACCGTTATGGTCTTAAACGATAGGTAATTAAAATGGCTACCTTACAAAAAAATTTCATGGTTGCCACCCCTCTAGAAATATTTTTTTTGAATTTTTGAAAATTAAAAATGAGTTTTTTCTAGAGGTAGTATGTTTAAAAAAATTCCTGTCGGTAAGGTAGTTGACCAAAAATTACCGTTATGGTCTTAAACGATAGGTAATTAAAATATCTACCAAACAAAAAAAATTCATGGTTGCCACCCCTCTAGAAATATTTTTTTTGAATTTTTGAAAATTAAAAATGAGTTTTTTCAAGAGTTAGTATGTTTAAAAAATTCCTGTCGGTAAGGTAGTTGACCAAAAATTACCGTTATGGTCTTAAACGATAGGTAATTAAAATGGCTACCTTACAAAAAAATTTCATGGTTGCCACCCCTCTAGAAATATTTTTTTTGAATTTTTGAAAATTAAAAATGAGTTTTTTCAAGAGGTAGTATGTTTAAAAAAATTCCTGTCGGTAAGGTAGTTGACCAAAAATTACCGTTATGGTCTTAAACGATAGGTAATTAAAATGGCTACCTTACAAAAAAATTTTATGGTTGCCACCCCTCTAGAAATATTTTTTTTGAATTTTTGAAAATTAAAAATTAGTTTTTTCAAGAGGTAGTATGTTTAAAAAAATTCCTGTCGGTAAGGTAGTTGACCAAAAATTACCGTTATGGTCTTAAACGATAGGTAATTAAAATGGCTACCTTACAAAAAAATTTCATGGTTGCCACCCCTCTAGAAATATTTTTTTTGAATTTTTGAAAATTAAAAATGAGTTTTTTCTAGAGGTAGTATGTTTAAAAAAATTCCTGTCGGTAAGGTAGTTGACCAAAAATTACCGTTATGGTCTTAAACGATAGGTAATTAAAATGGCTACCTTACAAAAAAATTTCATGGTTGCCACCCCTCTAGAAATATTTTTTTTGAATTTTTGAAAATTAAAAATGAGTTTTTTCAAGAGTTAGTATGTTTAAAAAATTCCTGTCGGTAAGGTAGTTGACCAAAAATTACCGTTATGGTCTTAAACGATAGGTAATTAAAATGGCTACCTTACAAAAAAATTTCATGGTTGCCATCCCTCTAGAAATATTTTTTTTGAATTTTTGAAAATTAAAAATGAGTTTTTTCAAGAGGTAGTATGTTTAAAAAAATTCCTGTCGGTAAGGTAGTTGACCAAAAATTACCGTTATGGTCTTAAACGATAGGTAATTAAAATGGCTACCTTACAAAAAAATTTCATGGTTGCCACCCCTCTAGAAATATTTTTTTTGAATTTTTGAAAATTAAAAATGAGTTTTTTCTAGAGGTAGTATGTTTAAAAAAATTCCTGTCGGTAAGGTAGTTGACCAAAAATTACCGTTATGGTCTTAAACGATAGGTAATTAAAATGGCTACCTTACAAAAAAATTTCATGGTTGCCACCCCTCTAGAAATATTTTTTTTGAATTTTTGAAAATTAAAAATGAGTTTTTTCAAGAGGTAGTATGTTTTAAAAAATTCTTGTCGGTAAGGTAGTTGACCAAAAATTACCGTTATGGTCTTAAACGATAGGTAATTAAAATGGCTACCTTACAAAAAAATTTCATGGTTGCCACACCTCTAGAAATATTTTTTTTGAATTTTTGAAAATTAAAAATGAGTTTTTTCAAGAGGTAGTATGTTTAAAAAAATTCCTGTCGGTAAGGTAGTTGACAAAAAATTACCGTTATGGTCTTAAACGATAGGTAATTAAAATGGCTACCTTACAAAAAAATTTCATGGTTGCCACCCCTCTAGAAATATTTTTTTTGAATTTTTGAAAATTAAAAATGAGTTTTTTCTAGAGGTAGTATGTTTAAAAAAATTCCTGTCGGTAAGGTAGTTGACCAAAAATTACCGTTATGGTCTTAAACGATAGGTAATTAAAATGCCTACCTTACAAAAATATTTCATGGTTGCCACCCCTCTAGAAATATTTTTTTTGAATTTTTGAAAATTAAAAATGAGTTTTTTCAAGAGGTAGTATGTTTAAAAAAATTCCTGTCGGTAAGGTAGTTGACCAAAAATTACCGTTATGGTCTTAAACGATAGGTAATTAAAATGGCTACCTTACAAAAAAATTTCATGGTTGCCACCCCTCTAGAAATATTTTTTTTGAATTTTTGAAAATTAAAAATGAGTTTTTTCAAGAGTTAGTATGTTTAAAAAATTCCTGTCGGTAAGGTAGTTGACCAAAAATTACCGTTATGGTCTTAAACGATAGGTAATTAAAATGGCTACCTTACAAAAAAATTTCATGGTTGCCATCCCTCTAGAAATATTTTTTTTGAATTTTTGAAAATTAAAAATGAGTTTTTTCAAGAGGTAGTATGTTTAAAAAAATTCCTGTCGGTAAGGTAGTTGACCAAAAATTACCGTTATGGTCTTAAACGATAGGTAATTAAAATGGCTACCTTACAAAAAAATTTCATGGTTGCCACCCCTCTAGAAATATTTTTTTTGAATTTTTGAAAATTAAAAATGAGTTTTTTCTAGAGGTAGTATGTTTAAAAAAATTCCTGTCGGTAAGGTAGTTGACCAAAAATTACCGTTATGGTCTTAAACGATAGGTAATTAAAATGGCTACCTTACAAAAAAATTTCATGGTTGCCACCCCTCTAGAAATATTTTTTTTGAATTTTTGAAAATTAAAAATGAGTTTTTTCAAGAGGTAGTATGTTTTAAAAAATTCTTGTCGGTAAGGTAGTTGACCAAAAATTACCGTTATGGTCTTAAACGATAGGTAATTAAAATGGCTACCTTACAAAAAAATTTCATGGTTGCCACACCTCTAGAAATATTTTTTTTGAATTTTTGAAAATTAAAAATGAGTTTTTTCAAGAGGTAGTATGTTTAAAAAAATTCCTGTCGGTAAGGTAGTTGACAAAAAATTACCGTTATGGTCTTAAACGATAGGTAATTAAAATGGCTACCTTACAAAAAAATTTCATGGTTGCCACCCCTCTAGAAATATTTTTTTTGAATTTTTGAAAATTAAAAATGAGTTTTTTCTAGAGGTAGTATGTTTAAAAAAATTCCTGTCGGTAAGGTAGTTGACCAAAAATTACCGTTATGGTCTTAAACGATAGGTAATTAAAATGCCTACCTTACAAAAATATTTCATGGTTGCCACCCCTCTAGAAATATTTTTTTTGAATTTTTGAAAATTAAAAATGAGTTTTTTCTAGAGGTAGTATGTTTAAAAAAATTCCTGTCGGTAAGGTAGTTGACCAAAAATTACCGTTATGGTCTTAAACGATAGGTAATTAAAATGGCTACCTTACAAAAAAATTTCATGGTTGCCACCCCTCTAGAAATATTTTTTTTGAATTTTTGAAAATTAAAAATGAGTTTTTTCAAGAGTTAGTATGTTTAAAAAATTCCTGTCGGTAAGGTAGTTGACCAAAAATTACCGTTATGGTCTTAAACGATAGGTAATTAAAATGGCTACCTTACAAAAAAATTTCATGGTTGCCATCCCTCTAGAAATATTTTTTTTGAATTTTTGAAAATTAAAAATGAGTTTTTTCAAGAGGTAGTATGTTTAAAAAAATTCCTGTCGGTAAGGTAGTTGACCAAAAATTACCGTTATGGTCTTAAACGATAGGTAATTAAAATGGCTACCTTACAAAAAAATTTCTTGGTTGCCACCCCTCTAGAAATATTTTTTTTGAATTTTTGAAAATTAAAAATGAGTTTTTTCTAGAGGTAGTATGTTTAAAAAAATTCCTGTCGGTAAGGTAGTTGACCAAAAATTACCGTTATGGTCTTAAACGATAGGTAATTAAAATGGCTACCTTACAAAAAAATTTCATGGTTGCCACCCCTCTAGAAATATTTTTTTTGAATTTTTGAAAATTAAAAATGAGTTTTTTCAAGAGGTAGTATGTTTAAAAAATTCTTGTCGGTAAGGTAGTTGACCAAAAATTACCGTTATGGTCTTAAACGATAGGTAATTAAAATGGCTACCTTACAAAAAAATTTCATGGTTGCCACACCTCTAGAAATATTTTTTTTGAATTTTTGAAAATTAAAAATGAGTTTTTTCAAGAGGTAGTATGTTTAAAAAAATTCCTGTCGGTAAGGTAGTTGACAAAAAATTACCGTTATGGTCTTAAACGATAGGTAATTAAAATGGCTACCTTACAAAAAAATTTCATGGTTGCCACCCCTCTAGAAATATTTTTTTTGAATTTTTGAAAATTAAAAATGAGTTTTTTCTAGAGGTAGTATGTTTAAAAAAATTCCTGTCGGTAAGGTAGTTGACCAAAAATTACCGTTATGGTCTTAAACGATAGGTAATTAAAATGCCTACCTTACAAAAATATTTCATGGTTGCCACCCCTCTAGAAATATTTTTTTTGAATTTTTGAAAATTAAAAATGAGTTTTTTCTAGAGGTAGTATGTTTAAAAAAATTCCTGTCGGTAAGGTAGTTGACCAAAAATTACCGTTATGGTCTTAAACGATAGGTAATTAAAATGGCTACCTTACAAAAAAATTTCATGGTTGCCACCCCTCTAGAAATATTTTTTTTGAATTTTTGAAAATTAAAAATGAGTTTTTTCAAGAGTTAGTATGTTTAAAAAATTCCTGTCGGTAAGGTAGTTGACCAAAAATTACCGTTATGGTCTTAAACGATAGGTAATTAAAATGGCTACCTTACAAAAAAATTTCATGGTTGCCATCCCTCTAGAAATATTTTTTTTGAATTTTTGAAAATTAAAAATGAGTTTTTTCAAGAGGTAGTATGTTTAAAAAAATTCCTGTCGGTAAGGTAGTTGACCAAAAATTACCGTTATGGTCTTAAACGATAGGTAATTAAAATGGCTACCTTACAAAAAAATTTCATGGTTGCCACCCCTCTAGAAATATTTTTTTTGAATTTTTGAAAATTAAAAATGAGTTTTTTCAAGAGGTAGTATGTTTAAAAAAATTCCTGTCGGTAAGGTAGTTGACCAAAAATTACCGTTATGGTCTTAAACGATAGGTAATTAAAATGGCTACCTTACAAAAAAATTTCATGGTTGCCACCCCTCTAGAAATATTTTTTTTGAATTTTTGAAAATTAAAAATGAGTTTTTTCAAGAGTTAGTATGTTTAAAAAATTCCTGTCGGTAAGGTAGTTGACCAAAAATTACCGTTATGGTCTTAAACGATAGGTAATTAAAATGGCTACCTTACAAAAAAATTTCATGGTTGCCATCCCTCTAGAAATATTTTTTTTGAATTTTTGAAAATTAAAAATGAGTTTTTTCAAGAGGTAGTATGTTTAAAAAAATTCCTGTCGGTAAGGTAGTTGACCAAAAATTACCGTTATGGTCTTAAACGATAGGTAATTAAAATGGCTACCTTACAAAAAAATTTCATGGTTGCCACCCCTCTAGAAATATTTTTTTTGAATTTTTGAAAATTAAAAATGAGTTTTTTCTAGAGGTAGTATGTTTAAAAAAATTCCTGTCGGTAAGGTAGTTGACCAAAAATTACCGTTATGGTCTTAAACGATAGGTAATTAAAATGGCTACCTTACAAAAAAATTTCATGGTTGCCACCCCTCTAGAAATATTTTTTTTGAATTTTTGAAAATTAAAAATGAGTTTTTTCTAGAGGTAGTATGTTTAAAAAAATTCCTGTCGGTAAGGTAGTTGACCAAAAATTACCGTTATGGTCTTAAACGATAGGTAATTAAAATGCCTACCTTACAAAAATATTTCATGGTTGCCACCCCTCTAGAAATATTTTTTTTGAATTTTTGAAAATTAAAAATGAGTTTTTTCTAGAGGTAGTATGTTTAAAAAAATTCCTGTCGGTAAGGTAGTTGACCAAAAATTACCGTTATGGTCTTAAACGATAGGTAATTAAAATGGCTACCTTACAAAAAAATTTCATGGTTGCCACCCCTCTAGAAATATTTTTTTTGAATTTTTGAAAATTAAAAATGAGTTTTTTCAAGAGTTAGTATGTTTAAAAAATTCCTGTCGGTAAGGTAGTTGACCAAAAATTACCGTTATGGTCTTAAACGATAGGTAATTAAAATGGCTACCTTACAAAAAAATTTCATGGTTGCCATCCCTCTAGAAATATTTTTTTTGAATTTTTGAAAATTAAAAATGAGTTTTTTCAAGAGGTAGTATGTTTAAAAAAATTCCTGTCGGTAAGGTAGTTGACCAAAAATTACCGTTATGGTCTTAAACGATAGGTAATTAAAATGGCTACCTTACAAAAAAATTTCATGGTTGCCACCCCTCTAGAAATATTTTTTTTGAATTTTTGAAAATTAAAAATGAGTTTTTTCTAGAGGTAGTATGTTTAAAAAAATTCCTGTCGGTAAGGTAGTTGACCAAAAATTACCGTTATGGTCTTAAACGATAGGTAATTAAAATGGCTACCTTACAAAAAAATTTCATGGTTGCCACCCCTCTAGAAATATTTTTTTTGAATTTTTGAAAATTAAAAATGAGTTTTTTCAAGAGGTAGTATGTTTTAAAAAATTCTTGTCGGTAAGGTAGTTGACCAAAAATTACCGTTATGGTCTTAAACGATAGGTAATTAAAATGGCTACCTTACAAAAAAATTTCATGGTTGCCACACCTCTAGAAATATTTTTTTTGAATTTTTGAAAATTAAAAATGAGTTTTTTCAAGAGGTAGTATGTTTAAAAAAATTCCTGTCGGTAAGGTAGTTGACAAAAAATTACCGTTATGGTCTTAAACGATAGGTAATTAAAATGGCTACCTTACAAAAAAATTTCATGGTTGCCACCCCTCTAGAAATATTTTTTTTGAATTTTTGAAAATTAAAAATGAGTTTTTTCTAGAGGTAGTATGTTTAAAAAAATTCCTGTCGGTAAGGTAGTTGACCAAAAATTACCGTTATGGTCTTAAACGATAGGTAATTAAAATGCCTACCTTACAAAAATATTTCATGGTTGCCACCCCTCTAGAAATATTTTTTTTGAATTTTTGAAAATTAAAAATGAGTTTTTTCTAGAGGTAGTATGTTTAAAAAAATTCCTGTCGGTAAGGTAGTTGACCAAAAATTACCGTTATGGTCTTAAACGATAGGTAATTAAAATGGCTACCTTACAAAAAAATTTCATGGTTGCCACCCCTCTAGAAATATTTTTTTTGAATTTTTGAAAATTAAAAATGAGTTTTTTCAAGAGTTAGTATGTTTAAAAAATTCCTGTCGGTAAGGTAGTTGACCAAAAATTACCGTTATGGTCTTAAACGATAGGTAATTAAAATGGCTACCTTACAAAAAAATTTCATGGTTGCCATCCCTCTAGAAATATTTTTTTTGAATTTTTGAAAATTAAAAATGAGTTTTTTCAAGAGGTAGTATGTTTAAAAAAATTCCTGTCGGTAAGGTAGTTGACCAAAAATTACCGTTATGGTCTTAAACGATAGGTAATTAAAATGGCTACCTTACAAAAAAATTTCATGGTTGCCACCCCTCTAGAAATATTTTTTTTGAATTTTTGAAAATTAAAAATGAGTTTTTTCTAGAGGTAGTATGTTTAAAAAAATTCCTGTCGGTAAGGTAGTTGACCAAAAATTACCGTTATGGTCTTAAACGATAGGTAATTAAAATGGCTACCTTACAAAAAAATTTCATGGTTGCCACCCCTCTAGAAATATTTTTTTTGAATTTTTGAAAATTAAAAATGAGTTTTTTCAAGAGGTAGTATGTTTTAAAAAATTCTTGTCGGTAAGGTAGTTGACCAAAAATTACCGTTATGGTCTTAAACGATAGGTAATTAAAATGGCTACCTTACAAAAAAATTTCATGGTTGCCACACCTCTAGAAATATTTTTTTTGAATTTTTGAAAATTAAAAATGAGTTTTTTCAAGAGGTAGTATGTTTAAAAAAATTCCTGTCGGTAAGGTAGTTGACAAAAAATTACCGTTATGGTCTTAAACGATAGGTAATTAAAATGGCTACCTTACAAAAAAATTTCATGGTTGCCACCCCTCTAGAAATATTTTTTTTGAATTTTTGAAAATTAAAAATGAGTTTTTTCTAGAGGTAGTATGTTTAAAAAAATTCCTGTCGGTAAGGTAGTTGACCAAAAATTACCGTTATGGTCTTAAACGATAGGTAATTAAAATGCCTACCTTACAAAAATATTTCATGGTTGCCACCCCTCTAGAAATATTTTTTTTGAATTTTTGAAAATTAAAAATGAGTTTTTTCAAGAGGTAGTATGTTTAAAAAAATTCCTGTCGGTAAGGTAGTTGACCAAAAATTACCGTTATGGTCTCAAACGATAGGTAATTAAAATGGCTACCAAACAAAAAAATTTCATGGTTGCCACCCCTCTAGAAATATTTTTTTTGAATTTTTGAAAATTAAAAATGAGTTTTTTCTAGAGGTAGTATGTTTAAAAAAATTCCTGTCGGTAAGGTAGTTGACCAAAAATTACCGTTATGGTCTTAAACGATAGGTAATTAAAATGGCTACCTTACAAAAAAATTTCATGGTTGCCACCCCTCTAGAAATATTTTTTTTGAATTTTTGAAAATTAAAAATGTTTTTTCTAGAGGTAGTATGTTTAAAAAAATTCCTGTCGGTAAGGTAGTTGACCAAAAATTACCGTTATTGTCTTAAACGATAGGTAAT
Organism: Epistrophe eligans; assembly: GCA_951394125.1. Classification (NCBI taxonomy): domain Eukaryota; kingdom Metazoa; phylum Arthropoda; class Insecta; order Diptera; family Syrphidae; genus Epistrophe; species Epistrophe eligans. The sequence goes on from OX596028.1 coordinate 97,354,355, forward strand.
TAAAATGGATACCTTACAAAAAAATTTTATGGTTGCCACCCCTCTAGAAATATTTTTTTTGAATTTTTGAAAATTAAAAATTAGTTTTTTCAAGAGGTAGTATGTTTAAAAAATTCCTGTCGGTAAGGTAGTTGACCAAAAATTACCGTTATGGTCTCAAACGATAGGTAATTAAAATGGCTACCAAACAAAAAAATTTCATGGTTGCCACCCCTCTAGAAATATTTTTTTTGAATTTTTGAAACTTAAAAATGAGTTTTTTCAAGAGTTAGTATGTTTAAAAAATTCCTGTCGGTAAGGTAGTTGACCAAAAATTACCGTTATGGTCTTAAACGATAGGTAATTAAAATGGCTACCTTACAAAAAAATTTCATGGTTGCCACCCCTCTAGAAATATTTTTTTTGAATTTTTTAAAATTAAAAATGAGTTTTTTCAAGAGGTAGTATGTTTAAAAAAATTCCTGTCGGTAAGGTAGTTGACCAAAAATTACCGTTATGGTCTCAAACGATAGGTAATTAAAATGGCTACCTTACAAAAAAATTTCATGGTTGCCACCCCTCTAGAAATATTTTTTTTGAATTTTTGAAAATTAAAAATGAGTTTTTTCAAGAGGTAGTATGTTTAAAAAATTCCTGTCGGTAAGGTAGTTGACCAAAAATTACCGTTATGGTCTTAAACGATAGGTAATTAAAATGGCTACCTTACAAAAAAATTTCATGGTTGCCAACCCTCTAGAAATATTTTTTTTGAATTTTTGAAAATTAAAAATTAGTTTTTTCAAGAGGTAGTATGTTTAAAAAAATTCCTGTCGGTAAGGTAGTTGACCAAAAATTACCGTTATGGTCTTAAACGATAGGTAATTAAAATGGCTACCTTACAAAAAAATTTCATGGTTGCCACCCCTCTAGAAATATTTTTTTTGAATTTTTGAAAATTAAAAATGAGTTTTTTCTAGAGGTAGTATGTTTAAAAAAATTCCTGTCGGTAAGGTAGTTGACCAAAAATTACCGTTATGGTCTTAAACGATAGGTAATTAAAATGGCTACCTTACAAAAAAATTTCATGGTTGCCACCCCTCTAGAAATATTTTTTTTGAATTTTTGAAAATTAAAAATGAGTTTTTTCTAGAGGTAGTATGTTTAAAAAAATTCCTGTCGGTAAGGTAGTTGACCAAAAATTACCGTTATGGTCTTAAACGATAGGTAATTAAAATGGCTACCTTACAAAAAAATTTCATGGTTGCCACCCCTCTAGAAATATTTTTTTTGAATTTTTGAAAATTAAAAATGAGTTTTTTCAAGAGGTAGTATGTTTTAAAAAATTCTTGTCGGTAAGGTAGTTGACCAAAAATTACCGTTATGGTCTTAAACGATAGGTAATTAAAATGGCTACCTTACAAAAAAATTTCATGGTTGCCACACCTCTAGAAATATTTTTTTTGAATTTTTGAAAATTAAAAATGAGTTTTTTCAAGAGGTAGTATGTTTAAAAAAATTCCTGTCGGTAAGGTAGTTGACAAAAAATTACCGTTATGGTCTTAAACGATAGGTAATTAAAATGGCTACCTTACAAAAAAATTTCATGGTTGCCACCCCTCTAGAAATATTTTTTTTGAATTTTTGAAAATTAAAAATGAGTTTTTTCTAGAGGTAGTATGTTTAAAAAAATTCCTGTCGGTAAGGTAGTTGACCAAAAATTACCGTTATGGTCTTAAACGATAGGTAATTAAAATGCCTACCTTACAAAAATATTTCATGGTTGCCACCCCTCTAGAAATATTTTTTTTGAATTTTTGAAAATTAAAAATGAGTTTTTTCAAGAGGTAGTATGTTTAAAAAAATTCCTGTCGGTAAGGTAGTTGACCAAAAATTACCGTTATGGTCTCAAACGATAGGTAATTAAAATGGCTACCAAACAAAAAAATTTCATGGTTGCCACCCCTCTAGAAATATTTTTTTTGAATTTTTGAAAATTAAAAATGAGTTTTTTCTAGAGGTAGTATGTTTAAAAAAATTCCTGTCGGTAAGGTAGTTGACCAAAAATTACCGTTATGGTCTTAAACGATAGGTAATTAAAATGGCTACCTTACAAAAAAATTTCATGGTTGCCACCCCTCTAGAAATATTTTTTTTGAATTTTTTAAAATTAAAAATGAGTTTTTTCAAGAGGTAGTATGTTTAAAAAAATTCCTGTCGGTAAGGTAGTTGACCAAAAATTACCGTTATGGTCTCAAACGATAGGTAATTAAAATGGCTACCTTACAAAAAAATTTCATGGTTGCCACCCCTCTAGAAATATTTTTTTTGAATTTTTGAAAATTAAAAATGAGTTTTTTCAAGAGGTAGTATGTTTAAAAAATTCCTGTCGGTAAGGTAGTTGACCAAAAATTACCGTTATGGTCCTAAACGATAGGTAATTAAAATGGCTACCTTACAAAAAAATTTCATGGTTGCCACCCCTCTAGAAATATTTTTTTTGAATTTTTGAAAATTAAAAATGAGTTTTTTCAAGAGGTAGTATGTTTAAAAAAATTCCTGTCGGTAAGGTAGTTGACAAAAAATTACCGTTATGGTCTTAAACGATAGGTAATTAAAATGGCTACCTTACAAAAAAATTTCATGGTTGCCACCCCTCTAGAAATATTTTTTTTGAATTTTTGAAATTAAAAATGAGTTTTTTCTAGAGGTAGTATGTTTAAAAAAATTCCTGTCGGTAAGGTAGTTGACCAAAAATTACCGTTATGGTCTTAAACGATAGGTAATTAAAATGGCTACCTTACAAAAATATTTCATGGTTGCCACCCCTCTAGAAATATTTTTTTTGAATTTTTGAAAATTAAAAATTAGTTTTTTCAAGAGGTAGTATGTTTAAAAAAATTCCTGTCGGTAAGGTAGTTGACCAAAAATTACCGTTATGGTCTTAAACGATAGGTAATTAAAATGGCTACCTTACAAAAAAATTTCATGGTTGCCACCCCTCTAGAAATATTTTTTTTGAATTTTTGAAAATTAAAAATGAGTTTTTTCTAGAGGTAGTATGTTTAAAAAATTCCTGTCGGTAAGGTAGTTGACCAAAAATTACCGTTATGGTCTTAAACGATAGGTAATTAAAATGGCTACCTTACAAAAAAATTTCATGGTTGCCACCCCTCTAGAAATATTTTTTTTGAATTTTTTAAAATTAAAAATGAGTTTTTTCAAGAGGTAGTATGTTTAAAAAAATTCCTGTCGGTAAGGTAGTTGACCAAAAATTACCGTTATGGTCTCAAACGATAGGTAATTAAAATGGCTACCTTACAAAAAAATTTCATGGTTGCCACCCCTCTAGAAATATTTTTTTTGAATTTTTGAAAATTAAAAATGAGTTTTTTCAAGAGGTAGTATGTTTAAAAAATTCCTGTCGGTAAGGTAGTTGACCAAAAATTACCGTTATGGTCCTAAACGATAGGTAATTAAAATGGCTACCTTACAAAAAAATTTCATGGTTGCCACCCCTCTAGAAATATTTTTTTTGAATTTTTGAAAATTAAAAATGAGTTTTTTCTAGAGGTAGTATGTTTAAAAAAATTCCTGTCGGTAAGGTAGTTGACCAAAAATTACCGTTATGGTCTTAAACGATAGGTAATTAAAATGGCTACCTTACAAAAAAATTTTATGGTTGCCACCCCTCTAGAAATATTTTTTTTGAATTTTTGAAAATTAAAAATTAGTTTTTTCAAGAGGTAGTATGTTTAAAAAAATTCCTGTCGGTAAGGTAGTTGACCAAAAATTACCGTTATGGTCTTAAACGATAGGTAATTAAAATGGCTACCTTACAAAAAAATTTCATGGTTGCCACCCCTCTAGAAATATTTTTTTTGAATTTTTGAAAATTAAAAATGAGTTTTTTCTAGAGGTAGTATGTTTAAAAAAATTCCTGTCGGTAAGGTAGTTGACCAAAAATTACCGTTATGGTCTTAAACGATAGGTAATTAAAATGGCTACCTTACAAAAAAATTTTATGGTTGCCAACCCTCTAGAAATATTTTTTTTGAATTTTTGAAAATTAAAAATTAGTTTTTTCAAGAGGTAGTATGTTTAAAAAAATTCCTGTCGGTAAGGTAGTTGACCAAAAATTACCGTTATGGTCTTAAACGATAGGTAATTAAAATGGCTACCTTACAAAAAAATTTCATGGTTGCCACCCCTCTAGAAATATTTTTTTTGAATTTTTGAAAATTAAAAATGAGTTTTTTCTAGAGGTAGTATGTTTAAAAAAATTCCTGTCGGTAAGGTAGTTGACCAAAAATTACCGTTATGGTCTTAAACGATAGGTAATTAAAATGGCTACCTTACAAAAAAATTTCATGGTTGCCACCCCTCTAGAAATATTTTTTTTGAATTTTTGAAATTAAAAATGAGTTTTTTCTAGAGGTAGTATGTTTAAAAAAATTCCTGTCGGTAAGGTAGTTGACCAAAAATTACCGTTATGGTCTTAAACGATAGGTAATTAAAATGGCTACCTTACAAAAAAATTTTATGGTTGCCACCCCTCTAGAAATATTTTTTTTGAATTTTTGAAATTAAAAATGAGTTTTTTCAAGAGGTAGTATGTTTAAAAAAATTCCTGTTGGTAAGGTAGTTGACAAAAAATTACCGTTATGGTCTTAAACGATAGGTAATTAAAATGGCTACCTTACAAAAAAATTTCATGGTTGCCACCCCTCTAGAAATATTTTTTTTGAATTTTTGAAAATTAAAAATGAGTTTTTTCTAGAGGTAGTATGTTTAAAAAAATTCCTGTCGGTAAGGTAGTTGACCAAAAATTACCGTTATGGTCTTAAACGATAGGTAATTAAAATGGCTACCTTACAAAAAAATTTTATGGTTGCCAACCCTCTAGAAATATTTTTTTTGAATTTTTGAAAATTAAAAATTAGTTTTTTCAAGAGGTAGTATGTTTAAAAAAATTCCTGTCGGTAAGGTAGTTGACCAAAAATTACCGTTATGGTCTTAAACGATAGGTAATTAAAATGGCTACCTTACAAAAAAATTTCATGGTTGCCACCCCTCTAGAAATATTTTTTTGAATTTTTGAAAATTAAAAATGAGTTTTTTCTAGAGGTAGTATGTTTAAAAAAATTCCTGTCGGTAAGGTAGTTGACCAAAAATTACCGTTATGGTCTTAAACGATAGGTAATTAAAATGGCTACCTTACAAAAAAATTTCATGGTTGCCACCCCTCTAGAAATATTTTTTTTGAATTTTTGAAAATTAAAAATGAGTTTTTTCTAGAGGTAGTATGTTTAAAAAAATTCCTGTCGGTAAGGTAGTTGACCAAAAATTACCGTTATGGTCTTAAACGATAGGTAATTAAAATGGCTACCTTACAAAAAAATTTTATGGTTGCCACCCCTCTAGAAATATTTTTTTTGAATTTTTGAAAATTAAAAATGAGTTTTTTCAAGAGGTAGTATGTTTAAAAAAATTCCTGTTGGTAAGGTAGTTGACAAAAAATTACCGTTATGGTCTTAAACGATAGGTAATTAAAATGGCTACCTTACAAAAAAATTTCATGGTTGCCACCCCTCTAGAAATATTTTTTTTGAATTTTTGAAAATTAAAAATGAGTTTTTTCTAGAGGTAGTATGTTTAAAAAAATTCCTGTCGGTAAGGTAGTTGACCAAAAATTACCGTTATGGTCTTAAACGATAGGTAATTAAAATGGCTACCTTACAAAAAAATTTCATGGTTGCCACCCCTCTAGAAATATTTTTTTTGAATTTTTGAAAATTAAAAATGAGTTTTTTCTAGAGGTAGTATGTTTAAAAAAATTCCTGTCGGTAAGGTAGTTGACCAAAAATTACCGTTATGGTCTTAAACGATAGGTAATTAAAATGGCTACCTTACAAAAAAATTTCATTGTTGCCACCCCTCTAGAAATATTTTTTTTTGAATTTTTGAAAATTAAAAATGAGTTTTTTCTAGAGGTAGTATGTTTAAAAAAATGCCTGTCGGTAAGGTAGTTGACCAAAAATTACCGTTATGGTCTTAAACGATAGGTAATTAAAATGGCTACCTTACAAAAAAATTTCATGGTTGCCACCCCTCTAGAAATATTTTTTTTGAATTTTTGGAAATTAAAAATGAGTTTTTTCTAGAGGTAGTATGTTTAAAAAATTCCTGTCGGTAAGGTAGTTGACCAAAAATTACCGTTATGGTCTTAAACGATAGGTAATTAAAATGGCTACCTTACAAAAAAATTTCATTGTTGCCACCCCTCTAGAAATATTTTTTTTTGAATTTTGAAAATTAAAAATGAGTTTTTTCTAGAGGTAGTATGTTTAAAAAAATTCCTGTCGGTAAGGTAGTTGACCAAAAATTACCGTTATGGTCTTAAACGATAGGTAATTAAAATGGCTACCTTACAAAAAAATTTCATTGTTGCCACCCCTCTAGAGATATTTTTTTTGAATTTTTGAAAATTAAAAATGAGTTTTTTCTAGAGGTAGTATGTTTAAAAAAATTCCTGTCGGTAAGGTAGTTGACCAAAAATTACCGTTATGGTCTTAAACGATAGGTAATTAAAATGGCTACCTTACAAAAAAATTTCATGGTTGCCACCCCTCTAGAAATATTTTTTTTGAATTTTTGAAAATTAAAAATGAGTTTTTTCTAGAGGTAGTATGTTTAAAAAAATTCCTGTCGGTAAGGTAGTTGACCAAAAATTACCGTTATGGTCTTAAACGATAGGTAATTAAAATGGCTACCTTACAAAAAAATTTTATGGTTGCCAACCCTCTAGAAATATTTTTTTTGAATTTTTGAAAATTAAAAATTAGTTTTTTCAAGAGGTAGTATGTTTAAAAAATTCCTGTCGGTAAGGTAGTTGACCAAAAATTACCGTTATGGTCTTAAACGATAGGTAATTAAAATGGCTACCTTACAAAAAAATTTCATGGTTGCCACCCCTCTAGAAATATTTTTTTTGAATTTTTGAAAATTAAAAATGAGTTTTTTCTAGAGGTAGTATGTTTAAAAAAATTCCTGTCGGTAAGGTAGTTGACCAAAAATTACCGTTATGGTCTTAAACGATAGGTAATTAAAATGGCTACCTTACAAAAAAATTTCATGGTTGCCACCCCTCTAGAAATATTTTTTTTGAATTTTTGAAAATTAAAAATGAGTTTTTTCTAGAGGTAGTATGTTTAAAAAAATTCCTGTCGGTAAGGTAGTTGACCAAAAATTACCGTTATGGTCTTAAACGATAGGTAATTAAAATGGCTACCTTACAAAAAAATTTTATGGTTGCCACCCCTCTAGAAATATTTTTTTTGAATTTTTGAAAATTAAAAATGAGTTTTTTCAAGAGGTAGTATGTTTAAAAAAATTCCTGTTGGTAAGGTAGTTGACAAAAAATTACCGTTATGGTCTTAAACGATAGGTAATTAAAATGGCTACCTTACAAAAAAATTTCATGGTTGCCACCCCTCTAGAAATATTTTTTTTGAATTTTTGAAAATTAAAAATGAGTTTTTTCTAGAGGTAGTATGTTTAAAAAAATTCCTGTCGGTAAGGTAGTTGACCAAAAATTACCGTTATGGTCTTAAACGATAGGTAATTAAAATGGCTACCTTACAAAAAAATTTTATGGTTGCCACCCCTCTAGAAATATTTTTTTTGAATTTTTGAAAATTAAAAATGAGTTTTTTCAAGAGGTAGTATGTTTAAAAAAATTCCTGTTGGTAAGGTAGTTGACAAAAAATTACCGTTATGGTCTTAAACGATAGGTAATTAAAATGGCTACCTTACAAAAAAATTTCATGGTTGCCACCCCTCTAGAAATATTTTTTTTGAATTTTTGAAAATTAAAAATGAGTTTTTTCTAGAGGTAGTATGTTTAAAAAATTCCTGTCGGTAAGGTAGTTGACCAAAAATTACCGTTATGGTCTTAAACGATAGGTAATTAAAATGGCTACCTTACAAAAAAATTTCATGGTTGCCACCCCTCTAGAAATATTTTTTTTGAATTTTTGAAAATTAAAATGAGTTTTTTCTAGAGGTAGTATGTTTAAAAAAATTCCTGTCGGTAAGGTAGTTGACCAAAAATTACCGTTATGGTCTTAAACGATAGGTAATTAAAATGGCTACCTTACAAAAAAATTTCATTGTTGCCACCCCTCTAGAAATATTTTTTTTTGAATTTTTGAAAATTAAAAATGAGTTTTTTCTAGAGGTAGTATGTTTAAAAAAATGCCTGTCGGTAAGGTAGTTGACCAAAAATTACCGTTATGGTCTTAAACGATAGGTAATTAAAATGGCTACCTTACAAAAAAATTTCATGGTTGCCACCCCTCTAGAAATATTTTTTTTGAATTTTTGGAAATTAAAAATGAGTTTTTTCTAGAGGTAGTATGTTTAAAAAAATTCCTGTCGGTAAGGTAGTTGACCAAAAATTACCGTTATGGTCTTAAACGATAGGTAATTAAAATGGCTACCTTACAAAAAAATTTCATTGTTGCCACCCCTCTAGAAATATTTTTTTTTGAATTTTTGAAAATTAAAAATGAGTTTTTTCTAGAGGTAGTATGTTTAAAAAAATTCCTGTCGGTAAGGTAGTTGACCAAAAATTACCGTTATGGTCTTAAACGATAGGTAATTAAAATGGCTACCTTACAAAAAAATTTCATTGTTGCCACCCCTCTAGAGATATTTTTTTTGAATTTTTGAAAATTAAAAATGAGTTTTTTCTAGAGGTAGTATGTTTAAAAAAATTCCTGTCGGTAAGGTAGTTGACCAAAAATTACCGTTATGGTCTTAAACGATAGGTAATTAAAATGGCTACCTTACAAAAAAATTTCATGGTTGCCACCCCTCTAGAAATATTTTTTTTGAATTTTTGAAAATTAAAAATGAGTTTTTTCTAGAGGTAGTATGTTAAAAAAATCCTGTCGGTAAGGTAGTTGACCAAAAATTACCGTTATGGTCTTAAACGATAGGTAATTAAAATGGCTACCTTACAAAAAAATTTTATGGTTGCCAACCCTCTAGAAATATTTTTTTTGAATTTTTGAAAATTAAAAATTAGTTTTTTCAAGAGGTAGTATGTTTAAAAAATTCCTGTCGGTAAGGTAGTTGACCAAAAATTACCGTTATGGTCTTAAACGATAGGTAATTAAAATGGCTACCTTACAAAAAAATTTCATGGTTGCCACCCCTCTAGAAATATTTTTTTTGAATTTTTGAAAATTAAAAATGAGTTTTTTCTAGAGGTAGTATGTTTAAAAAAATTCCTGTCGGTAAGGTAGTTGACCAAAAATTACCGTTATGGTCTTAAACGATAGGTAATTAAAATGGCTACCTTACAAAAAAATTTCATGGTTGCCACCCCTCTAGAAATATTTTTTTTGAATTTTTGAAAATTAAAAATGAGTTTTTTCTAGAGGTAGTATGTTTAAAAAAATTCCTGTCGGTAAGGTAGTTGACCAAAAATTACCGTTATGGTCTTAAACGATAGGTAATTAAAATGGCTACCTTACAAAAAAATTTTATGGTTGCCACCCCTCTAGAAATATTTTTTTTGAATTTTTGAAAATTAAAAATGAGTTTTTTCAAGAGGTAGTATGTTTAAAAAATTCCTGTTGGTAAGGTAGTTGACAAAAAATTACCGTTATGGTCTTAAACGATAGGTAATTAAAATGGCTACCTTACAAAAAAATTTCATGGTTGCCACCCCTCTAGAAATATTTTTTTTGAATTTTTGAAAATTAAAAATGAGTTTTTTCTAGAGGTAGTATGTTTAAAAAAATTCCTGTCGGTAAGGTAGTTGACCAAAAATTACCGTTATGGT